>CM035432.1:109201847-109236847 GCA_020310875.1 Ceratopteris richardii
AAGTTGACTGTGTGGTACAGATAACGAACATTATTTATGACTTGTCATATCTAAAATGCAAGTGGATGTTGAGGATGTGTTTTAACTCATGCAAAATGACCAAGGACAGCAATAAAAGAGCTTGCATAAAATTTTTAAGATTGAGCTTCTTTATGCATGAAAGGAGAGGTAAGAAATTAATTCAAGGCACAAGAAAGTGGCAATTAAAGAGACGAAACATTCCTTGAGATTATATTTTGAGTTTCAAGTTGTCCAAGATCATCATATAGAAGTTAGATCTTTAGTGACATGAAAAAATGAAGAACTAAATAGAATTGTACAACCTAAGGTAGAGCATAGGTATGTTACAATTGTTGCCATTCGTGGAAAGTATGATCATTTTTGCCATTTTGTAGGAGAGAGAGAGAGAGAGAGAGAGAGAGAGAGAGAGAAGGAGAGGCTGATACGCATAACATGGAAAATTCTATGTTAAAACCTCATATGAAAATTAAAGAGAGAATACTCTTACAATGCAACATGCCCTGTTTCTAAATTTTGCATGCAAATTTGTAGAAAGACTCTCGTTACAGGAATCACGTAACACGTTTTGGTGAAATCAAAATAAATTTTGAAAAGAAAGTAATATGTAGGAATTAGAGTTGATCATCTTCAATTAAGTATCAATACTTCACATTTACTACTCATTCAAGAAAATGATGTACAAAATATGTTTATTAATTTTTTTTAGATGTATCACAAAGGATCTTGTATTCAGTAGTAAATTAGCGTATCAAGATATGGAAGGAACTTCAATGAGCCTAAATTGTTTATACATGATATAAAAAATTTGAAGAATAGGAAGATAACGTGATGTTTCAAAGAAGATGAGAGCATTAGTTATGTTTGATAAAGGACAATAGGTCTATGAAAATACATATATGAGGTATAAATCACTTTCATACATTTTTTTAAGTATGGAATAAAATATTGGTCATATAAAATTGCATAAGATGAAAAAAAGGTGTTTCGGGGCCTACTAAAATTAGGCCATTGGACTTCTTAAAGGATATGAAAATCATCTGCTTTTGTAAATCATCCAAAAATGAAGTTTCCAAATAGAAGACAAGAGGCTTGATGGGAAGAGAGGATGCCTTTTTTATACTCTTCCTTGCCACATTAGAAGGGTTCACAGATAAATGATTCAGCCAGTTTGCTGAGAACCAAAGATGCATTCAAAACTCAATTCCAGCACCGAAATACTACAGAGATCATCATAGAGGAATTAGAAAACTTGAGACTGGGTCCAGGTGAAAAATTCCCAAAGTTTGTAAATAGGGCCAAGGCATTAATGGCTAAGTTGCCTGATCCTCCCCATGATTTCTCTATTAGGAAATGGTTAGCTACGCCACTTCCAGTAACCACACAATGTAAAATCAAGGAATTAGTGTTTCCCACAGCCTCCATAGAGGAGTTCATCAAAACAACTACACGACTGGAGCAAATAAGGCAACAATATGGAGCAATTTCTTCTCAACTACCCTATTCTACAGAAATGGAGGATCCAGTAATCCAGCTAAGAAAAGATCTGGAGAGCTTAAAAAGGAATAAGCCCCATAAAGAGGAGGAGAATGATGTTACTCAATTGAGGAGGGAGATTGAGGCATTGAAGCTACAAAAGGAAGAAGAAGCCCAAGCAGAAGAACTGGCTCAACTTCGACAGGAGTTGCAGGAACTCAAAGGGGGTGGCATCAGAAGTGGGCTATAGTGTACCATGTGCAACAAGCAAGGTCATGTAGTAAGTGAATGTCCTCTGTTAAGTGTAACTTGCCAACTATGCAGGAAAGCTGGTCATGAGGCCCACGAATGTCAATCAAGAGGAATGCCTGCAATAACATATTGGACACAAGGAGGAGGCCTACCACCAGCTAATGTGATGGGGGATGCACCTAATCAAGGTAACACTTACAACTCTAGAAATAGGGATAACTTTGGAAATGGGCCAAGGAGGCCAATTATTTGTTTCAGATGTGGAGAATGTAGGCATTATCAAAGTAGGTGAACTCTACCAGAAAATGCCCCTCCTTGCAGGAACTGCCCAGAGGCTAGAGACCACTATACTAATTGTTGTCCTAAGGACCAAGCATCTTCATCTGGACCCCACATTAAAATGATTTGTGTGTGCAAAGAAGAAATGGTAGATCAAGCCAGGGTGCCATCACCATCTACCAGGGTGGTGCAGTTAGAAGAAATTGAATCTTTTATAGTGCAGACAAGAAGCAAGGGGAAGGCTCAAGTGGAAATAGGTCAAGAATCAATGATTAATGGATTGAACAAAGACAAAGTTGCAACTGAAGACAAAGCCACCACATGTGTAGATACAAGGCAGAAAGAAAATTTCATAAGTACCAGTGATGCCATTGGACATGCATTCAACAGGGCTCATGAGGAGTTTGATAAGTCAATTGGAGCCCATGCTCTTAAGGAATCAGAAGCTTCTAGACTACTCAAGTCCATGAAAAAGGAGGTCAGTATTTTTGAATTAATAAAGATGGATGGGAAGTTCAGGTCATAACTCTTGCAGTAAATTGATGAAATGTCCACAACAAGTTTAGTGGCAAAGGTTGATGTTATGCATAAAAATAAAAGTGTAGAGGAAGCACCCCTCACAGATTATAAGAGCCCTCGACGAACAGTCTCTATCAAAGGTCATGAGTTTCAAGGAGTTATTGTGGATGGTGGTTCTGGCATTAACTTGATGCTTGAATATACCATGAAAAAGATTGGACTACACCCTTCAAGACCTGCAAACTTCACTATAACACTGGCAGACCAAAGCATAGTTAAGCCTATGGGAGTGGTCCCTGGAGTCCCAGTCAAGATAGAAGGTACCATCTTTAACTTGGATTTTGTTGTTTTAAGGCTACCACATGTAGAAGGAAGTTTCCCCCTGTTAATAGGGAGACCTTGGTTAAGGCATGCCAATGTGCTGCATGATTGGGAAAAGGACAGAATGTGGGTAAAGCAGGAGGGAAAAGAGTTGCAGCAGATATTTTTAGAAGGACGAGACAATCAAAGACATACCAGCATGATGCAAACAAATGGTATTTGTATGGAAGAAGAATTGTTGGACAACCCAGAAGCAGATCTATTTGAAGGAGCAAATTTATATGAAGATGAAAACATGTTGGCTTGGCTCCATGCAGAAGACCCATCTTCATGCTATGGAATTTTTCCAAACTCAAGTAGAGAGGAAGCATATGAAGAAAAAGAGGACAGCATTCAGCTTACTGACTCGAGTGAGACAGTCTCAGTCAAAGGCCATAGAAGAGAGAAGAAAAGAAAAGCCCTTAAGTGCATCAGTGATGAAGCTACTTCAATCCTTATGATAGTAAGTGCAGGGCTTTACAAGCATGTGGAAGGAGTACTTGCGAGTCTTGGGAAACACAGGGTTCCATTGGATGAAGAAGTTGGAATAGTAAAAATGGTAATTTGCAGATTAAGTCATAAAGCAACTGAAACAAAGATACAAAAGATGTAGTATGGGGGAGATAATATTTTACTAAAGGATTTAGGGTGACCCTATCCAATGGTTAGTACACCCAAAATAAAGACAAATTAAACAAATGAAGTACAGTACAATTGGAGATTATGGAGGAGTTTGTCTTAGTCAACATATCAAGGCTCAAGGCCTATCATCAACACAAATGAAGATTTATGGATCATCTCGAACCTACAAAATTTGTCCAGATATCATGTAGATAAATTGCACAAGAAAATAGTATTTATGACAGGAAAAGTCTTTTCATAAAAGAGGTTGCGAGGGACTTTATAAATGAGAAGAATTGCATATCATTTGGGCAGAAGTACTTTTTATAACTATGTCCATCATAAATAAGGATTTACTAGCATGATACGTAAGTTTTACAATTTATTAGAGATTGTGGAAACATATAACAAATATGAGCAACTTACTAGTATTTGAAAAACGAAACTGAAACGAAAATATGCCAAGTCACGTAAGACAGACTTGAGCAAAATCTTAAGAAGTGCATATCCATTGGATACATAGAGGAAAGGAAAGCATGCATATTCTATAACCATGTGGCCAAAGACTTGATTATGAGTAGAGATGTGATACTTGATGAGGAGGCCTCTTTTTGTGTATTAAAAGATAGGTAGTAATTGAGAATGATGCAACTCAGGGTACGCATTATGATGATGCAAACACAAGTGGGAGGCATTTTGATCCCGAAAAAGTTCAACGTTAAGGATCATAGAGTTTTCCTAGTATTAAGATATCATGGACTGAAAAGTGAAAATATTATGTAGGAAGAAAAGAAAAATAGAAAGAAAAAGAAAAATATAGAGAGTATGCTTCTGATTAGAACAAAAGAGGAATAAAAGTTTGAAGACATAAAATCAAATACTTCTCTACTTCCGAAGATAAAATATTTGATAATAACTTTGTGCTCATTCATGCAAAACAAGTCGAGTTGCTTGAGTGTTGTCGGAAGGGAGTCCTGAGAGATCTGCAATTACGTAGGTCCATCTCTTGCAAGGAGAGAAAACCTGTGGGAGCTCATATGAACACAAGAAGTGAGCTCGATGGTCAGCCAAATCTACACTCTTTTCACGAATTAGTTTGACTTGGAGGCCTGAAAACCTTTTAAGTTTATGGAAAGTTGAACCTAGCTTGAGAATCCAAAAGAAAATTGTTGCGCATCCGTTTTTGAAGAAAAGCTTGTTGGTTTAAAACCATTCTTTTAGCTCTTTAGATATCAGCCATTATTTTCATAAAAAGGCCATTAAAAGTTGACCACTCTTTTAGTGCTTTAAAATAGCATCCATTATTTTTCTGAGAAAATTGTTGAGCAACTTTTTAGTTTTTATCCATTCCTTTAGTACTTTAAATATTCTTCACTACTTTTGTACAAGAAAATCATTGGCACATATTCATTCCCAAACCTCTATATAAAGAGCTTAGGAGTTCATTTTTGTATAGAGTCACTGTGAATATAGAGACATTTTTTGTACAGAGAACTTCTCTTCTTTTATCTAGTCTTGTGCGTCTACTCTGCTCTATCATCTTCGGAGTCTATGCTATTCTCTGCTTCCCTTCATGCTTCCATTTATGCTAATTCTTGAACTTCCTTTATTCTACATTGGTATCAGAGCGAGGTTGATGCATCAAAGGTGCTATACATGAGGTATATGCATAAGATGCAACACCAATAAGCTGATAATTTGCAAGTACCTTCATTTAGAATTATCTTCTTTTAGGATGGCTGACGGAAATAGCCAAATAGAAAAATTGAGTAAAACCAACTATCAAGCCTGTTTTCGCATGTTTGCATATCTTATGGGTAGGAATTTGCATGGTCATATTAGTGGTACGGAACCTCAACCGGACTTGCCTGATCAAAATCCGACACCACACCAAGTTCGGGAATATCAGAGGTGGAATGAGCGTGACAAGAAGGTAATCTTTGTATTGCACAAAATATTGAGTCGAGCATGATAGGACACATACAGGACTTGAGAACAAGCAAGGAGATTTAGGAAGCATTAGAGCGACTCTTCTCAACAACCACAAAGGCACGACAAATTCAATTGAAAAATGAATTAAACAATTTGCGAAAGGATGTACGTCAGTCAGTAAATGATTATGTTTTAAAAATTAAGTAGATCATCAATGCACTTGCTTCAATTTTGTGCATAGTTGAAGGTGATGATTTAGTTGCATTTGTTTTAAATGGTTTAAAAGAAGATGAAAATGGAAAGCTTTTACAACTTCTGTATTTGTGAGAGCGGAGTTGCCTGATTTTGATGAGTTGGTTTCACTTATGATAACAGAAGAAATTAATATTAATGGTGGACAATCTATGCAGAAAGGTAGTGTAGGTCATGCACTTTATGCAGGAAATGAGCGTGGTCACAGAGGTGGCAAAAGAGGAAGTTTCAGAGGTCATGGAGGTCGAAATGAGATAAACAATAATTATGATGCAGGCAACTCAGATATGAATATGCTTGGAAAGGGGAGATATTCCTACCGTGGCAGAGGACGTAGTGGGAATCAAGGTAATTCAGGTATAACATGTTATAATTGTGGTAAGGCTGGTCATATATCTCGTGATTGTTGGCATAATCAAGGGCGAGATGGATATGCAAGGCAAAACCATACACAGGGTAATTTTGTTCAGGAACAAAATCATGAAAATGTACTAATGATGAATGTGAATACAGATGCAACTCATAGCAATGATGTATGGTATGTTGACAGTGGATGTAGTAATCATATGATTAATAATGTTGATTGGTTTGCTAATTTACATGCACATTTGTTTGATGGTAAAGTCGAAACAGGTGACAGTTCAATGCATCATATAACACAATTTGGAGAGGTGTGCTTTGAAGATCAGAAAGGCAATAAAATCTTAAAAGATGTTCTTCATGTACCATCAATAAGTAAAAATCTTATTTCAATTGGTCAGATGGTGGAGCGTGGCTATCAAGTGCGGTTCAACAAATCTAGGTGTTTTGTTGAAAATCCGAAGCAGAATTATAAAGTCTTGGCAAAAGGTCAATGCCGAGGAAGACTTTTTACATTGGATGCAGCTCCTAATTTTGTTTCTTATTATTCAGTTGGTAATAATAAGATTTCTCAGATTGAATTATGGCATAAGTGAATAGGACACATAAATGTACACAAGTTAAAAGACATGGCTAAAAGAAAGATTGTTGTTGGTTTACCTGTTATCTCAAAACAAAATATGATACATTTGTGTGATGCTTGTCAATTTGGTAAGCAAGCAAGACATCCCTTTTCAAGTGCAAAATTACAAAGCAAGGATTTATTAGAATTGGTGCATATTGATGTTTGGGGTCCTACAAAGGAATCATCACTTGCAGATAGTAAGTATTATGTCACTTTTGTAGATGACTTCAGCAGAATGAATTTTGTGTATTTTCTTAAGCACAAGAGTGATGTGTTTGATTGCTTTCTCAAATTTAAAGCAATGGCCGAAAAGCAAACTGGAAAGGTAATTAAAAGATTAAGATCTGATGGTGGTAGTGAGTATTTTTCAAGAATGTTTAATGACTTTCTTTGGAATGAAGGTATAAGGAGGGAAGTCACTTGCAGGTATACTCCTCAACAGAATGGAGTAGCAAAAAGATGGAATAGGATTATTGTAGAAATAGCAAGAGCAATGTTGAATGAAAAGCATATGCCATTAAAATTGTGGGCTGAAGCGGTAAATACAGTAGTATATTTGATGAATCGTATGCCAACATCTACAACGCATAATGTAACTCCTTTTGAGGTTTGGTTTAATAGAAAGCCTGTTATTGATCACTTGCTTGTATTTGGTTGTGTTTGTTTTGCTATGGTTCCATATGCATTGAGAACCAAACTAGAGCCAAAGTCAGAAAAATGCATTTTCGTGGGTTATGCAGATAATCAGAAAGGATATAAGTGTTATAATCCTATAAGTAAGGAAATGATTATTAGTCATGATGTACGTTTTGATGAGTTATTGTCTTGGTATACAAATCCTATTTTGCAGGTTCAAGAAGAAATGCAAGAAGAAATCGAAGATGGTTTACATGATACTACACGAGTGAGCTCAGAAAGTGTGAATGGTTATAATGAAGAAAAATTATCAGCTACATCAAAAGAGAAAGGAAAAGGTAAAGCAAAGCTTGTTGAGATAAGTGATGATATAGAAATTGATGAAAGTTCTAAATCTGATTTGATAAAACATGAACATGAACTTAGGAGAAGTTCAAGAGAAAGAAGGCCAACACAAAGGTACATTGAGTCTTATTGTGTTTCACATTCAGCTTTTATGTAAAAAGTTATTGAAGAACCGGAACCTACATGTTTCGAAGATGCAAATTCAAATGTTAATTGGTCAAATGCAATGCAAGAAGAGATAGATGCATTGTATGAGAACAAGACATGGAAGCTTGTACCATGAGATAATAAGATGAAGGTAATTGGAAATAAGTGGGTATTTCATATTAAAAGAAATAGTGATGGTTCTATTGCCAGGTACAAGGCAAGGTTAGTTGCAAAAGGTTTTGCACAAACATATGGAATTGATTACGAAGAGACATTTAGCTTAGTTGCAAGAATGTCAACTATACGAACAATTTTGAGTGTTGCAGCAAGTAAATGTTGGAAGATATTTCAGCTTGATGTCAAAAATGCATTTTTGAATGGTCAATTACAAGAACAGCTTTATATGGAGCAACCAGAAGGATTTAAAGATGAAAAATATCCAAATTTTGTTTGCAAGCTAACAAAAGCATTACATGGTTTGAAACAGGCACCTAGAGCTTGGAATCATCGCTTGGTAAGCTATTTGGAAGCTCAAGGATACAAACCAAGTGTTGCAAATCCTTCTTTATATGTTAAATTTGTAACAAATCAATGTGTGTATATTTGCATTTATGTTGATGATCTTATCATTACAGGAAGCGCTATTGATGAGATTCATGAAATTAAGAAGAAACTTGGTAAGGAGTTTAAGATTTCAGATCTCAGAATTTTACGTTATGCATTGGGAATTGAAGTTATTTATGATGAACAAGGTATATGGTTGAGCCAAAAGAAGTACATATGTGATTTACTTCAAAAGTTTGGTTTGTCAGAATGTAAAGCAGTTGCAAATCCTTTGGAGCCTAATATAAAATTGAGTATACATGATGGTGTTCATTTTGAAAATGTAGACATGTATAGATCACTGATTGGATCATTGTTGTATGCTATAAGTACACGACCTGATATTGGTTATGTAGTTGGAGTACTCTCACAGTTCATGCACAAGCCTACAAATGTCCATTGGAATGCGGCTAAGCGTGTGCTACGCTATTTGAAAGGCACTTTGAATGAAGGTTTATTTTACTCATGTGATACTAATCTTGATATTGAAGCTTTCAGTGATACAGATTGGGCAGGAAATAAAGATGATCGACGTAGCACAAGTGGCTACCTATTAATGAAGGGAAATGGACTTGTATCTTGGAGTTTAAAGAAACAACCAACAGTGGCGCTTTCATCTACATAAGCAGAATATCGTGCGCTTGCAGAATTGACATGTGAAGTAATGTGGTTCAAAAACTTATTTGAAGATTTACATCTTATTTATAAAACTCCACAAATTTATGGCGACAATATGAGCAGTATACATTTGACAGCTAATCTAGTCTTCCATGCACGTACCAAGCATATGGAAGTTCATTACCATTATGTTCGTGAGAAGGTAGTTTCAAAAGAGATCAACATTTCTGTTATATCTTCAAAAGATCAGCTTGCAGATATGATGACAAAAGCTCTTGATGGAACAAAGATACAAAGATTCAGACAATTGATTGGATTGTTAGAATATTCAAGCAAGCTTTTTGGTTTAAAACCATTCTTTTAGCTCTTTAGATATCAGCCATTATTTTCATAAAAAGGGCCATTAAAAGTTTACCACTCTTTTAGTGCTTTAAAATAGCTCCATTATTTTTGTGAGAAAGTTGTTGAGCAACTTTTTAGTTATTATCCATTCCTTTAGTACTTTAAATATTCTTCACTATTTTTGTACAAGAAAATCATTGGCACATATTCATTCCCAAAACTCTATATAAAGAGCTTAGGAATTCATTTTTGTATAGAGTTGTTGATACTCCATCATTGTGAATATAGAGACATTTTTTGTACAGAGATCTTCTCTTCTTTTATCTAGTCTTGTGTGTCTACTCTGCTCTATCATCTTCGGAGTCTATGCTATTCTTTGCTTCCCTTCATGCTTCCATTTATGCTACTTCTTGAACTTCCTTTATTCTACAAAAATCTTAATTGAACTCTTTTGACCTGAAATTCTTAAACCTCATTAAAACGTACAAACCATGTCCTATACCAAACCTATAACTTTAACCTAACGTTTATATTCCAAAAACAAGTCTTTTTACTAAATCCTATAAGTCCTACCAAAGACTGAAAGACCTGATGTAGTCTACCGCAAGGTATGAATGTTTACTTAATAAATCTTTCTAAATCTGTCAGGACCTAACCACAAAACTAGTGCACGCACAACAATGAGTCAAATTCCTTATCTAGCCTATGGACCTGGAAAATGTTTAATCCCATAAAATCATTTCCCATAAAACTCATATGCATAAACATGTAGAGTGGTATGTGGCCTCAATCCAGTATTGAACATAGAAGTCATATATCCCTCCGTTAATGAACAGAGGAAATAAAAGGCTTGTATACATCGTTAGTTATAGGCTATCCACCATGAGAAATTTAGTTGGTAGGAAACAATTGCACCAAACAAAGAAAAAAGATCCAAAGATGCATGAGAACTTCGCACAATTGATTGACGCTGCTATGCATATATTAAATACAAATGACATAGAGGTTGGCTCACAAGATGCAATGTTCAAGCCATTCTTGTGTGTAATCTGCAGCACAATTTTCACGAGGATATTAAAAGTCCTCAATATTAAAAATATCGACTTATAGATTGTTTCCTATGTAATTGATCGTTGGTTTGAACATTTTAATTCAGTTGATTATGCTTGGTTGTTTCATGATAGATTGGCTTCTTAATATCAACATGGCACTTAGAATCACATTCATACGATTATTCAATCACTCGCTACGAAGTCCATAAATATCTTTTGAATGCAACATATGTTTGTTCTGCGCTAGAGAATACAATACGTTATAAATTCTCTTCAAAAAAGTAGTACCGTCGTCAAAAGAAACATTGAGTGTACCTTTATTTTCGACATGGGCAGCAAAATTTACAACTTCAAAAATCTTAGATAATTGTTTCTGTCCTTGAAATTCGTATCTAGTTATGAAATCCTTAATATAATAATTTTTTCTTCTTTCAGGGTTTCATCACAAATGTACTAATCATAACAACTATAAGATAAGTGTTAAGGGCATATATAATATAACCCAGAATATTTTAGAAAATGGCCTTTTTTATGAAGATCATATATCTTCTTCACTATAGGGACCGTCATCATCCTAAAGTTTTCGGAAATGTCTCCTTTATCGTCAAGTTAATAGAAATTTCCGCTAGTTGTTAAACAAGGGTTCTATTCATATACTAAACAAAACAAAACTTATAGAAATGACTTGATCGTTTTATAATGACATCCTACTAGCGTGAACACATAACCTGTTCTGATTCATGTAGATGTGAAAAGCTATGAATCTCGGAAAAAAAAAAGTCAAAATGAGCGTTTATCGAACAAAAACTACCGGATGTAATAATAAATAATTGAACAAGAAGTTTATAAAATCGAAAAAAAAAATGGGACACATATCACACCGTGATCCCTTTATAAACCTTTTCTTTTAATAATTTATTTTTTTTCTCTCTCTATCATACTTATAACGAATGTGCTTCATTCTATATTGTATGTATAATTGAAAAATCAGTCCGGAGGACTATTTCAGCATTAGAGGCGCTAAAATGAGATATCTTTGACTTTACGACTTCAACATTAGAGGCGCGAAAATGAAATATTTATGAAAACATTTAGGATCTATGCAATTTTTCTTACATGCGTTGGAAACATTTACTTTTATATGCCTTAAAAACATTTAGGATCTATGCAATTTTTTTTCTTTACTATTTGGTTTTGAAGACGTAAAGATATATAGCTTAGAGAAATCAATTGCAATAAATTTGAGGTTATGTGAAACTCATGTGCGAATTTCTCATATAATCAAGTTTAGTAGAAGAAAGTTCCTTACATGAAAAAGAAATATTCTCATCAAAGAGGATCCATTATGAAAATAGATAGAAAGGGTGAAATAGTAGGTAGCTCATCTTCAAGGACTCAGAAGGTGAGATCGATACATTCTAGAAAATGACTAACAAGGTTCCCAGAAGGATCCTTTAATGGAGGGACAATGGATAATCTCGCATAAAAAGTGGTACCTAAAGCAACGCGATGAGATTGCACTCTTATGGGATGCTTAACGAGAGGCTTTTGTAAATTTGTGGGCCCTTTGAGGATGAAGAACCTAGCCCGACATATCCAATACTCTATAAATAATCATTGAATGATGTATGGTTCAGACATTTTGAGATAGTCCAATATTTAGCATATTTTCTTAGATGCAAAGTTTGTGGTCATTGTACATGGACTAAAGCCTTGACTTGTACTTCAATTACTCACTTCTCCATACTCAATAGTTCAAAGAGAACTCGATGCCTTTTTTTCATTCGAAATCTTAAGCTAATGCATTATGGTGTCGTATTTCCATCTAGAATTTGCTCCCAAAACTAGTGTGCATTTATTCGAGTTCAATTCATAATGGAATTAATGATCAATGTGCCAAATACACTTATTCATATGAGATTCAATGCATAGAGGACTTTGAAGAGCCTTATTCTAGAAGCAAAGCAATAAAATAACATGTATAAGTTCAATGGTAATTATGCGAATACCTTACAAGATGTTACTATACAAAGACGTCGGGAGCCACTAGCTTAAGGATTTAGGAATAACTTGAATACATGGATCAATTCAAGTAGAGGGAATAAGATCAAATAGTCATTCCCATAGTCAAAATGTGATAGGAACTAATTCGTATTGTTGGAATCTAAGATCGAAAACGATATGTAGAGTAAACTATGCAACACGTTTCAATTTGAAATCACATCAAATAAGATATATCTATTGAGAAATCTCTACAAGATTGACATAGATGTTTTGAATAAGGTAATTGTTATGTTGATGTGTCTTGAGATGCAAAAGAGCACCATGGACAATGATATTACAAAAGAAATCAACGATGCATCCTACCATCCACTACATGTGCATTAATAAGAACATCCACTATCATCATGGGGAAATACCTATAAAAGTTGTGGGATGGCAAGGTTTTTCACATATTTGAAGGAGCGCCTAGGTCACTACAAAGAATACGGACACATAGCGACAATTAAGGCGACACAATTTCGTCGCTATAAAATTGCAAATGTATTGCAAGGAGCGTCGAGCACGGATTGTCGATTAAAGGACGAGCCAAATGAAGTTTTTTTCGACGTGTGGCACGATGGGGTGTCGGACGCTTGCGTAGAGCATCCCTAATGCAACGATTTAAAAAAGCATCACATAAGTGATGCTTTTTGTATCGCATAAGCGATGCCAAAAAATGTCGCTTATGCGATGCCAATTCTAGTGGTTTTTACGACGTGTTACCATCGCTTACACGACGGTCTATTGACGGAAAAAAATTGAAATGTTCTCCTGTGTCTGTCTCTCCACCTCATCCATATCTTCCTCTCCATAATACTTTGTATTACATATAACAAACATAAATAAGTAAAACAATTAAACCATTCATAAAAATAAAATAATTATATAAAATTTAATATACTCACAAAGGCATCTGGATGATCTCGCATATACTCGCTCAAACGCGGATATCCAAAATGTGTAGCATACTCAATCTCATGTTTTGTAGGATATCGGCCATAATCCTTTCACTGCATTGAAACAAATAAAAAAGATTAGTTTCTTGCATTTTAACTAAAATAAAAAATATACTCACAATAACACATATACTTACAAATGTAGCTACAAAACCATGATGGCCCATTTGGCCTAGGTGCGATGTGTGGCCCGACTCAACTCTCTTCTTTGTAGCAGCTTGTTTATTTAAGAAAAAAGAAATACATAAATTAAATGCAAAAATTTACTAAAATATATGAAAATTATAAATATAAACTATTAATTTGTATACCTTCTACTGAGGAAATGACTCCTGAAGACGTAGCTGTCTACAAAAAAACTGCCACGTCTCAAGTGGTATGTTAGGTCGCCTCTTATTTTTTTTCCACCATACAATATCTCCTGTTAATTTAATATCAAACAGAAAAAAAGAATCAGAATACATACACATATATACACACACATACACATACCCACATACACATATACATGCAAACATATACGCATACATATATCCATACATATACACATATACATGCATATAACATGAACACACATATACATATCCACATATATATGTACACACACATGCATGCATATATACTCATTCATACAAAATACATGCATTTATCCCACAATAATGTGTATTTGCGTATATGTGAATATGTGTATATGTGAATATGTGTGTATGTGTAAATATGTATATGTGAATGTTTATGTATGTAAATAATCAGATTATTAATATCAAATACCATTATTTGTAGATTTTGATCAATTAGATGGAACTCCACCACTGTCTCCTCATTGTCCAATGACTATATACTATAAGTATATCAAACATTTAATTTTAAATATATTTGATGGATACATAACTTGTATATATATATTTTTTTTTCTTATTATAATCAGATTTTGATCAATCAGAGGGTACTCCACCACCTCCTACCTATGCAACGACTTCACATGTGTCCTTTGATAGGAATTATGATGAATTTTACTACCAAGAGCATATTATATGTTGGTGTAACTCTTGTTATGGCACGTATCGAAGACCACGATTGGAATGTATTGAACATGAGGCAGCGTATGGTACTTTTGAGCATGCACCATCACCTAGTCAACGTGATAATGCTCGGGTATGTATTTTTTATAAATTAATATCAATATTTTATTTAAAAACCATATACAAAATCAAATTACTGTTGATATAGAGGAATACTTGCTCGATGATGATGATGATGATAATTTTTCTCATAATGTTAATATACCTCGTACACGTCATGGACTTGTTGTTCATCAATTACAAGCAGAGGTTTCTAGAAATCCTCTACCTCCTAGTTTAGAGACTGAAATGGCTGGAGATTATCCATTGCCAGCTCATGATCATTCTCTAGTACAAACACATGATGAAATGAAGAAGATAATCAACAAACTTGGTATAGATTATCAATGTATACATGCATCTCCTAACGATTGTATTTTATATAGAGGTGAATATGTAGACTCTTTGACATGTCCCAAATGTCAATGTCCTCGATATAAGGGCCAAGAAGGTAAAATCCCAAAAAGGGTATTGAGACATTTTCCATTGGCTCCACGGATTAGACATATGTTTCAAAGCCCCGAATTATCAAAGCTTTTCACATGGGGACATGATCATAAAAGTATTGATGGAATAATCAAAATTCCTCATGATAGTGTTTCTTTTCAGCATATTGATTCTACATGGCGTGAATTTACCTTAGCTTTGCTCTGATACCACTGTTGGGATAGATAGGACAAGCCCTTTGTGACTTCAAAGTTGATATGTGGGTCCCCTTAGCTTTCCAATGACACCATACAAGTGCCTATGTACTTTAGAAATGATGTATGAAAAGATTGAATCAAAACAGGCTACTTCTAAATAGAAGGATCAATGGAAACTTTCTATTTTTTATCATACACCTGCTGCTTGTAATGCTCAGTGCTACCAGCACAGTAGGAATTGAAAAAATTCCTTTTAGAGGTATCTAACTAGGTTAGTAAGATAATGATTCCAAGTGGAATCACTTGAAATGATGCACTATACACACAGCAATCAATTTAGCAAATATATCATTACCCTTGATGTTTTAGGACCTTTGTAGAGTTTTACCAGCGAGTGCTTCGACACACTTTTCTCCAAATTGGCTGAATGGATTTGCTTCAAAAGTTTTCCGCACATAGATAACTTGGAGCTGATTCCAACAAGCTATAGATCATTGAATTTGGTGGAGAAATGAGTGAGGTATGAGCAGCACACATTGACAGTTAAGAATGCCTATAATAGAGAGATCATAGATGAACAATGTAGATGTATTGTATTTAATGAAATTTTAGGTTTACCTCCATTGGAGTGCTTGCAACTTTGGCATCCTGCAAATGAAACTTCTTCAACATATCCTGTATATACTTTCTTTGAGTAATGTAAATTCTAGAGTTAGTATAAACTAACTCAAGACCAAGAAAATATTTCAGTGATCCAAGGTCACTAATTTTGAACTCCTTCATCATGTGATTCTTGATCTGTTTGATGCCATTAGCATCATTACCTGTAAGTATGATATCATCAACATATACACATAAGTATGTTACCTCTGAATTACTTCTCTTGATGAACAGAGAAGTATCTGCTTTACTCATGATAAAACCTTGATCCTGAAGGTATGTATAGTCCAACACCATATGATGAATACAATGTTTGTTGATGTTTTAAAATTGAATGGTAATTTCTTACGTTGGTTCAAGTGCTTCAAATCACATGACCAATCACATAGAATGGTTTATTAGTTTACAAAAATTGCCGATTCTTGGATATGTTGAAATAGGCAATGTTACATCACATTCTATCAAGCATACAAGAAATATAGCACTATCTATGGAGGATGGGAAGGTAAAACATCTTGTTCATGTGCTACACATTCTAAATAGAATAAAGAATCTAGTGTCTGTTGGACAAATGGTTGACCAAGGTTTACAAGTCAGGTTCAATGCTGATGGGTTATATGTAGAAGAATAAAAACATGATGGAAGATTGATTGCCAAAGGAAACAAAGTGGGTAGGATGTTCACCTTAAATGTGAAAATTCCTCAAATGAATGCGTCTATTTTTGCAAAAGGTGCAAGAGTTATTCCTGATATAGAGATCTCACACACACGATTGGACATGGTTGAAATTGATGCAATCAAAGGAGATTGTCAATGGAATACCAAATTTCAAGGTTGCAAAGATGCAAATGGTATGTGTAACATGTCAATTTGGTAAACAGTCAAGAGAATCATTTTTGCATGATAAGCATGTTAGTGAGAATGTTTTAGAAATAGTACATATAGATGTTTTGGGTCCTACAAAGACCATATCTATGGGGGTTTGAAGGTTTTATGTTACTTTCAATTGATGATCATACACGAAAAGTATGGGTATATTTGATGAAAGAGAAGAGTGAGGTGTTCACTCACTTTCATAGTTTTAAGGCTATGGTGGAAAACCAGACAAGGAAGTATGTTTAGTCATTAAGATCTGATGCAAGAGGTTAATACATGTGAAATGATTTCAGTAGATTTCTAAAAATTCATAGAATTCAACAACCGTTTTCATGCAGGTACACACGACAATAGAATGGTGTTGTTGAACACAAAAATAGACATTTTGTAGAAATAACAAGAGCCCTAATTTTTTAGAAGAATATGCCTCATTGTTATTGGGCAGAAGCTATGTACACTACTGTATACATTATGAACAGAACACCCACTACTGTTGTACATCAAGTTACACTTAAAGAGAAGTTTACAATTAAAAACCCAAACTTATCACATACGAAAGTATTTGGTTGCATTGATTATGTACATGTTCCAGATGAGTTGAGGGTGAGGCTTGATCTAAAAGTAGAAAAATATATCCTCGTTCTGTACTTTCTAGAGGAAAAGGGATATAAATAATATAACCCAGTCACAGGACAGGTGAAGGTAAGTAGATATGTGCTCTTTGATGAAATATCATGCTTCTATGGAGATGTTAAAGAAGGACTTAATCTTGACCCGAATGAAAAAGGAAATGTTGAAACGTCAAGTGGAGAATCTCAAGTTTTGAGTGGACCTGATGCGTCACCAAGCAATAGTACTAACTCAAATCTATGGTGTGGAAGATTGGATGGAAAACTCAATCTAGTAAATTCATCAACTACATCGAAGAAAGCTAAAGAAAAGCTTTTTGCTGGTAGTAAAACATCTAGAGATTTTGAAGTAATTGATGGAGATTCAAGCGGTTCAAAAAAGAGCCTTGCTGAGGAACTTGAATTTCCCTCTATGAAGACTCCAGGAGTAAGAAAGGCACATGCAAATGATACAAGGAGAAGTGACCCAGGACCAAGAAGATCTGGGAGGATGTAGAATTCACTACAATGATTAAGGTATGATGGTTACATGGCTCCTCATTGTGCCTACATGACCAAGGTAATACAAGATGTCGAACCTTCTTATTTTAAAGATGCAATTGGAAATGAAGATTGGGAGAAAGCTATGGAAGAGGAGATGGCTACACTTTATGGAAATGAAACATGGAAGCTGGTTCTACTGCCACAAGGAAAGAAATCCATTGACTAAAAGTGGGTTTACAAGGCAAAGCACAATGTTGATGATAGCATAAGGAGGTATAAAGCACGATTTGTAGCAAAATGATATGCACAGACATATGGCATTGATTATGAGGAAACATTCAGCCCTGTAACTAAAATGTCTACTATCAGAGCACTTATTGCATTGGATACAAAAAAAGGATAGACTTTGCATCAGATGGATGTGAAGAATGCTTTCTTACATAATGAGTTGCAGGAAGAAGTATACATGGACTAGCCACAATGATTTGAGGATTCAAAGCACCCATAATATGTTTACACATTGCAAAAGGCTTTGTATGGGCTTAAAGAAGCCCCTCTTGCTTGGCATGCAAGGATTGTTAATTACTTAACCACCATTGGGTTTTCTATGTGTGATGCAGATCATTCACTATATGCAAGGAGGGGTGATGATGACATCATGATTTTGGCAATATATTTTGATGACTTGATTGTAGGTGGTTGTTGAGCCCTGGCAAGGTTGAAACCGATCAAAGTTAAAATCAAGGGTCAAAGTGCACGGGTAGTGCATCTTCAATTGGCATAAAATGAAGACTTTTAATTGTTCAAAGATTGCAGAAGTATTTTTTGAATTCCCTTAAGATCAAAGGGTGTTTTTAAGGTAATATGGAGGGTCCAAGTGAACCCCTCTTGGGTATAACAGTGACGAATTAAAAAGGGAAAAGGTAAAGGTACGTGAAGCGGCGGGTATGCACATGTGGGAATAAGCCCACCCAATCAAAACTTTTCTTTTGTCTAAAGTCACTACAGGACAAAGGAGCAATTCGTTGGCCGCCACCTAAAAAGAGAATCTTGGGACATCAAAGGAAGCCCAAGAGTCCATGGCAGTTAGAGGTCAGGGGACCGGGCATTCAAAAAGAAAGGCAAAGGTTATTCTCAACAGACATTGATAGTGAAGAGTGGAGAGATTCAGAGGAAGCAAGAAAGGGAAGTGAAGAGCCCCCAGTGTGCGACACTTAGAAGTAGAAGGGAAGAGCGCAAGAAAGTAAAGAAGAAGGTGTGCAGAGAAGGCGGAGTTAGAATCCAAGAGTCCCAAGGTCTGTGGTGTGTGCGTGCCGCGAAAGTATCCATTCCTCAGCTTGGTGGAAGCTTAGTGCAAGGTGTGCACAAGGGAAGCGTAAAGCAAGTGAAGGACTGGTGCAAAAGAGGTCGCTGCCAGAAGACTTGAGATAATTGGTCTTTTGTAATTGAATATTCTCCGAAGTTGTATTTAGTCATTGACTTGGATTGTATTTAGCCATTGTAATTGCTTCAACGTAATCAACATTCAAGCTTCCAGGAGTATTTAGTCATTCAAGTTTTCAAGGTTATTCCATTTCCATCATCTCCTTTTTCTCCTACAAACCCTCAAACTCCTTCTTGTCCACGAATCCCCAACAAATTTGGCATGCCCGGTGGGACTTCCAAGGAGATTTGAGCATAGGAGAATATATACTGCCATTGGAGAGCAATATTTCAGGTACATACTTTTATCAAGTGTCTCATTTTAAGTGGACTATGAACAGCTCATGACCGCGACCCGGTCACAAACATTGAGGGTCAAGTGCAAGCAGACAAGAAGAAAGACGGTCAGAGGATCATCGAGTCCAATTTCATCAAATTCATCTATAGGAAGCATGGCAGGACAGGTAGATCTAGAAACCTTACTCTCCAGATTAAACATAAAATTTCCCTCCTTTAGAGGTTTAGCCCATGAGGACCCAGATGAGCACATTCGAAGATTTCTTGCATTATGCAAGACTAGAGGTCTAATGGGTAGGGAAGATGCTTTCTTGATACTCTTCCCCGCCACATTGGAAGGTCTGGCAGACAAGTGGTTTAGCCAGTTTGCTGAAAATCACTTTACCTCTTGGGATTTGATGAAAGAGGCTTTCAAAAATCAGTTTCAGGATGGCAACACGGCGGAGATCATTATAGAAGAGTTGGAAAACTTGAAATTGAGTCCAGGAGAAAAGTTCCCAGAGTTTGTGACCAGGGCCAAAGCACTAATGGCTAAACTACCGGATCCACCACACGACTTCTTTGTCAAGAAGTGGTTAGCCAAACCCCTACCTGTGGTCACCCAATGCAAAATAAAAGAGTTAGTGCTACCTACGGCCTCTGTTGAGGAGTTCATCAATACGGCCACACGCTTGGAACAGATAAGGCACCAGTATGGTGCAACTTCTTCCCAACCATCATATGGTACAGAACTGGAGGACCCAGTGATCCAGTTAAGAAGAGAACTGGAGGGCTTGAAAAGGAATAAGCCCTACACAGAGGAGGAGACTACTGTAGCTCAGCTGAGAAAAGAGATTGAAGCCCTCAAGCTCCAAAAGGAAGAGGAAGCCCAAGCAGAAGAACTAGCTCAGCTGAGACAAGAGTTGCAAGAACTCAAAGGAGGCGGCATTAAGAACGGACTCTGGTGCTCCATGTGCAGCAAGCAAGGGCACATAGTAAGTGAATGTCCTCTGCTAAATGTGACTTGTCAATTATGCAGGAAGATTGGGCATGAGGCCCATGAATGCCAAGTAAGGGGAATGCCGACAACGACATATTGGACACAAGGAGGACTCTTGCCACCAGCAAATGTAATGGCAGCAGCAGCAAACCAAGGTATCAACTATAATCCTGGACCGAGAATTAACTTTGCAAATGGGCCTAGAAGGCCAATTATTTGCTTCAGATGTGGAGAATGCGGGCACTACCAATCTAGGTGCACTCTCCCAGAAAATGCACCTCCTTGCAGGAACTGTCCAGAAGCCAGGGACCATTATACCAACGGATGTCCTAAGAATCAAGCTTCTACTTCCGGGCCCCATCTCCAATTGATCTCTGTATACAAGGAGGAAAAATTACCTCAGGTCGATGAACCCTCACCATCTACCAGAGTGGTACAATTAGAAGAACTCGAATCTTTTGCAGTACAGACAAGAAGCAAGGGAACGGCAAAAGTGGTAGAAAATCAAGAATCAATAATTAAGGAATTGAACAAAGACAGAGTTGCATTTGAAGACAAAGCTACCACAAGTGCAGACACAAACCAAAAGGAATATCTCATAGGCACCAGTGATGCCATTGGGCATGCCTTCAACAGGGCTCAAGAAGAGTTTGGCAAAGCAAATGAAGCTCACTCTCTTAAAGAGTCAGAGGCTTCAAAACTACTCAAGTCAATGAAGAAGGAGGTTAGTATTTTTGAATTAATAAAGATGGATGGGAAATTCAGGTCAGAATTATTGCAGATAATTGATGAGGCTTCTACTACAAGCTTAGTGGCCAAGACTGCTATTTTACATAAAGGGATAATTAGGGGGGAAGCACCCCTTACGGATTATAAAAGTCCTTGGCTTACAATATCAATCAAGGGTCATGAATTTCAAGGTGTTATTGTAGATGGTGGTTCTGGTATTAACTTGATGCCTGAACATACCATGAAAAAGATTGGACTCCACCCTTCAAGACCTGCAAATTTCACGGTTACGTTGGCAGATCAGAGCAAAGTAAGGCCCTTGGGGGTAATCCCAAAAGTTCCACTTGAAGTACAAGGTAATCTATTCATTCTGGATTTTGTGGTTTTAAGATTGCCCCAGGTTGAAGGAGGATTTCCTCTCTTAATTGGAAGACCTTGGCTGAGGCATGCCAGTGTCATTCATGATTGGGGTAAGGACACTATGTGGGTACAAAAGAAAGGGCAGGAGCTGACACAAATTCATTTAGAAGAAGGCCCAGACAATCAAGGAAACACTAGTATGATGCAAACAGTGAGCATTTGCATGGAAACAGAAGCGGAGGATCAACCCCAAATAGATTTTGAGGAAGAAGAGGATATTCTAAGTTGGCTCCAAGCAGGCAACTCTTCCTCTTGTTTTGGAATTTTTCTTGATAATCCTGGCACGACTGAAGATTATGATGAAGACAAGGAAAAGGTCCAGGTTGATGGATTGGGAGAGCCCATCACTGACCACAGAAGGGGCAGGAAGATACCCCTCAAATACAAATTGGAGGAGGATGTGTCAACCACAGATAACGAAGTTTCTAAAGCTAAAAACAAGGTAAAAATTTCTGAGGTTGAATGTTCTTTCCCAATTCAAGAAATCCCTGCAGGATGGATGCAGGACAAGGAGGAACACATCGAAGTCCAAAATACACCTGCTTATGAAGCAATGCACGAAAAGCTAGTAGAAGAAGACAAGGAAGCAGATGCACACGGAGATAATATGGTAACAAGAAATCCGGTCCAAGAAATACACTTAGGCACTCAAAACAATAATCAACCAGTTCTGGTGGCCACTTGGTTGTGGAGCCACCCAGAGCTCCTGGAAAAGGTAAAATCATTCTTGACCCAGTATGCAGATGTTTTTGCCTGGCATTATAAAGACTTAGAAGGAGTGCCTGCATCTTATGGAGAGCACAGAATCCCTCTGGTTGATGGAGCCAGACCCATCAGAGGAAGGAGTTATAGACTTAATCCAAAGTATGCCGAAGCCGTCTATGTGGAAATCCAAAAGATGGAGGATGCAGGAATCATCATTCCTGTGGAACACTCAGAGTGGCTCTCACCTATGGTTATAGTACCGAAGAAGAATACTAATAAAATCAGAATTTGTGTTGACTTTAGAGCTCTCAACAAGGTGACCATTCCAGATGGGTTCCCTATGCCTTTTGCAGAACAGGTCATTGAAGAAGTGGCTGGGCATGCATTATATAGTTTTATGGATGGATTCAGTAGCTATAATCAAATATCAGTACATCCAAAGGATCGTGAAAAGACTGCTTTTATCACACCTTGGGGAACATATGTGTATGTAAAAATGCCATTTGGGCTCAGAAATGCTCCAGCCACCTTTAACAGAACGGTCAATCTCATTTTTGGCCCCCTATTGCTGGAATCACTTAGAATCTTCATGGATGACTTCTCTTCGTTTTCAGGATCTCACAAGGAAACTCATCTAGATTGTTTGGACTAGCACTTGAGGCAGCTGCAGAATATTTTCCAAAGATGCAGAGAAACTAAGTTAAAGCTCAATCCAAATAAATGTCATTTCCTTGTGACAGAAGGAACCCTTTTAGGACATGTGGTGTCGGCTAAAGGTATGGCCCCATATCCTGACAAA
Source organism: Ceratopteris richardii (assembly GCA_020310875.1). Classification (NCBI taxonomy): domain Eukaryota; kingdom Viridiplantae; phylum Streptophyta; class Polypodiopsida; order Polypodiales; family Pteridaceae; genus Ceratopteris; species Ceratopteris richardii. The sequence continues at coordinate 109,225,048 of CM035432.1, forward strand.
ATTCTTTCTATATTAAAGTTACTTAAACCTAAATCTCCTAAAGAGATCCAGAGTTTCTTGGGGCATACCGGTTATCATAGAAGGTTTATAAAAATGTATGCAGAGATAGCTAGACCTCTGACTAGACTTACAAGTAAGGAAGTACCTTTCAAATGGGAAGAAGAGGAGGAAAAGGCATATTAGACATTACGGTCAAGGTTGGTGTGTGCTCCTATCTTGGTCACACCTGAGTGGTCAAAAATCTTTCATATACATGTCGATGCCAGTGCATATGCAGTAGGGGCAGTTTTGACCCAACCCAGTGAAGAATTTAAAGTGGACAGGCCAATTCAATATGCAAGTAGAATCTTGACCAAGGCTGAGAGGAATTACAGTACTACTGAAAGGGAAGCCCTAGCAATGGTCTTTGCTGTCCAAAAATTCCGTCATTACTTACTGGGGGTAAAATTTATTATTATATCAGATCACCAACCACTAAAATACCTACTCAACAAACCCCAGGCCACCGGTAGAATATGGAGGTGGTTATTGTTGTTCCAAGAGTTTGATTTTTCTGTAGTCCATAAACCAGGGAAAGCATTAAAGAGGTAAAGCAACTTTTTATGCAAGAATTCAACATGAAAAATCTTGGTGTACTCCACCATTTCATGAGCATTGATGTTTTATGACGTTGGTGCACAATTGCAGGTTCATGGATACACTAATGTAGATTGGGATGTTCATATTCTAGATAGAATATCTACTAGTGGCTTTCTAGTCTCACTTGGAAGTGCAACTATTACATGGAGCAGTAAGAAGCAACCCACTATTGCTTTGTCGAGTACAAAGGCTGAGTGTAGAGGTGATGTAATAGAATCATGAGAAGCATCATGGCTAGAGATGTTACTTGTAGATTTAGGTGTGTATGTGCAAAATCCTATCACCATTTATTGTGATGCAACATACAATTAGCAAGGAACCCTATTTTCATACTAGAACAAAGAATATCAAGGTGTATTATCATTTCATTAGGGAAAAGGTATTAGAAGGTGATATTGAGCTTGTTGATCTGAGGGCAAATGATCAGGTTCCTAATATTTTCACTAAAATACTTGGAGATACAAAGTTCAAGAAGGTTTAGAAGATTCTTGGATTAGAAGACGTGACATGAGCTTGAGGTGGAGTGTTGAGATATCAAGATTAAGGTGACAATCTAGGATGACACGTATCACTTTTTCATTTCTTTGACATCTATAGTGGTTAGCCTGGTATATGTGAGGGATACTTCATTGAGCTTTACTCAATTTTTCTATCGATAGTGATGACACATTTGCTTCTTGCATGTTCACTCATTTGCAGACATTAAGATTTTCTTATGTATTGTTATTTATATAATGCACTAGTCGTATTGTTGTTTGAGGTCATTCTTGATTTTATGTAATAGAAGAAGAAGAAGAAGAAGAAGAAGAATATTCTTCCTTGCTTCAATCTATGTGTGTGTGCTCCTCTTTGCAAGTGAGAGTGTACAAGTGAGCTTTCTTCTTGATGTCCTTCCTCGTGAAACTTATTTTGGTGGTATGTGGGTTTCAACCTATCAGGGCAGCACTAGTGTGTCCCCTCTAACTAGAGTAGACAAGGTTTTAGAGCTATGCTTTTGATTACAAGATCACCCATGTAGGGGAAATATTACAAGAATATGTACCTAATACACGAATTCCCACAACTCGGGACTGATAGGTATGGATAACTCCACTAGAGATGATATAAGATATCCCACGACCCCAGATTGTAGGTATGAAATAAGATATTTGGATTAGAAGAACTCCCTTCAGGGAGATGAACTAGATACAAGAAATAACTCAACAATATCTCATACTCATTAGAACAAGGAACAAGAGTAGAACTCGAACAAGAACTTGGAGAGTACTTACTTGAAGATCGCAACTCCTTGAGCACCCAAGTCTGGAATTGGCAAGAGTGAGTATGAAGGTGGCCAAGGCCTCCTTATATAGGACTTCCAAGGAAGTTCCCAAGGGTGTTTATAAAGTTGGTTACGAGTTGATGATGTCATGATGATGTGAGCAATCTAAAACAAGACCTCGAGATGTCTGAATCTAGCAAATAGATAGTCGATCTTAGGGTTTTGGCATGTTTTAGACATAATGGAAGAATTGGTCTCTCCAAATTCTGAACAGATCATGAGATATAGAAAGTGACATGGAATCTAAGGTTCAAGATGGTTTCCTTTGTGTCCATGACTTCACCTCCTCCTCAATTGATGAGTTCCACAAAGAGCACTTATGTGACTCTGGAATCTTCTAGGACTTGAAAGTTCATAGTTCTTGGGCTTTGAAGAGTTCTTGATATGTGGTACTAGAACAAGATGATGATGGATATCCATGATGAAACTCGAAAGGGTTTGTAGTATATTGAGGTATAGAATCAAGTGCATGATTCTCGTGATGGGCTGCATTCTTCTTTTGACTTTGATGATGGTCCTTTTGATGTGGGATGATGATTGTGGAAGTTTTAATCCCAACCTATTTCCTCGTCTTAAGGCATTTGAATACCAAATGATCATGATCCCCACAGTAAAAGCGAAATCCATTATCCTTTCGATATTATCTTTCCTTTGTTCTAAGTCATCTAACCATGATGTGATCCAATTTCATGGGTTTTGGTTAAGTTTCCTTGAGCATATGTTGTTTCCAAATAGAAGTAAACTTGTATTCTTGATCTCTAATAGAAGTTTTCTTCTCTTGCTTTCTCTCGAACAACCTATTATCACACTCAATTGCTTGCTTCATGAATTCATTCAAAGTATTTACCTTGGGCATGGTTAGCATGAGGCCATTAACATCATCATGTAAGCCCCATCAAAATTGGTTGATAAAATAATCCTCATGTTATGTGAGGTCACAAATGATTTGTCTAAATTTTGATGCATAGGTAGATGTAGGCCTATTTCCTTGATGTAGCTTCCTTAGCTTTGTCTCAACAACACGTGAACAATTGGTACCTCCAAAAGAAGATGTGAACTCTCGAACAAAGGCCTTGAAATCAAACAAAATGTCCATGTTCTTCTCTAGGATAGGTGCAAACCATGAAAGCACAAGGCCACATAATAGAGTTCCTATGAGTCCCACTTGAGAAGCATCATTTGGGGACGTGTTAGGTTGCATTCTTATGAAGAGCTTCACTTGTTGTAGAAATCCTCCAAACTTAGATCTTGTCTGATCAAATTTCTCAAGCATGCTCACTTTTGGAATTTTCTTCATATTGGTTTTCACCGGGGTGCATGAAGCAGATTGATTTACAATGATTTACAACTCCTAAATTTGCCCTTGAAGTTCTTTGATTACATCTTGAATATTCTATTTTTGAATCCTTTCTTGGGTTTCTCGTATCAATTGGACTTGTTGTTGAATGACTTTTACTTGAGAGAAAAATTCATGTCAAATAATCTCCATGTTGCCTGGTCTTGATGAAGGTAGTCTTGTCAAAATGTCAGGGCAACATTAGAGTGTGCCCTCCGACTAGACTAGAAAAGATTTTGGAGTTATGCTTTTGATTACAAGATCACCCATGTAAGGAAAATATTACAAGAATATGTAGCTCATACACAAAGTCCCGCAACTCGAGATTGATAGGTATGGATAACTCGACTAGAGATGATACAAGAGATCCAACAACCCACGATCGTAGGTATGAAACAAGATATTTGGATTACAAGAACTCCCTTGAGGGACATGAACCAGATATAAGAAATAACTCAACAAGATATTGTACTATGAGATTACAATCCCACATAATAGGATGTCCAAGATACTAAACTAGACAAGACTAGAACAAGGCACAAAACTAGAACTTGAATAGGAACTTGGAGAGTACTTACTTGGAGATCACGACTCCTTGAGCTCCCAAGTTTGGCATTGACAAGGGTGAGTATGAATGTGGCCAAGGCCTCCTTATATAGAGTTCAAGGGCGGTTATAAAGCCAGTTATGAGTTCATGTCATGATGATGTCAACAGTCTAAAACAATACCTCAGATATCAGAATCTAGCAAATGGATAGTTGATCTTAGGGTTGTAGCATGTTCCGAACATAATGGAAGCATTTTTTTCTCCAAATTCTAAACCAATCACGAGATATAGAAAGTGACATGGGATCTAAGGTTTGGGATGGTTTCCTTTGTGTCCATGACACAACCCCTATGGTCCTAAGCCTACTAAGATTCTGATCTGGGTGGACTTCCCTAACATGCCAATGGACTTTTACCCATGGATTGAGAAGTTAGGGGTATCCTTGGCAAAGTTCTAGGTCAAAAGTCTAGATGGGGAAGTATAAACCCTAAATGGGACTGCCAAATAATGACAGAAATTGATGTATGCAAGCCTAAACGTTCTAATGGATTTTTGCTTCATGAGCAAAAAGTTATTTATAAGAATCTTTTTAATGCTTTTTTCCCAAATGTTGCAGGTACAAAGAGTTGGTTCCCCAATCTTGTACAAATTGCAATTGTTGCATAAAAGGACATCCCAAAATCATTTCATATGCATGATTCTTTCCAAACTCAAAAATGGTGAAGGTGTGCTCAAACTCCACACCACAAGTAGTGAGAGATATTCCCTCTAGTAAACCTAAAGGTTTCTCAATATGATCATCAGCCACCTACAGTTTCATTCTTCTAAAGTTAGGTGACACTGCACTTTAGTGTTCTTTATTATGTCTATGTTCCTGGGAATAACTTATTCTTCATTTCTTACTAATATGGTGGGTGCTCTCACATTGATGGACTTTGCTTCCCATGGACCAGTGAAATGAGGTAATTCTTGCAAAGAATTAGATTCAAAATTTGTTTGTTCACTAGGTTGCTCTTCCTCTTGCTCCTCATATATAGAGGGTATGTCATAGGGAAATTGTTCCTGTCGATCATCTATCTCTTGAATAGGTGGATGAATTTCTTGCTCCAACTTCCATTTCTCTTCTTGAATTTCTCTCAAAAAAATTTGTGAGTACTTATGTGTTGAAGAGAGATTCTCCTAGTTCGAGTTTTAGGCCCTTGTGACAAGGGTGATGTAGCAACTTCCTGTGCCTTTGGAACACGATAGGTCCTCTTAGGATTGTTCTTCTCATTGGTATAAATCAAATGTTCTAACCTCTCTAGTAATCCTTGAAAGTGTAGCTCTGGTTTCACTAGGTTACTCCAATTGACATATTGAGATGCTTCAAACATGGTTTGAGCTAATTCTACCATTTTCATGTAGAACTTGGTTCTCTCAATTTCTAGGGCTGCTCTAGGATTACTTAATTCTCCTACTTGGGGTCCTTCTCTTAGTCTGGCCTATTATGCTTTGAACATCATATCCAAGTTTTCCGATATGGGTTGAGCTAGAATTGATCCTAGTTTTGAAGTTGGATTCTCTTGATTTGACTCTTGTGATGCCAATTCTAAAATTTTGGCTCTCTCGTGAATCCTTCCAAGATTTGGGTCTTCTTTCACTTGACTCTCTGACTTTGCTACTCTCAACTATTTCTTCAAGGTTTGGATGTTGATTTTGTAGCAATGCCTAGGCTCTTGTTACACCTTGAATAGGTACAAAGGTTGGTGTGGATCCATTTAAAGTGTGCACAATGCCTATCACATTAATGGGCATTACTTTAGAGGCATTGGAAGGGTTTTTAGGGCATTCTTGTATGACATGTTCTTGACCACAATCAATACAAAAACCTTCAAAGTTATAATATTGGTGTTGTCCAGCTAGTGGGGGATCTGGACACTCCCTTATGTAATGATCTCCTAGGCACCTAAAACATGGCCCTTTAGGGCCCTATGGTCTTGTCTGTCTCAACTCGAGTCGTGGGTTGGGATTGGTGTACGGGACATTAGCATAGTCTAGCTCCCAGCTAGGTTCCATCGATGGACTCTCATATTGATATGTTTCCATATGTTCAGGCGACTTGGTGTAGTATGCAGGTGGACTATCTACATGAGTAGAATCAAAGGTATTGGAGTTGGGATCATTTTCTATGATTAACGGGGATGAGGGTACTAATGCTCTACTGAGATTCTCTTTTGTAGCAGCGTATTTGATAGAGATTACATCCGCAAGGGGTGGTGGTTGTTGCCTAGGACCCGTTGGGGTCTAGGTTGTGTCTGGTAGGGTACCTGGTAGTTTTGTTGGTCATTAATGCATCTAGATAGGTATGTTTAGGCTTCTAATTTATAATAGCCAAAAAATTTAAATGTGAAAAGGGACACTTAAATTAGTGTATAATTTAATCTTATTAAAGGAACAACCGTTTGGATCATTTTTTAACTTGAAGCCCTTGGAGTTCCAAGAGAGAAACTTTTTCTGAAAAAATTTGTATCTTATATTTTCCATGAACTTGTCTCCTTGATTGTCTTTAAACCTTTGATTTCTGTTGAAAATCGGTACTTGCATCCCTATGGTTGTGATTGCAAATCATTGTTCAACGTGACTTTGCACAAAAACTGATGTGAATGTGTTTTTTGCAAAGATATAGAGTTGTACAAAATTCAAAAATGCTTCGTTGCAATGATACAAGACAAATAAGTGAATTTCGAATTCAACAGAGTTTGTCTCTTTTAATTGTTGATATATTTTGGTAGTGATGTGTGTAAACACACTTAAAACCATCAGGGCACTTTTTCCCTCTTTAGGATTTTTTCTCCCTTGGCTTGTATATATGCTTATAACCTTGATGGGTTACTTATCTTTGTACATTCACTTGGTAATACATTTAGTATTTTGTGTTGTGATCCAAGCTTCTTCTTCTTCCTTGTGTTGTTCATGTGCTTTCGTAGACCTCAAACTCCAACAATTGGTATCAAAGCAGGTTGTTGCTTCATCTAGGGCATCATCAACACCTCCATTGTCACAGCCTCAAAATTGCACAAACATTGGTGAGCATACTCATGGTGATTAGGAGTTCAAAAGTGCTTTGCTTTCTAGTGTTCAAATTTTGATTTGAGCTTGTTTTGACCTTCGAACACACTAGCATGGTGCTTATGCAAACAATTTCATCCTTTTGTTTCAAACATATATACAAGTTTTGATTTGCGAGTACAAGCATCTCAAAGTCTACTACAGGTTTAGGAGAGCTTGACAAGGTAATTCTATTCAACTTTTTGAGATACAATCATTTTTCTACATCATGGTATTTTAGTCAATGGCCATGGCTAAAAGCAAAGATGTATTATGTATGTTGGTTGTTGAGGACAAGTTGGATGGCACTAATTATCTATTATGGGCATATATGATGCTTCATATATTGATGGAAAAAGAACTATGGAATATTGTGGAGGATGTTGAAAAACTACCTACTACACCTAAAAATATAGTTATTGAAGGTGATGCAAATGGTGTTGAAGATGATGATCTTCCAATTCTTGTTCATGTTGCGGTTCTATTGCACCTACTATAGAGCAACTGTGCTGGGATGGTAGAGATGCTTGGGCACATGAATGGATAGCTTTTTCTATCAAACATGCCATTATCCCTCATATTTGCTCATGCAAAACAACAAAGGATTCGTGGGATACACTTACCACTTTATACCAGGCAAGAAATTAGGCCCGTGTTGCTTATCTTTGAAAATATTTAGAGAGTGAGCATATGAATGAAGGAGATTCATGGACAATTTTTTGACAAAGATCAAAGATTTGAAAGATTAGTTGATTTTTGCAGATGAAGTCTTGCTAAATAGTTCACTTATGTAGACCATTCTTAATGGTATTCTAAAATCATATCAGAGTTCTGATTCTACTCTTCGGTTCATGATGAAAGGAAATTATATGCCTTAATATTTGAGGAGTTAGTCTTTGTTTCATTGCAGGAAGATCAGTCTAGGCAAAACAGGTCCATATGTGTTTTGTAGGTCAATCTTTCTTAGCAAGTCAGAAGGGCAAAGGTAAATGGAGCTCATCTATTAGTAAGAAAAAACCTTCCAATTCTACGCATGTAAAAAGGGAAGACAAAGACGAGAATAAAACAAAAAACCAGAAATAGTTCTGAAAATATTGTAAAGGAAATGATCATGTCATAAAGAATTGTCCAAAACTATCTGCAAAAGAGGAAAAAAAGAAAGAGGTTAGAACGCTTGTTGTAGAGGCTTCTACACCTAAATCAGAGTCTCCTAATCTTGTGCAAAATGAAGAATGGGTGTTTACTTCTATTTGTAGCTATGACCCATCTTCTCATGAACAATGTATGTTCACAGTAAACTTAGATGTTTGGTACTTTGACAATAAGGAAACCAAACATATTATCTCAGAGTGTAGTTTCTTCAATTCGCTTGAGCCTGCCCCCATAGAGAATATTGTCACATGCACCAACAACTCCTCTTATCCTATCATGGAAGTTGGTAAGATGATTCTAACTACTTCTGATGGTAGTTCTTTCACATTGTCTGATGTTTTGTTTGTAGTAGGGATCAAGAAAATCTATTGTCTGCTTCAGCATTAGCCACGATTGTGTCAAATTTGTTGATGACAGATGTACAATTCATGATCTATCAAATGGTGATGTTATTATTGCTTTTGGAATTTTATGTCATGGGCTGTTGAAGCTCATAGACTATGTGAAATTTGTCAATGACTCAGCATGTGTAGTTCAAGATTCTCAGGCTATCTCATATGCAAATCTTTGGCGTGCATGCTTTGGTCATCTAAATTTTGTTAGTTTGGTACGCCTGCAAAAATCTAAAATGGTTTCCTATTTGCCCAAACTTGAGGCATCTGGTAAACATGTATGTGAAGGTTGTATTTTGGGCAAAATGTAGCATTCTTCCTTCCCAAAATATGGTTCAATGTGAGCTATTTAAAAATGCATCTTGTTCATAGTGATGTATGTGGTCCTATGCAGATACCTTCTCTTGGGAACTATCTTTAATTCATGACTTTTATTGATGATTTTTCTAGGCATGCATGGGTGTAGATTCTAGCTTGAGGTTGTTATGTGTGTAGCATATGTACTTAACAAGTATCCCACCAGGGCACTAGTGTTTAATCACTCCAGATGAGGCTTGGCATGGTTGCAAGCCACCTGTTGTTCATATGTGTGTCTTTGGTTGCCTAGCATATGCATTAGTGCCTAAACAACAATGTAGAAAATCGGATGATCAAGCAATAAAATGTATTTTTGTTGGGTACAATTCTAAAAGCAAAGGCTATCATCTATATTATCCACAAGCTTTTTGGAGTTAGACATCTGTGGAAGCACATGAATAGCAAAAGGAAGAAGAAGAAGCTTGGAGCACAACACATAGTACTCAATGTATTACTAGTAGAATGTGCAAAGGTAAGTACCATGTTAGGGCAATAGCATATATACAAGTAGAGAAAGAAAAACTCCTAAAGAGGGAAAAAAGTGCCTCAACGGTCCTAGTGTGTTCACACACATCACTACCTAAATATATCAACAAATCCCCCCTGGGAGTGATGTGGTGAACAAGGAGTTGGCACTCATGTATAAAGAAGTGCCAAGCTATGTGGAATCACTGCAAAGGAAGTAAGCCTAAAGTTTTGTAGAAAGCTTCAAACTTCTCCCTAGGCAGAGCCTTTGTGAAAAGGTATGCAATGTTCTCCTGCATGGGCACATATGCCAAGCTGATCTCTCTAGCAGAGAACCTCTCCCTGACATAATGATAATGGATCTCAATGTGCTTAGTGTGAGCATGGAACAGAGGGTTCCTTGCAACTTCCAATGCGCTCTGATTGTCAATGAAGGTGGTGGTGGCAGAAGACTAACCAACACCCAAATCATCCATAAGGCATCTGAGCCACACACACTCAAGAGTCACTATGAAAGTTTCCCTATACTCAGCCTCACAACTGGAAGTGGCCACAGTAGGCTGCTTCTTGCACAACCAAGATATACGTGAGCTACCAAGCATGAAGCAAAAGCCACTAGTGGACACATGAGTGTCATAGCAAACAGCCCAATCACTGTCAGAAAAAGCATGCAAATCTGGTGGTAGTGATCCCCCCTTGGGATAAACAAATCCAAGTGCTTGCTTTAAACCATATAATACCTTCTTTAACCTACACAACTCGTTTTCATGCCCTTTTTGCACAAAGCCACGGGGCTGAAAAACATACACTTATCCATGCAAGTCACCATTTAGAAATGTTGTTTTAATGTCCAACTGATGTACATTCCAACCATGATGAGCTGCAAGTGCACATATGCTACGAACAGTAGTCATTTGGCATGTAGGTGCAAAGATTTCATCAAAATCAATGCCTCTTTTTTGCGCATAACCCTTTGCAACAAGCCTAGCCTTATACTTGGCAACTGTTCCATCAGGCTTATGCTTCAGCTTGTATATCCACTTAGTTCCAATGGCCTTCTTTCGAGGAGGCAAGTCACATAAAGACAAGGTACCATTCTTCATTATAGCATCATATTCGGATTGCATAGCAGCCATCGAATTTTCATCATTTTGTGCTTCATCAAATGAAACAAGCTTATTCTCATCACAAAGACTAGAGGTAGCCATAGCATAGCAATATGATGCAAAAAAGGCACTATGAGAGCTTGATCGAGTATGATATGAGAGAGATGCACCTAATTTGCTATCATGCAAAGTCTGCACTAGCCATTTTGGCATAGTTTTTGCCTCCTCAATATTAGCTCTCTCATCAACAAGTGCATCATGTAAATCTGCATCAAAAATGGAATGATCTGCATCATCACATGAAACTTGCAAAGGCTGAGAAGGTGTCTCATTAGGACCAGCACGAGACTATCCACCTGTAAAAAGAGGTAGCAAAGTATAATACATGTCTTTGGAGCTAATAGCATCTTCCACAAAAACAGCATCATGGATAACCAAAATGTGCTTAGTCTGTGGATGATACAGATGATAGCCTTTGCTTTCAGAATTGTACCCAACAAAAATACATTTTACTGCTTTATCATCCAATCTCTTGTGATGTTGTTCAGGAACTAATGCATATGCCAGACAACCAAAAACACACAAATGAGCAACCAATGGCTTGTGACCATGCCAAGCCTCATATGGAGTGATAGATTGCAGTGCTTTAGTGGGATACCTATCAAGTACATATGTTGCACACATGACAGCCTCAAGCTAGAAACTATGTGGTAAAGTGTGACTCTTGACCATACACCTCACCATCTCCATGAGTGACCTGTTCTTCCATTCAGCAACTCCATTCTGTTGAGATGTATATAGTACTCTACACTAATCTTTTATCCCACATTCAGCCAGAAATGCATTAAAGCCAGAAGACATATATTCCCCCCTTGATCAGATTGAAGGGTGCCCATTTTACATGCCAACAGATTTTGAGTCAAAACCAAAAACTGTTTGAAGCAGATAAAAACTTTAGACTTTTCTTTCAATGGATATATCCATGCATGCCTGGAAAAATCATCAATGAAAGTCACGAAGTAAAGATGATTTCCAAAAGAGGTTGTTTGCATAGGACCACAGACATCATTGTGAATAAGCTGCAATTTTTGAGTAGCTCGAACTGAACCATCTTTTGGAAAGGAGGAACTCCGCATTTTGCCCAAAATATATCCTTCACAGACATGTTTTTCAGGTGCCTCAAGTTTGGGTAAAGAGGACACCATTTCATATTTTTGCAGGCATAGCAAACTAGCAAAATTCAGATGACCAAAGCATGCATGCCAAAGCTTTGCATCTGTATTAGAAGTATCTATGTACCAACTTCCATAATTTTTAGATTTTGTTTGAGCCCCCAAATAAGAACTAGGCTAGACAGTAGGTCTGGATAGGGCCGATGCTAGTGAAAAACTATAAAAA
>CM035432.1:109239347-109599347 GCA_020310875.1 Ceratopteris richardii
AACACCCCTCAGGAATGAGAGAAAATACTATGCACTTTAGATAAAACGATGAGGAACCATTTATACAAAGAGTTCCTAGTTAAATGGAAGGATAGGATAGAAGAAAGGGCCACTTGGGAATGTGTAAGTTCCATCAATAACAGATTTTCCGCTTTACTAAATTTAAGTTAGAAACAAGGTAAATCTTTGAGAGTGAGTCCATGATCAACAATAATCATGGAGCAGGGGGGGAATACTCCACATAACATACCTAAACACATTTTTTAGGACAAAAATGTTAAAGGGGGGAGAGAATATTATATATTTTTAATAAATTGTATAGGTTCAAAGGATTAAAACCCTTGGGTTTCCTAAGAAACCCTTAGGAAACCTTTGAATAATCCTTGGATTTTATTTATAAACCCTTGGAAATTGGCTAGTTTGAACCTTAGGATTTTTATCCTAAGGTGTGGAGCTCTATTAATTGAATAATTCAAGTCAAGGCCCATTGACGGCATACATACAAGTCTAGAGCTCCTCTCTTAAGAAACCATGGGATTTTCAAGTGATCCCGTATGATTCAATGTGAGCCCATGTGAAGAACCTTGTTGGAACATCATGGAACTTGGACACATGACATGCTTAGATCCCTTGGGTTAGAGGTATTTAAATGGATGAATTTGGATGGGTGGATACATACTATCACTCTCATAAGATGGACATTATACTCAAGGGTTGAAAGCTACACAACAAGATCCTTTTGTGACTCTATTTAGAAGCAAGGTATAAATGTCTCTAGAGACTTTGTAAATAAATAACAAGAAAAGTCCTCAAACAAGCAAGGGGGTGTAGCACCCATGGAACCCCCCATCTTCACAAAGCAAGGGATATATACTTGGCACTGCTAGGATACAAAGCCTAAAAGCCCAATAAGATAGATCTGGTGAAACCCTAAGGCTGGATGAGGAAACATATTTAAACTTAACCCAAAATCCCAATTGGTTTTGAACAACATGTACAATAGCAACAATTTGAACAACTTGAATATATACATGTTCATGTCAACACAAGAGTGTTAAGGGGTGTCCACGACAACCAATAGAGGTTGAAACCCTGCTCCCAACCTAAGAGGCGGGGGCAACAACCAAACACACTAGAGTACACAAACACATCTAAATAGTTTTTATATTCATAAACTATTGTAGAGGAAAGAAGCAAGCAAAAGCAAGCCCATAAAAGTTTTCAAATTTAGGCTTAATTTTTCTTCTTCAAAGACATCATGAGTCATGTAAATGCAGTAGAGGAGTCCTCTAGATCCATAAATCCTAGTTGTTGTAACATAATCCTTGTAGCATAATAGGAAATTAGTGCTTTACAATAAAAGTGTCAGTCACTTGTGTGAAAGGACCAATTTTAGGGCGCATGTATATAAGTCAGTTGATGACTCTTTGTAAGTACTTTTTGCCATTGTGAGAATTGAAGCTGAAATTTTCAAAATTTGCCTCTTCTCTACTGAGTATCTTCTTCTCCAAGAGCTTGTGTGTGTTTCATGCTTGAAATGTGTGTCTAATAGTGTTGTCTACCCCATTCCCTCTTGTTTTCATGGCTGTAATGCATGTGTGAAGTTTAGCGAGTTGTTGAGCTGAAGTAGGGTTTTTTGTAGATCTCTATTTTGCTCATAACTTGAAGCACATTTGTTAGATTCAACTGAAAATACATTCATTAGATGCATCTCATCAAGAGCTTTGAAACTCGCTATTGACCATATTCAAAGTTTGGAGCTGAGAGAAAAAATCGAATTTGTGCTTATTGCTATTGCAAGTATCAAGACTTCCATTTTTGGAGGATAATGAGTAGGAGAGGTAGTTGAACTGAGTTACACACATTGTGGCATTATCACTTCACTTACCATCATGTAAGGACAGGTATTCATAGACTGGATATGTCTAATTTCACGGATTGATAATTAAGCGTGTATTAATCCACCACTATATGCACTTGTGGGGCGATTGAGGTTCAATCTCAGTTGACACAAGTCCCTAAGGCCTTACAACTTAGGTACACAGGTTTTTGACACCATTTCTAGGGAACTAGTCCAATCAAGGTGCCTATGTGATGGTGATAGCTACCGAGTGAATGAGTCGTGTGAGTAGAGGTAGTTTCAGTTAGTGGCAAGTCACAAAATACTTTAGCACTTGTTACTTCATGCTTTAGGAGTGTGTGTAATGAGTTTGTAGGGTTAGGAGTGAGGGAGTGATAGAGAGTTAGGGTTTAGGAAAGAGAGAGAGGAAGTATTAGGTTAGGTAGGATACCATTAAAAAAACATTAAAAAAATCAATTCCTTTTAATTCCGGTCCTTGGTCACCCAAGGCCATAAAAGCCAAAATCATTTGAGCTCCCAGTCACTTGTTCTGAATCAAGTATCATGGGCGAGCAATGACTGGTATCATAGGGGAGCATGTGGAGAGCACTCATATTTTTTGGTTGTTGAGCACAAAATTTGGAAGGTGCATTGTTGAAGGTGATGCTCCATTAATCTCTGATAATCAAGAAGACACTCACAAGCATGATAGGACACCGTAACAGTATCACGGGGGTGAAAACAAGGGTTAGTGGGTAAGATTTGTCTTCCACAATGGGCCAAGAGAGAAGAGGAGTGTGTGAGATACACTTTGCACATAAATTTTTAAACTTTAGACCACTTTTGGCTCTAGTATCGTGGTCGGTTGAGTTTTGGTATCGTGATACCAAAACTTCCTAGTATCATGATACTCGCAAAGTATTGCATATCGCCTCCTTGAGTATGGCAATACCACCAAGGTATTGTGTATCTTCAAGTGGAGGTATCATGTATCATGAGTCACAAGGTATTGGATCGTGCATTGTAATATTGTGTATCACCTACATATGGTATCGTGTATCACCTAAAGATAGGTATCGTATCATGACAAAGATTAGTATCATATTGCCATCATGAAGAGAACCAAGTTTCATATCATCCTGAGTGACATCATATCGTCGAATGTGGTATCGCATATCATGGGCCAAGCTGTATCATATTGGCTAGGGCAATATAATGTATTGTGACTCAAGTGGTATCGCGTATCGCAGTAAGGTGGTATCATCACTACAAGGTATCACGTATATTTTGATCCAGAGGTATCGTATCATCCTAGGATAGTATCATGTATCGTTCAAAGACCAGTATCGTATCGCCCAGGTCAATATCATTTATCGTTTGGATGTAGTATCATCCCGAGCAGTATCATGTATCGTGGGGAACCAAAGTACCTTGAAAGTGAAAAGTGAGAGAAAAACAAAAGGTGGGAGAAGCCAAGGAAGCCAATAGAGTTTAGAGAAGAACTAGCATCTAGGTGGTGAATGAACTTGAGACCCGGGTGAGAAAGAAGTGTCATATCTTTTGCAGGAACTAAGGCCCAACCAAGCCACCACTCTATTTACTCAGACACATCTAGTGACTCTGAGGAGAAAATACCCATGGCTTTTGAGGACATGCATAGTTCATTACCAAGGGAAAGTTTCATGTCTACTGTAGAGGGAGAATATTGGACATCCCTACAGTATGTGTCCACCAACCTACAAGGAGTACCCATTTACCTCGATGGTCTAAATAGTTTATTAGTAAGAATGGTAAACACTACGGATTCGAAAACAGTTCTGAGACCAGTCGTCAAGTATGAAGGTGGTGTGCACATGGACAAGAGAGGCCAGATTTACATAGTGATAGAAAATCTCAACCATATTAATGATAGAGGGGAATTAGAGGGATAAGGAACTTCCAGAAGACACAACAACAGAGACATTGTGACTACCCCAAGGGGAAAGCTGGTAATGACTCAAGTATTGAGAGGGAACTAATACCTCAAGATGACTATTTGATAGATGTGTATTTGATCCATGGATCAGACCTACTCCTACAAATTGATTCACAGACGCAAGGAGAGGTCACCAATCTAGTCACTATGTACAAGTTAAAGGATCTAGAGGATGTGTCTAGGGTTACATACATAGACTAGAATCAAAGGAGATATTGGTTGATAGGCAAAGTGGATAGATCATGACTAAAGTATATGGGGTTGCCTATATTCCCTCCTTCAGAGCAGACAACTACCTCGCAAAACCCATTTGGAACCCATCAAGGGATGGAAAATGTGACTTCAGGCCAAACTAGCCAACACAATGTTCCCATCAGACCAAGGCAGAGAAGCTCCTAGGTATAACCCTTACCCAGGAACACAGGGAGCACGTAGACCATATGAACATCAAGGATATGGTCAACCACAACCTATACTAGGAAAACAACCACCCCACCCCTAGAATGTGGTGCCAATCAAGTACACTCAATCGGAAGAAAACTTAGAAAGAGCCATAGTATAGAAACACCATTAACCAGCTCATAACATGCTAATCAGGGTTTTGATCAAAACCAAGGAGATTTTTACTCGTATGATGCAATCCTAATGGAATATGACCAGACTTATGATTTTCAATACTATGGTTACGAGGGGTATGAGCATTCTTATGGACCGAAATATGCTAAACTCATGTACATAGTGCCTAAGATTCCAACTCCAATGAGACCACCCACTAGAACACTT
This sequence comes from Ceratopteris richardii, assembly GCA_020310875.1. Lineage (NCBI taxonomy): Eukaryota > Viridiplantae > Streptophyta > Polypodiopsida > Polypodiales > Pteridaceae > Ceratopteris > Ceratopteris richardii. The sequence goes on from CM035432.1 coordinate 109,243,946, forward strand.
GCCCCAAGAGGACAATGCTATAGGTGTGAAGGAGATCACTTTATAAGGGGATGCACCTTGCCATACAACCCACCACCTCCCATAGTGTGGGAAGGATATTGCAATGATTGTGGGAAGGAACACTTGTTTTGAGATTGTCCTAAGAACCCAACAAGGTTCCCACCACTACCCGGATCAATGTGATAGAAATAATTGAAGCATCAGGAAGTGATAAGGAATACACCATACCACGAAAGGCTATTACTAGAGCCCAAGCTAAGGAGAATGCAAAAAAAGAAATAGTATCCGAGCGTGGGATGGATAGAAGATTAGAACTAGAGATTCAAGTAGTTGAGGACTCAGAGGACCTAGAGGGAACTAACAAGACAAGGAAGTCACAAAGATGGAAGGCAAGAAGAGAGAAATTAAAGGATAAATGGATGAAAAAGAAGATAGAGGAAGAAGAAAGAATGGTAAAAGAAAGGAAGGAGTGTCAAGAATGAGTAGTGCAAAGGATGTCTCATCAGGCTGTTGAAGAACCAATCACAAATTGAACATAAATTTGAAGGTCAAAGTCTAAGAAGAAAAGCACATGCCTATGTGAAGGGACAATTTCACACATGTACTACATTTGTAAAGTTAGACTTAATTTTAGTTCTAGAATTTTCAAAAGTCACAAGATTGAGAAAATCTATATAAGTTAGTTTGTATCAACAGACGTTGAGGGAATGTGAGAATGAGAGGTTGAGATCTAGAGTTCATTTTGTATGACTAAGAAATAGTTGACCTTCTCTGAGTAAGAAAGCACTTGTAAATTTTTTGAGTTTCCATAGCTATCAGAAGGATTAATAGAAGTTCAGTGTATGAGACTCTCTTCTCGATCTCCATGTTTTGCCTATTGTGGTAATGACTTCAAAACTTCAAGTTTCCCAAGAAACTCGATGCCTGGCATCGAGTTTGTGCTGATAAGTTCTTATTTCATTTTCTAAGTTTTTATCTATTGTTGAATCTCCTTAAAAACATGAGGTTTCTGAAGCAACTCGATGCCTGGCATCGAATTTCAACATAAAGTTGATGGCTAGCATCGAACTCCAACATAAAAGTGTTTTTCTTCATACCTATGGTGCTTGGGGTATTTTAGGTGCTGAAAAAGTGGAGTTTTATGCACAAAGTCAATGTCAAGCATTGAGTTTGTGTGGGAAGTCGATGCCAAGTTGAAAACTTTTATATTTAGACAGGCGCTTTTACTAAAATAGGCAAGGAAAGCTCTTCTCTTCTACTTTCATTATCAAAAGATCTTGGAAAAATAATATTTGTGCTAAGAGAAATAATAAAAAGAGTGAAGGTATGTCATTTCAGTGATTAGAAATGTCTGAAGAAGTAAAGTTCTCAGTTTTGGCTATTATTTCTCAAAGTTTGGAGAAGCATTGAGTTAATGGTGACCATAAAGGTTTTCTAGTGCCACATTAATTCATTTCTTGTGATGTTTCATACATCAACAAGTGGTATAAAAGTAGAAAGGTTCTAGAGAGTAGAAGGCATCAAAGGTACGAGAATTTTTGGAAAGTTTTCATTAAAGTTTGAAAGCTGAAGCATTCAAAGAAACAAGGCATGAAAAGATTACTTCAAAAGTATATTTATATACAAAGAACTCTAAAAGGTATTATTCTTTATCCTTTAAACTCACATGTTGAAGCAAAAGCAAAGAATTGTTGGTATATTTAGGTAGTGATGTGTGTGAACACTCTAGGATCGTCGGGGCACTTTTTCCCTCTTTAGGAGGTTTTTTTCCCTTGGCTTGTATATACGCCTATTGCCCTAATGGGCTACTTATCTTTGTACATTCTCTAGTAATACATTCAGTATTGTGTGTTGTGCTCCAAGCTTCTTCTCCTTCTTTGTGTTGTTCGCGTGCTTCCGCAGACGTCTATCTCCAACAATTGGTATCAGAGCAGGTCGTCGCTTCATCTAGGGAGCCGTCGACACTCCTCCGTTTGTAGTCTCAAAATCGCACAAATTTTGGTGAGCATACTCAACGTGTTTTCGAGATCAAAACAGCTTCGTTCTGTGGTGCCAAAATCGCAATCTGAGCTCGTTTCGGCCCCTGAATGCATTATCGTAGTGCTTGTGCAAGCTATTTTGTCTTTTTTTGCCAAAGGTATATACTAGTTTTTGCTCACCAGTATAAGCGTCTCAAAGTCTACTTTAGGTCTAGCAAAATTTGTCTAGGCAGTTCTGTTCAACTTTTTGAGATACAGTCAATTTTTTGCATCAAGGTATTTTAGACATCAGCCATGGCTCAAAGCAGTGATATATTCCATATGTTGGTTGTTGAGGATAAGTTGGATGGTACCAACTACCCGTTATGGGCTTATATGATGCGACATGTGTTGGTTGCAAAAGGACTGTGGAACATTGTGCAGGGTGTCGAAAAACGTCCTATCACACCTGTAACTGTTACAACTACAGGTACTAAAGCTTATGCAGAAGGTGTCGAAGATGATGATATTCTGCATATTCCTGTTCGTGCTACGGTTTCTGCTGCACCTACTGTAGAGCAGATTCGCTGTGATGGCAAAGATGCCCAGGAACATGCTTTGATAGCCTTGTCTGTCAAACGTGCCATTATTCCTCACATTCGCTCTTGCAAAACAGCTGAGGATGCTTGGGATACACTTACCACATTGTACCAAGCTAGGAATGAGGCTTGTGTTGCTTACCTCCGAAAATAGTTGGAGAGTGAGCACATGAATGAAGGTGATTCTATGCATAGTTTCCTAACAAAGATCAAAGACTTGAAGGAACAGTTGATTTGTGTTGATGAGGTTATACCAGATAGATCACTTGTGCAGACCGTTATGAATTGTCTTCCTGATTCATATCAGAGTTTTGCTTCTACTCTTCGGTTGATGAGGAAAGGCAATCCAAATGCCTTTTCATTTGAGGAGTTAGTCTTTGTTCCGTTGCAGGAAGATCAGTCTAGGCAGAACATGTCCATTATGCATGCTGCAGATCAAGCTTTCCTGGCTAGTCAGAAGGGCAAAGGAAAATGGAGCTCTTCTACTAGCAAGTAGAAATTTGCAAATGATGCACATTTGAAGAACCAAGACAAAGATGAGAAAAAATAAGAAAAGCAGAAATTGTTTTGTAAGTACTGTAAAGGGAATGATCACATCATAAAGAACCGTCCAAAACTGGCTGCAAAAGAGGCAAAGAAGAAAGAGGCTAGAATGGTTGTTGCAGAAGCCTCTACACCAAAAACGGAGTCTGCTAATCTTCTGCAGGAAGAAGAATGGGTGTTTACTACTGTTTGCAATTTTGACCCATCTTCTAATGATTAGTGCATGTCTGCAGTAGACTCAGATGTTTGGTATTTTAACAGTGGGGCAAGCAAACATATTACCTCATAGCGCAGTTTCTTCTCTTCACTCGAGCCTGCCCCTACAGGCAATACTGCTACATGAGCCAACAACTCCTCTTATCCTGTTATGAGAGTTGGTAAGATCATGTTGACTACTGCTGATGGTAGTTCTTTCACTTTGTCAGATGCTTTATTTGTGCCTGGGATCAAGAACCTGTTATCAGTTTCTACATTAGCCAAGATTGGCTTGGTTGTGAAAGTTGTTGATGACAAGTGTACAGTTCATGATCTGTCAAATGGCGATGTGATTATTGCTTCTGGCATTTTATGTCATGGGCTGTATAAGCTCATAGACTATGAAAGATCTGTAAATGATTTGTCATGTGAAGTAAATGATTCTCAAGCTATGTCAGATGCAAAGCTTTGGCATGCACGCTTTGGTCATCTGAATTTTGCTAGTTTGCTACGTCTACAGAAATCTGAAATGGTGTCCTCTTTGCCCAAACTTGAGGCACCTCAAAAACATGTTTCTGAAGGCTGTATTTTGGGCAAAATGCAGCGTTCATCCTTTCCAAAAGATGGTTCAGTTCAGGCTACTCAGAACTTGCAGCTTGTACATAGTGATGTCTGTGGTCCTATGCAGACACCTTCTTTTGGCAATTATCTCTACTTCGTGACTTTCATCGATGATTTTTCCAGACATGCATGGGTATATCCATTGAAGGCAAAGTCTGAAGTGTTCATGTGCTTCAAACAGTTTTTGGTTTTGGCTGAAAATATGTTGCATGTAAAATGGGACCCTCCATTCTGATCGAGGGGGGGAATATATGTCTTCTGATTTTAATGCATTTCTGGATGAATGTGGGATAAAACACCAGTGTACAGTCCCGTATACACCTCAACAGAATGGAGTTGCTGAACAGAAGAACAGGTCTCTCATGGAGATGGCGAGGTATATGGTCAAGAGTGAGGCTTTACCACATAGTTTCTGGCTTGAGGCTGTCATGTGCCCAGCATATGTACTGAACAGGTGTCCCACTAAAGCGATGCATTCTATCACTCCATATGAGGCTTGGCATGACCGCAACCCATCTGTTGCTCATCTACGTGTTTTTGGTTGTTTGGCATATGCATTAGTGCATGAGCAACATCGTAGAAAATTGGATGATAAAGCAATAAAATGTATTTTTGTTGGGTACAGTTGTGAAAGTAAAGGCTATCGTCTTTATCATCCACAGACTAAACGCATTTTGGTTAGTCGTGATGTTGTTTTTGTGGAAGATGCTATTCAGCCATTGCTTTCATGTACTAAGGAGACATTTGTTAGCTCCAAAGACATGTATGATACTTTGCTGCCTCTTTTTACAGGTGGAGAGTCTAGTGCTGGTCCTAATGAAGCAACTTCTCAGCCTTTACATGTTTCATGTGATGATGCAGATAATTCCATTTCTGATGCAGATTTACATGATGCACTTATTGATGAGAGAGGTGATATTGAGCAAGCAAGAACTATGCCAAAATGGCTGGTGCAGACCTTGTGTGACAGCAAATTAGATGCACCTCTGTCATATCATACTCGATCAGGCTCTCATAGTGCCTCTTTTGCATCAGATTGCTATGCTATGCCTGCATCTAGTCTTTGTGATAAGACTGAGCCTTTTGTTTGATGAATAGCATCTCCACCATCATGAAGACTCGAGTGTAAACCTGTCTCCATGAAGATCTGAATATGATGCAATAATGAAGAATGGTACTTGGTCTTTATGTGACTTGCCTCCTAGCAAGAAGGCCATTGGCACTAAGTGGGTATACAAGCTGAAGGGTAAACCTGATGGTACAATTGACAAGTATAAGGCTAGGCTTGTTACAAAGGGTTATGCACAGGAAAGAGGCATTGATTTTGATGAGGCCTTTGCACCTACATGCCGTATGACTATTGTTTGGAGCATCTGTGCACTTGAAGCCCATCATGGTTGGAATGTACATCAGTTGGACATTAAAACTGCATTTCTGAATAGCGACTTGCATGAAGAAGTGTATGTTTTTTAGCCTCGTGGCTTCGTGCAGAAAGGGCATGAGAATCAGGTGTGCAGGTTTAAGAAGGCATTATATGGTTTAAAGCAAGCACCACGTGCTTGGTATGAAAAGATACATGCCTATCTGATTGCACATGGTTTTGAGAACAGCCCAACTGAAAGCACCTTATATGTTAAGCGTGTTAATGATGTACTTCTGATCATGGTGGTTTATGTTGATGACATGCTGCTCACTGGTCCTCATGAGAGGAATATTGCTGATTTTAAGGCTTATTTGCATGGCTCATTTGAGATGTCTGATTTGGGGCATTTGCATCATTATTTGGGCATTCAGTTTATGCATGTTGATGGTGGAATGGCTGTGTCAAACGAAATATATTGACACATTATTGCACCATTTTGGCTTTGAAGACTGTAAGCCTATTGCCACTCCTATGGAGACAGGTTTACGATTGAGTCTTCATGATGTTGGAGATGCATTTGATGTTGTTCTCTATCAGCAGGCTGTTGGGTGCTTGATTTACTTATGCATTACTCGGCCAGATATTCAGTTTGTTGTCTCACAGATGAGCAAGTTTATGCATTGCCCAGGAGTCAAGCATTGGCACGCGGTTAAGTGCATCTTTCGCCACTTGAGTGGTACTCGACTACTTGGGTTGTTTTATCCCAAGGAGGGATCACTACTGCCAGATTTGCATGCTTTTTCTGACTTTGATTGGGCTGGTTGCTATGACACTCGTGTGTCCACTAGTGGCTTTTGCTTCATGCTTGGTAGCTCATGTATATCTTGGTTGAGCAAGAAGCAGCCTACTGTGGCCACTTCCAGTTTTGAGGCTGAGTATAGGGCAGCTTTCACAGCGATTGTTGAGTGTGTGTGGCTTAGACGCCTTATGGCTGATTTGGGTGTTTGTCAGTCTTATGCCACCACCATCTTCACTGACAGTTAGAGTGCATTGGCAGTTGCGAGGAACCCTGTGTTCCATGCTCGCACTAAGCACATTGAGGTGCATTATCATTATGTGAGGTAGAGGTTCTCTGTTGGGGAGATCAACTTGGCATATGTGCCCACGCAGGAGAACATTGCAGACATTTTCACGAAGGCTCTACCTAGGGAGAAGTTTGAAGCTTTCCGCAAAGCTTTGGGCTTACTTCCTTTTGTGGAGTGATTTCCACATAGCTTGGCACTTCCTTATGCATGAGTGGCAGCTACTTGTTCACCGCATCACTCCCAAGGGGGATTGTTGATATATTTAGGTAGTGATGTGTGTGAACACTCTAGGACTGCAGGGGCACTTTTTTCCCTCTTTAGGAGGTTTTTTCCCTTGGCTTGTATATATGCCTATTTCCCTATTGGGCTACTATCTTTGTACATTCTCTAGTAATACATTCAGTATTGTGTGTTGTGCTCCAAGCTTCTTCTCCTTCCTTGTGTTGTTCACATGCTTCCGCAGACATCTATCTCCAACAAGAATTATGGTAGTTCTTATCTCCATTGACAAACTGAACAGAGATAATTATCCTGCATGGTTAATGAGAATGGAAGGCTTACTTATGAGTAACTATCTCATGGTGTACATAAGAGGCGAAGAAGAGAAACCAGTATTTGAAGATGAAATCCGACCAAAGAAAGAGGAACTGGATGCTTTAAAGCATTGGTAGAAGAAGGATGCAAGTGCAAAGGCCTACATCTATAATACAATTTCATATCATTCGTTACCACACATCAGAGGATTGGAATCAGCTGAAGATATATGGAATGCATTGGAACATCATTTCCAAAGTACTACCAAAGCAAGAAAAGCAAGTCTATGGTCAAAGTTTACTACATTCAAGAAGAAGCAAAGTCAAAGTATTAATGATTATGTGACTAAGATGAAGGATCTAAAAAATAGTTTTGGATCCATAGATGAAGATATTGAAGATCACAGATTGATTGCTCAATTGCTTGCAGGTTTGAGAGGCGACGAAAGGTGGAAACCTTTTGTCTTTTCAACAAAACTTTCTTTGAATCATTATGTTCCATATTTGAATCAATAGCTTGGTTTGATGCTCACATTTGAGCAAGACTTGAAGGGAGATGGAGATAATGGACAGTATGCCATAATTGCAAAATCAGTGTATGGGTTGCTGACACAATTTACATGGACGGAGGAATGTGAGAAGGCATTCAATTGAAGCAACAATTAAGCTCAAAACCTATCTTGAAAGTGCCCAACTGGAATAAGCCATTCCATATCCATGTGGATGCATCAAATTTTGCAATTGGATGCATATTAGTTCAACCTGTCGATGAAGGAAAGTTAGAACACCCTATTGCATATGCGAGTAGATAGCTAAATCAAGCAAAAAGAAAATACACCACCATTGAAAGAGAGGGTTTAGGAATGGTGTACGCAATTAAGAAATTTTGACATTACCTATTAGCCAATAATTCAAATTTTTTATCGGCCATCAAGCTCTATTGTACTTGGTCAATAAAACTTGCAACACGGGAAGAATAGTGAGATGGTTCCTACTACTCATGGAATTTGATTTCAAAGTGGTAGTAAAAAAAGGAGATACACATGTGAGAGCTAACCATCTATCTAGAATGACACACGGAGAACCACCCACCAAAGTGGCGAACGATATGCCTGATACATATCTATTCAACTTGGAAGTGTGTTCTGAATGGGCAGAAAAAATGATTTTGATCCTCATGCATGGACCACACCATAGGATCTTAGGGATAACAAGAAAGAATTTATGCAATCACAAAATCTACATATTATGGCCGATAGTCTATATTATAAAGAACCTAATGGCATATTATTAAGGTGTGTAGAAGATGTAGAACAGAAAAATCTACTCGAGCAAGCTCATATGAGCCAATGGAGAACACATAAGGGGGTTCATGGAACCACTAGGGAATTGAAAAGATTAGGAGTATACTAGCCAGACATGCAAAAGGAGGCACATGATTACATCCTAAACTACCAAGAATGCCAAGAGAATACTCGGAGGAGCATTCCTCTACATTTCTCCATCGTAGCACCTGAATGGAGTAAAGCATTGGTGAAGTTTCTAAAACTGTGAACGCATAAAGAAGGAGCGTCTGGCAAGAAAGAGGGCTCTAGAAGAAATGAGTAAAGATTATATTATAATTGGAAAACAATTATTTAAAAGGGGAAAGGATGATCAACTATTGTTGTTTATTCATGAAGGAGAATCTTTACCCGAATTAGAGATGGCACATTCAGGTACAGTAGGAGGTCATTTTTCAACTGAAAAGACCATAAAAATGATTCTCTTTGCAAGATTGGTGGCCGACTCTACACATGGATGCTAATATGTATGTAAGAAGTTGTGAAGTGTGCCAAAAAACCAAATATCCTATAAGAAGAGATGACATGCCTCTAAGACCCAGGATCTCTGCAAGGGCATTTCCTAAATGGGGTATTGAAATCATAGGACCTATAAACCCTCCTCCAAAAGGATCACATGCTGAATATATTATTGTGGCCACAAACTATTTGACTAAATGGGTGGAAGCAAACGCGACTAAGAAAAATATGCCAAAACCATGGCAAAATTTTTGTCGAAAATTATCTTTATGTGTTTTGGGCTACTTATAGAAATTGTTAGCAGTAGAGGGATACATTTCATCAATAAAGTGATTGAATCACTGATGAATGAATTTCATGTGATACACAAGAAATCAGCCCCTTATCATCCTCATGCCAATTGACTAGCCGAGAGTTCCAATAAAGTATTATGCACTATCTTAACTAAAATAGTTAACAATGGAAGGTCAGATTTGGACAAACAATTGCATCACTAAATATGGGCCTTCAAAGTGGCATACAAGACTGCCATTAGAACTACTCCATTCAATTGAGTGTACAGGTAGAACACGATTCTGCCAATTGATTTTTTAGTTCCTACATTACGAGTGGCGCAACAACATGAATGTAAGGGCCACGAATTATCTCAACAACTGGATCAAATTGAAAAATTGCATCACACCAGATTACAAGCAGTGGCAGGAATCTATGCGGCCAAAAAAGAAGATAGAAAGCCTATTATGATGCACACATTAAAGATAAGGGCTTAAGAGAAGGTGATCTACTATTGGTATACACATTGAAACAACATGCAAAAAATTAGAGCAATGTGGATATGGACCATTATCGATAAATCAAATATCCACTAGCGGAGCACTGACTTTAGCCACATTAGATGGAGAGGTACTTCCCAACTACATCAGTGGCTATAGAGTCAAACGGTACAGGGAACCACTAACAGAACGAATATTGGCAAGACTCTTAAGAGCACAAAATCGAAAGAAAGAAGAGGAAATGACTAGAGAGGAAGATCGGATGGAAGCGCTAGAGAAAATCGGGAAAAGGAAAGAGTAGATAAGATAGTGGGGTGAACAATATGTACAAGGAGAAGAACCTATACCCATGGCGAACTACCAAATAAGGAACATGGAGAATGAAAATAACTGTATCACCCAACCATACTTGAACCTAGGGATTGGCATGAACAAATATCAATTATTGGATGCATTGATCGATTGACATAGGGGCTGCATTAAGTTGCATGCGAGTCTCATTAACCGACGACCTCAAAATGATCATGTATCCCACTAAAGCATAAATGATAGAAATGGGAGGGCAAGTCACTGAGTGCATAGGAGAAGTATCAATGTCCCTTCATTTAGGAAATACTACCATAATTCAATGATTCATGGTATGCAAGAATGAAGACCTTATCAAAGATCTGATACTAGGTTAAGATCGAATTCTTGAAAATGAAGTGAGCAAACATCTCGCATAGGGATACATATCTGATAAGATAGGGCACAAAGAAATCTTTAGCCTTATGGAGGCTAGACAATCCCAAAACATTAGCACCATCATACCTAGGGTAGCGGACCCAAAGGAGGGTAGGGAAGAAAATTCAAGTATTTGTATGAGTCAGGAGTGTCCTAATCCAGACATTTTTTCTTCTGTAGGAAATGAACTTGAGAGAAAAAGTGAGCACATTTTTTCTGACCCCATCAACCTTATATAGGAAAAGCTGACATGCATACCCACCACCAGAGTACAACCACGAATGAACATGCAATTGCAATGGGTACAGAAGGATAAATTTCCACATCATGAGAGTTTGAAGAAGAAACGTATTGACCAATCATCAGAAATGAAATAGAATAACCACTATCTGAAATTTTCATGGAATAAACCAAGGATTTTACACGTATGGTTTCCAAATCCATTGATGGAAGCTCAAAAGTCACAACAATATATATGGATCACAAAAGTGGTCCTGAGAACCGCAAATCAAGAGGTAGAAAAAGTCAAGGGAATATCATACCAGTGGAATAAAGCCCAAAAGACTACAGCGTGGAAATCCCAATCCAAGAATAGGAGAAGGTCAAAGACTATATTCAAGAATAAAGGAAGGGTAATGCAGTAGAAGCAAATGCCACGAGAACAGAATACAATGTTTATTTGGAGACCCAAAAAGCAACAAGGAATTGGCATCAGTGATCCAAGAGACCATGCTTGCACTCATGAAGAGTTCATTGCATCCAGAGTATGCATAGTAGGCCCACATTACAAGGCCACACATTCGACACACAAATTCTTGAATGAAAGTAGTGGTGCACATTTCCAGTACAAGAATAGGATCTAGCTTGTATTATCATAGGAATGATCATATGGTGTAAATAAATAAATGCTTCAGCTATCAACTAATCCATTGTTTTCTTTCAACAATAGAATTAAGGAAAAAACATAAAAATTAGGCCAGGTATCTTACTTACCTCAACTTAGTAAGGGTGATAAGGAGCAATGGAGAATGACGTATTAATCAGAAACATGTTGAATTAGTTTCTCTCCAAGACTAATCTCTATTACATTACAAGTGCAGATGGCTTTCGAAGACTCCAAGGCAAAAGTTCAAGAAAAAGTACTTGAATTCCCTATGAAAATTGTCACGAAGGCCAAACGACATTGGTTCCGAGAAGATCAGCTGACATGAGAACACTTGTTCTTAGTAACAATCAAAATCATGGACATAGACCATCAATTCCCGTTGAGATTTCAAGATATTACATGAAATTCCATCAGCAGTGGATGTTTTGAAAAAGGTTCGGATTCATAAGTATTTTGTGCTACCTATCTACAAGCCCAACTTCCAACAATGCACTCAAGTGATGAACACCTTGCATCTGGCCCCAGACAAGCCAACTATGCTAGAAGCTAAAGGTCTTAATGCTGAAGGAGAATGGGTTACCATCCAATTTATGCACAAGATAATTAGAGAAGCATTCAAATGGACCAAGGATGGCACCACAAATCTCAATGTCAAAGAAGTTGTTAGGTTGGTGCACCAACATTTCTATTTCCCTAACATGCATAGGTATATGACAATGAGGATCATTGTCTCTTTGTGTAGAGACAATGATCCTCATTGCTTCGAGAATAGCCTTGAGACTTCATAAAAGCATCAAACTTCTAGTACCATTGTCAAGGTGATCGTTTAAGTCCATACAAGCTCTTTTTGAGCTTACAAACTAGACTTTCCTTGCCAAGAACTACGTAAGCCTTTGGTTGTTCCATATAGATCTCATTTGATCTGTAAGATCTCCATGCAAGAAAGCAGTTTTCACATCCATTTGGACTAGCTCTAAGTCCTCCATTGCAACGAATCCAAGCAACATGCGCACGGTAGTCATCTTGACTACTGGAGAGAACATTTTCTCAAAATCAACACCATGTTGTTGCTTAAAACCCTTTGCAACAAGTTATGCTTTATGCTTTGGAGAAGCACTATCTGATGTGAATTTCAGCTTATACACCCATTTACATGGTAAAGATTTCTTGCCCTTTGGCAAAGGTACTAAATCCCAAGTACCATTCTTGTGAATAGAATCTAGCTCACTCTTCATGGCACACTCCCACTTGACACAATCCTCTGTCTGCATAGCCTCTTTGTAGCAAGAAGGCTCACCAGCATCCGTTAGCATAACAAAACCTAAACCTGGAACATATCTATTAGGTGGATGTGAGACACATTCAGAGCATCTCAATGGTTGCTGAACAAGGACATTTGCAGACTGATCTGATCAGACATTCTCTTGAACGTCCCTAGCTGCAACATATTTATGCATGCTAACTGGAGAAGTAGTATCCTCAAACACCACTCTTCTCACTTTAACCTCCCGAATGGGCTATTTATGCATCTTAGACTCATTGAAAATGACATCGATACTTCTTATTACTAACCGTGTTTTAGGATGATATACCCAAACTTTTCAAGTAGCATCATCTATGAAAGTGACAAAGTAAAGAGAACCACCTAAGGACCTAGTGGGCATAGGACCACACACATCTGTATGAACGAGATCTAATGGATGAATTGAAGAGTCAACGTGCATTCTATGCACATTTTTGGTTTGCTTTCCATATTGACAATGCTCACAAAATGAAAATTCAAAGAAAGATAACATAGGTAAGTAGCCAGAACGAGAAAGATTTTCCATTCCACTACGCGATATATGGCCCAAACAACCATGCCAATAGGTTGTTCAGTAACAGCTAACAAGTGTTCTTTCGGTGATACAAATAAAGGATAAAGTGAGCCAACTTTGGTTCCTTTTGCAATAACCATATTGCCCTTTGTAGCTCAGTGATGAGTAGCACCTCCTTTAATGTCAATCCGGGAAGACATGAGGATGGTATGAAGACCTCGAGCAAGTGAAGGCACAAATGTGTGAGTGAGAAGCACACCAACATGCACACACATACACACACACGCGCACACACGGCAAGAACAAGAGAGAGATACAATGGAATCACTTCTATTGCCAAAAAGTTCTCATACAAGCTCAAATCTACAAGAAGCTAGCCCCAAAAATGAGCTCTCTAGCTCTATTTATAGTTTTTTGACTAGCTTTGGCCCTGTCCAGACCTAGTGTTCGGCCTAGTTAAAAATTAGGTTCCAGGGCTTATTTGAGGGCTCAAACGAGGTCTAAAAAATATGAAAGTTGGTAAGCAATTACTTCTAAGGCTTCTCAAGGTCTAGGACTCCTCGGCTTGTACAAATGGAGCTACAAAAGGTAAAACGGTATTTACAATGGTTTTTAGTGATGAGAATCAATACTAAAATGATGTAAGGATTGGAAAAAATTGATGGGTTGCCTCATTGTTAGATCTCCATGTATGCCCGTACTTGCTTCTTCCCATAGGATGCCAACATCCTCCCCCCCCCCTAGCGTCTGTCGTCTCTGACAGACCTTTGCTCCGTGGTTTGGCCAATGTAGTGCTGGAGTATGTCGGTTGCCAATTCTTGTTCTTTGATCCATAGTCCTTTGACCAAGTCTCTCTGAAGGGCATCCCAGTTAATTGCGCCAAGCATGTCAGGTTGTGGCGTGGTGTAGAGCTCTGAATGCATTGTTTGTTCGCATGCGAATAATTGTAGCAGATGGGTTGGGCGTGGCGCGAACACTTCTGAGTGTGATTCCCAGAACCCCGTGGTGAACATGTCATCAAAAGTTTTCTTGTAGCAAGCAGGGAGATATCTTATTCGTGCATGCCATGCATACGCAACTCAGATACTCGGGGTCATGCTCATATCATAAAGTAAGTCATAATTACCATTTATGAAGCCCGAAATTGGCGGCTGGATGTGACGTACATTGCGGAAAAATTTCAACACTACTTGCATCATGTCCAAGATTTTGAGCATCATCTGTGCAGCGACATCAGGCATGGGGTGTAGGCCTGGCATCCAATGTCTGATGGTAGCCATCATGTAAGCTACTGTTGGTGTGCCTGTTGGGGGTGCGATGGAGGGGTAATTTAGCCATTGTTTGCAATTATTATTGTTTTGAACTTTTATGGCAAATGCCTTCCATGATCTTCTGCGTTGCACTGGCCCAAAGCAAGGGTTATACTTCAAATTCATGGGAGCATGATCCCATGTTCATAGCATCTCCGGATAGGTCTCAAGTAATTTTTGCCTCCAGATAGGTTGGAATATGGCACCTTTTCTAGCTTCTTTCGGGATGTCCTCTGGTTCGAATTGTGTTGCGAAACTAGGGTATTTGTTGGTGACTCGTTTGATCTCAGCGTTGTAGTCAGCCAAGAGTACAAAGTAGGGTTTATATTGTAACTCAGAGCTGGTTATCAGTTGCCTAGGAGCCAAGTGCCTGAAATACTCCGATTGAAGTATTGCTTCCTCAATAGTGTGCATGGCCATCATCTGAGTTGATATGCATTCTTCGTGAGTTGAACCCATCTCTTCTACTTGTTTCATCCATGTCGGAGGGGGTTCTTCGTATGTGTCCTGTCCCTCATCAGTGATTCTGTCTCCTGGAAGGGGTTGAGGCTCATAAATATCTTCAAATGTTGCTTCCACTGGAATGACAATAGCCTCCTCTTCTGTTGTTTGATCGGGTGGAGAGGGGGGTCGTTCATATTGTAACAACTTGATCTTTAATTCTGCAACTTGTTGGCATAGCTCAAGTACCTCATTGGCCGTTGAAGATTCGGGCTCTGGTGAAGTAGCAGCATTGACCATCTCTTTAAATTCTGCTGGGTATGGTGGGGGCACTTGGGATCTTTGTAGTTCCTTTACCTAGTCTGCCAGCTGGTCGTGGGCGTCCAAGAGGGTCACATAGTCTTCCAATACTTGTTGAATGTGTTCTGAGGGAATAGCTTGGAATTTGGCAGGGTCTATAGGTGCCCCTGGGGTGTTTTCGATAGCTACTTCTGAATTCTCTTGATTCTGTTGCTGTAGTCTCATATTCTCTTCTTGAGCCGCTGCTAAATGGCGACGAAGTAAGGCCATGTTTCTTTGTAGTCTAGCATTGCAGGCCAGCTGATCTCTGAGTTGTTCTTCAGTTGCCCTACCCGTCTCCGTATACTTGGCTTCAAGCTCTGCATTCGATTGTTGGAGGGCGGTCACCTCATGTTGTAATGCTGTATTACTAAACTCCAAGGCATTGACACGTGCCTAGAGGTGGGATGATAGAGTACAAAGCTCCTTATTGTTTTCTTCTAATAACCTGTATTCCTGCTTAAGCTAGGCGGCCGCTTCCAGCATGGTGTCTAGTGCATGACTAAATGAGGTGGATGTAGAGGTGGAGGTGAAAGATGCAAGGGGTTGGGAATTGGGGAAGGGAAAGGTGAATGTGGTGTTGACTGTGAGGGTATGTGGTGATGGGATAATGATCCAGGGCCGTCAGTGTCTGAGAAGAAGTCACTCTCAGATAACTGTGTTGTTTGCAAAAATCTCTCAAAGTCGAAGGATGTATCCTCTCCCAATGTAGCCATGGATGCAAGCTCAGCATCCGAAGGTAGTGGAGGGGCTGATGGAGTGGGTTGTACCATGCCCTCTCATTGTGGTCGTTGGAGATGTATTGTGAATGGGGCTACTTGGGCTTCTTCTCCAAGGGAGATTTCTGTGGTGCACTCGTGAGGAATTGGAACATGTGAAAGTGATCCATGCATTCTTTGGCTGGTTGAACCCCTGGTTTTTGTCCCTAGAAGAATTCCAACTGTGAGTACTTAAGGGCCCGTGCGATCGACACATCATAGGCAAGGCATCTGTAGATAATTCTTGTAATTGCCCAGCAACCATTCAAAGTAGGCTTCCTCACGCCTCGTTTGCCTGCTTCATACAATTGGTCAAGGATCCATACTGGCATTTTAATAGGTAGACTTCTTGTCTCCGTTAGGTATAGCCCGTACCAAATCTTCTTATGGGGTTGTGTGAATCAATCTTGAGCCAGAAATGCGAAGTGTTGAAGGCACATTCTCAATGGGATGGCAATGTTCGAGGTGAGGGCACACATCTCTTTCAACTTCTTGAGTTTACTATTCTTCATAGACTCCGGTATCAAAGGATCTCGATCGGAGGGTACATGGGTGCCGTACATCTGAAGGGCTTCCCTGATTAAAGTTATATTCAACTCAAACTTTTTCATTTCCTCCTGGTTTGATAGAGAGGGCACTAGGAATGTGTCTGACTATCTTTATCTCATGTCGCTTCCAGAGTTGCAATAAAGTAATAGCACCTAAGGAAATCAAGTTTAGGCAGAGATGCACGAAAATAATCATGTAACCCAGCTTTCTGCCAAATATCTTGAAGAGGAGCTACATTTTATAATGCTTCAAATTCTCGTGAGAAGAATTGAAATGTTCACCAGACTCCTCCAAATTCCAACTTGGACTCCCAGATGTGGTATGCATCCCCCAAATCCCTTGGCATCTCATTGAACCAATGAGAATGTCCTTTCACTCTTTCGGTTAAGCCACTTGGTGGATCCGAGATGGGAATTCTTCTCATGTTCAGAAACTCTTCAGGCCTCGGTGTCAGTGGAGCCTACACGGGCATGGTATCTCAATTGTTTTGAGTACTAGGGCCTGCTTGGGAGCTTGTTCCTGCTGTTGCTGCCATGAGACTCCTTGCAGCAGTTGATGCTTATCTGCTAGAAGAAGAGAGGCACATTAGTGTTGCATAGGAAACAGGATGTAGTGGTGTTCCCTCCACAATACTAACATGACAATCCAGATGGTTAGTGGTTAGAGTGAAGTGTTTGTGATAGATGTGAGTGGTGATTAGTGGTTAGTGTCATCCTAGATGCATACTTTGGATATGTAATGTACTCAGAATGCATCTACATCAGAGTGGATGGATCTACAAAATTGGGTCTGGGGTTTGATACAGCGTTTAATTCTCCAAACTTTGATTGAGGATTCGTGGCTCTTAGAGTTGATGACAAGTAAAGGTCTATGAACTAGATTGTGCTGGATTTGGGACCTTTTGGGTACCCATTTCCAGAAATTTCTAGGTTTGAACAAAGGTGTAATAGTGTGAGGTGTAGGTATCTTTCCTGAACTATTTACCAAGAGTACTAGTGAGTGTTGATTTATGCTAGTGACAGGAGGTGAAGTTATTTGGGCTTGTAAGCAGGCCTTGGGCACCCATATCCGTCTAGCATTAGGGATAGCCTTCATTGACCGCTTAGGGACCCAAATAGAAATGGTATGTCTAGATTGTTGCCTAGGGAACTCCTTCGTTTTAGTCCTTGACGGTGTGGCTTGCTTGATGCTCTTTTGAGAACCTGCCTCTGGGGCCGTGGTTTTCTCCCCCTTGCGTATCCAGATCTGCCTCATGCCACGAGGTACTTCATAATGCCCAGGTTGGTGCTCATGCTTCTTGATCATCGGTCTCCTCAGTGTCACGTGTTGCTGAGCCTGCCTCTTTAGAATCTTCTTTGGAATAGATGGGAACTCCTCCTTGACTTCTGTGCCTTTGTCAAGAGTGTCACTCCTTTGCACCCTAGAACTTTCGACAAGAATAGCATTGTTATCTTCATGGGGGTTCCTGGGGAAGCCAGGAGTTGATGCCTTTTCTAATGGTTTGAGTGATTGATTTTCCAATTCAATCGTAAGGCGGCTTTGGCATGCCCAAGCCTGAAGAAGTCCACTTCTTAGGTTAAGATTGACTGTGTGATCATAGATCCAGTCTTGGCCCAAGACTAGAGGTTCGGTAAGATCCTCATCTTCACATACTAACACTTTTGTTGACATAAGGACCTCTTGAATGTAGAGGGGAAGTTCCACCTCTCCCATGCAAACGGTTTCAACACCCCCTAATCCTACCAGATATGCTTCTAGGGGGTTTACCTCCAATTGCAATTGTTGGCAGTAAGAAAACCGAACTGCACTAGTGGCTGCTCCTGAATCAATTAAAGCTCTCATTATCCTTGCACTCTCTCCTTGTCCTACTTCTAGGGTCACAAAAGGTCGTTGATCAACTATCTTATGGGACCGTTCACCTCAAGCCTCGCACATGGCTATGTGATATCCTAGAGCTTCATGAGCATCAGTCATGGGTTGATCTCTACCTTGCCTTCTCAATTTCATTCGTCGAATGTGTTCTAAAGCTTCGGCCTGTGTTTCTTCTCAAATTTGCTTTTCCTCTTCCTTACGTTTCTTTGCAGTATTGAGTCGATTGAGCATTTCTTCAGTTAGGGGTTCTTGATATAACTTGACTCTGCATCCGCTTATGTAACTTGGTAGTACATCACCTTCTAGAGTGGCTAGTTGTATTGCTCCACTTGTGGAGATCCTATTGATAATCATTGGTCCATAGCCTCTTTTCTCTAATTTTCGTGCATGTTGCTTCAATGTGTAGACTAGGATTAGGTCTCCTGCTTTCAAGCCTTTATCCTTCACATGTGTATCAAAATATGCCTTTTGCCTCTTAGAGGAGAGTTCATGGCCTGTCCAGTCATGCTCTTGTGCTACTTTCAATGTAGGTATCAAAAAGTCCAATGGTAGCACCGCATTTTGGCCACACACCATCTAAAAGGGTGTAGCTTGGAGTACCATTTTATAGGCAACTCGGTATGCCCAAACAGCGTGGTGTAGCTGTTTGTCCCAATCAGAGTGTTTATTATTCACTAATTTGGTGAGCACATTGCACAGAATCTTATTTGTGCTTTCAGCTTATCCATTAGCTTGTGGGTGATAGGGGGCAAACTTCTTATGTATCACCAAGAATTCTTGGAGAAGGTTTTCTATGACTTCATTCAAGAAGTGTGTGCCTCTATCACTCACTAATTCTATTGGCAATCCGTATCTAGTGAACACATTTTCAAATAAGAACTTTGATGTTGTTTGAGCATCATTCTTCATAGTGGCTTTCACTTCTACCCACTTGGTTAGATAGTTTGTGGCCACAATGATATACTCAGCATGTGAACCCTTAGCTGGCGGATTAATAGGACCAATAAAGTCTATTCCCCATTTAGAGAATGCACGTCCACCCATCATAGGTTTCAATGGCATCTCATCCTTGCGTATAGGATACTGAGTCCGCTAACAAACCTCACACCTCTTAACGTACGTATGTGCATCCATGTGAAGGGTGGGCCACCAAAATCCTCCAAATAGTATTGCCTTGATCACCCGATCTGGGCCAAAGTGTCCTCGTGCTACACCTTGGTGAGCAGTCTCTAATATCTTGAGGTATTCGCTCTCATGGGCACACAGTCTTAGGTAACCATCTTTACCACGTTTGTATAAATTATCACCAATGATTGCGTAATCTAAGGCTTCTTGTTCCAAACTCCTTTGTCTAGCCAAAGTCATATCTTGAGGTAATGTTTTCGTCCTCAGAAAGGCTACTAATGGTTCACTCCAATCTGGTACTAAAGATATTTGATAAAGAGTAGCATGTTCCACTGGTGGTTTAGTGCAACAGATTGGGCATTCTTTGCACATTCTATGGACATCAACTTCCATAGTTGGCCAATGCACTCCTAGTCTCCTGAGTGTATGCAGGGTTCGTTGTTTTGAGTAGTGTTGCTCTAATGCACCTACATGTGCTAATTGCAACCATTTAGCATACTCATCCTCTTCCACACAACAGGCTAACACTCCTTGCTCTGTATGTTTGTACATACTTCCTGCCATGATATCATACTTTTGGGCTTTGACTACCTCCCTATCTTGAGTGTTTACTACTGGATGCTTAGGCCCATATGTGAGTACTGGCACTAATGGCTTAGCCCACTGAGGTACAACTTCCAAATTAAACAAGTAAGCATCAGGTAAGTCTTCTGATACTCCTTGTGGGGCCTCTCTTGATGTGAGTCTTGAGAGATGATCTGCTCTCAGGTGAGTCTTGCCCTTCCTCACCACTACCTCAAAGTCATATTACATTAGTAAGAGAAACCATCTTACTAATCTGCCTGTATTGCATTGCTTATTTACCAAGTACAGTAGAGCTTGGTGATTAGTAAAAAATGTAAACTTGTTTCCAAGCAAATAGTGTCTAAACTTTTTAACCACGCACACCATGCCTAATCCTTCTCGTTCAGTGGTGGTATAATTTTGTTCAGCTGCATTCAATTGTCTACTGGCATAGGCAATTGGAAGATCCATATTACCTTCACCAGTAGGTTGTGCAAGTACACATCCAATAGCATAATTGGAGGCATCCACATGAACATGGAATGGCTTGTTCCAATCTGGTGTGGTCAAGATTGGTGCTGAACATAATCTTCGTTTAAGCTCATTGAAGGAATTCTCACATTCATCTCTCCACTCAAAGTTTGTCAAAAGTCCGTACATGGGCTTTGCAATGACAGCATACATGTGAATGAAGCAGCGGTAGTAACCACAATGCCCCATGAAAGCTTGCACTTCTTTGACACTCTTTGGCCTAGGTAACTCTGCAATACCTCTCACTTTCTCCTCATCCGTGGATATGCCATTCTTTGACACTATGTGTCCTAGAATCTTGCCTTGCCTGACCATGAAAACACACTTTTCTGGGTTCAGACAGACTTGATACTCTCTACATTTGTCAAAGATTTGCTTGAGTTCAGGTATATGTGCTTGTCTAATGTTGGAATGGGCACAAAGATCATCAACATAAACTTCCAAATTCTTCCTTAGGAACTCTTTAAACACGTGGCACATCAGCCTCTGAAAAGTGGTTGGCGCATTGGTAAGACCAAATGGCATTACTCGAAAGGAAAATATGCCCCACTCTGTGGCAAAAGCCATCTTATGTTGATCTTCTGGTGCAATGGCCACTTGATTGTAGCCAAAGAACCCATCCAGGAAGTTGTACACTTCCTTGCCTGCTACCCTTTCTAATAGATGCTCAGTGATAGGAAGCGTAGAACTATCCCTGATAGTGGCTGCGTTAACCTTCTTCAAGTTAATGCATACACGTAATTTGCCATTCTTTTTGGGCACCACTACAATGGGGGATACCCATTCAGTATGCTGAATTTCATAGATAAATCCAGCTTCCACCAAGCGATCTATCTCTTCTTTGATCTTGGCAGCATAGTTGTCATTGTATGTGTATGGCTTTTGTTTAGAGGGCCTGGCCTCTGAGGTCATGGGGATCGTATGTGAGCATATGTCAGGGTCTACACCTTTCAGGTCCTTGTAGCTCCAAGCGAATACATCTCTGTACTCTCTTAGCAAAGTTATCAACTCTTGCTCTTCTTCTTCTGTCAGGTCATGCCCTATGTAGGTGCATCTTTCCTCTCCCTCTTCTATGGCTACAACTATTTTCTTGGTAGTTTCCTTGCCATCATAGGCCTCTCCTGCTTGTGCCTCACGTTTAGGCATTCTTACCATGACTCTTCTATCTTCTATTTCGTACTTCTTGAAATTTTCAGGGACCTCAAACAAGGATTCCTCCTCTTCTGGTGTGACTTCTCTCTTTTTCCTTTTCTTGCCCTCACTCTTGGTGGCTACTTGTGTGGCTAACCTCACATCATTCGTGATTTCTCCATGTCTCTGAGGGTAAGCTTCGGCTTCATAGAAGTATTCTTCATCTAATGCAAAAGGTGGGTCCATAATGATTGACTCTAAGTCGGAGTCACTTGCATCCTCAAATGCATTAGGGCTAGGTTCGCATTCTTCTAAAACTGCATCTCCCATGATTGGTTCTGTTGAAAATACTAAAATGTCATAGCCATCCTCATCATAGTGGGGTGTCCATTGTTCTTCATTGATGGCTACATCTATTGTTGCTAAAATTTCTACGCAATCGTGTGGTTCAAATTCTTCGTCAAGAAATACTATAGGTGCATAGGCTGGTTCTTGAATTGATCTATGTGTCTCTTTTGCACCTACCTCTCTGGTTTTTTCTCTTTTCTCTTCTTCTACTGCCACTTTGCACATCCATAAGTGGGTGTCTTCATGCATCCATGAGGATCCTAATGCTATGGAATGAACTGACTCTGTGTCATCCTTGGCTCTATGGATGGGAGTCCATTGAATAGGTGGTACGTCTCTGTGGGAGTAATCCTTGAGATTGACTTTGGTTGTAACACTTAGGTGTTGCAAATACAAGGAATTGGTTCCCCAATCCTATACCACTTGCAATTGCCGCATAAATGGCCTACCCAAAATCATCTCGTATGCTTGGTTTTTGCTAAAGTCGCATATAGCAAAAGTGTGCACGAACTCAACTCCACAGGTAGTGAGCATTATTCCTTCTAGCAATCCTAGGGGCCTCTCAATATGACCATCGGGCATCTGCAATTTCGTTCTCGTCGGCCTGAGTGCTGGCTTGCCCCAACGCTTCCATAGGGAGGTGGTAGCAATTGCAACTCCTACACCTGAGTCTAAAATTGCCTTGGTTGTGTATCCCTAATGGGTTACTGGGAGATAGGTATTTCCTTCTTCTCCTTCACTCATGTATCCTATCTTATCCAATGGTATTTCTGGCACTGTTCTATGAGATCCTACCTGGGAACGCTATTTCGCTACATCCGGCACTTGTTGGGCTACGTGTTTCCACAATTCAGGCTTAACCTTGAGTAGCTCTTCTAAAGTGAGGTTGCATTGCACTTTAGTGTTTTTTACTACCTGCGTATTCCTAGGTATGATCGAATCTTCGTTTCTTATCATGACCGTAGGTGCTCTCATGCAAGTTGACTTAGTTTCCCATGGGCCTGTGAAATGGGGTAACTCTTGCAAGGAATTAGACTCAAAGTCTAACCTCTCTTAAGATTGGGCACTCTCGTGCTCTCCATAAATGGAAGGAAGGTCTTGTGGGAATTGATCGTGTGTGTCATCCACAAGTTCAATGGGAGGAGGAACTTCACTCTCTTTAGCCCATTTCTCTTCTTGAATCTCTCGCAAGTATTCTGGCGAGTATTGATTCATAGAAGAAGAGGTGTCTGGTTCAGTGGAGTTATGCACATACGCTTCCTGGGGATGAATGCTTATCCTATCTCTTGCCCTCTCCTTAGCTTGGGAGGTGGCTTCTTTTCCAGACTTTGTAAGTAACCTCTCCAACCTATCCAATAGACCATCAAAATGCAATGGTGCTCTAGCGGAGCTAGGGCCATTGAACAAGCGACTGGCTTCGAACATGGCTTGCGCCAATTCTACCATCTTAGCACAAAGCTTTGTTCGCTCTAACTCTAGATCGACCCTAGGGTAACATTCATCATGATCTGTCATGTTTGGCCCTTCTTGGATATGCTTTAAGCACCATGTCTAGATCCTCAGGAGTGGGATCGACTAGGACTGATCCTACTCTGGGTGGTGGGTGGGCTATGTGTGGTGGATTAGAAAGTTGGGGGATGGAAGGTGATGGGTTGGAGGGAGATGGAGAGGGTGGTGATGGGGTAGTGTGAGAGTGGTTTTGAGAAGCGAGTTCACTTATCTTTGCCTTGGTCTCTCTCAAACTTTCTTCAAGTTCGCTCATTTTCTGTGACCATTGTCTTTTCATTCTCTCCCGACTATCTCTCCATGCTCTCGTCCTTTTCTTGGTTATGCTTTCTGTCTCACTAACCTCAAAACTCTTTTCCTGCCCTACTCCTTGAGTTTGCTGCAAGGCTTGAGCTCTAGTGACCACATGCACTAGGGTAGTGGGAGTTACACTTCCTGTAGAGTCTACTACTAGTCCAATGACATTGATAGGAGTGATTTTTGGCAGGTTATTGGGGTTCTTCAGGAAATCTTGTAAGAGATGCTCTTTTTCGCAATCTTGACAGAAGCCCTGAATTGTCATTGGTTGGGGTTGTGTAGGGGCAGGCAGTGGACAATCACGTATGAGGTGATCTCCCTGACATCTGAAGCATGGTCCTCTAGGAAATGGGGGTCGTACCTGCCTAGGTTGAGGTCTAGAGTTGGGATTTGTGTACATGACATTTGCATACTCTGGCTCCCCACTAGGTTCACTGGGGTCCTCATAATGGTATGACTCATCATGCTCAGGTGACTGCATGTAATAAGCCTACGGGCTTTCAATGTGAGTAGAGTCAAAACTATGATTACCGGAATCACTTTCAGAAAGCAATGGTGTCACTGGCACTATGGCTCTATTCAAATTCTCTTATGCAACTGTGTACTTTACTGGAATCACATTGGTTGGAGCAAGGGGTTGTTGAGCTAGCACAGGTTGAGGCCTTTGTTGGGTTTGATAAGGTGGCTGATAAGGTTGTTGTGGTCTGCCGTATTGTTGTGGTGGGTACTGATTCTGGTATCTACCCTGTTGTGGATATGGTTGAGGGTAATTTTGCCTGAGAGTTTGTTTGTTATAAGGGCAGTCTTGTGCGGTGTGGTTGGTGTACCTTCGTTCTATGGTGCAGTACTGGTTGCTACGATTCACTTGGGGTTGGGCCATAATGGGACATACATTTGCGATATGGTCACCTCAACAAGTATAGCATCTTTTCACTGGTGCAAACCTTGGTATTTGTTTACTAGAGACTCTTAGTTTTTGAGCTACTTTCTCAGCAAGTTCCTCAATAGATGTGGATTGCGAGGAAGAGAGGCTAGTAGAACTATCTAAATCTTTGTAGATTTTTGAAAGTTCTAATTCCTCCCCTAGGTTATCCTCGATTTCAATGCACATGTGTATACACTCTTCTATGGTCCTAGGGTCCTTCAAGTACACATATGATCTCAATTTGGTACTTAGCAATCCGTCTAAGAACAAAGCCACTTGCTTGGCTGGTGTGGGTAACTCAGGTATCGGGCACCTCTCTAGGTACTGCCTAAATCGTCTTCCTGCTAGTCTGACCGTCTCTTGAGGTGTTTGCTTAAAGCTATGAATCAGGGAGGAGGTATTATGTCGTATGCCACTCTTAGAGAACTCAATGACGAAAGCCTCCAAAAGTTGGTCTATGCTCCTAAACTGCCTCTCATGTAGTGGTTGAAACCACGTAAGAGCGGTGTTTCTCAGAGTTAGTCCAAAAGAATTGTATTGTGTGAATAGGTCCTCAACCTATTCAGCTTTCAAGACTTGCCTAAATCTGCCACATGGTCGTAAGGGTCTCCAGTACCATCGAAGTAATTCTTCATGGACTTCACCAGTTGAGTTGGCCTCAGGGTCCTAGTGTGTTCTCTCGGCCTTGGCAAAGGAAAATCATCAGCACTTCTTTGGTTCCTGGGGGCTCTAGGTCTCTCGGTTTCTTCTCTATCTGTTCTTGTTCTCATTCTTTCTCTTCCCAGGGGGTTGGCAAAGCTTACCTCGGGTCTGTCTCTACTTCTATCTCTTTGAGCTCCATGAGCTTGGGAGGTCCCAGGTCCTTGGTGGCTGTAGGACACATTGGACCGAGGTTGGGGAAAAACAAATTCACGCTTCCATGTGTAGGCATGTCTGCCATGCTCAGTAACCACGAAGATTCTCTTTGATGTATTGTCTAGGTAGGTTACTTTGCCAGGGCTATCACGGTCTTTAAACTCATAGATTGTGAGAGCACCTACTTCATGAGGCTGGGCAGGCTTATACCTCCAAAAAGCCTCATCGGTTTCTCGGTTTAAAAGCAAATCTATGCTTTTATTATCCTGGGGAATCCACTCTGGAGTCATGATTCTGGTCAAGACTGATTTACCACGGGGAGTCCTCGGCTCTCTCTCTAAATTCCCTTGCTCTATATCACCCATGTCGGTTTCTGCGATCACATTCCCAAACGCGTATGTTCTATCTGGAAGAGTGGTTACTACATAAATAGTCCCTTCTTTATCTAGGTATGCTCCATTCTCGAACTTGACTACCGGGTGTTCTAGTCCATGGGGTTGATCGGGGTTCTTAATCTAGACTACAGATCTTCTCAGGCCATCTTCGTAGATGCGAGCACCTAGACGATTAGTCCTGATGTATTCCGATTGAGTCTTGTAAGGTCCTTCTGGCTTTTCTAGGTATGCCACCCCTGAACTACCTGCTGGTCTTTCCATGTTATAGGACATATCAGAATCACTTGTTTCAGATCTGGGAGTGTATGGGTAATCACTCAACTGTTGGGCCCACAACATAGCAGTGTGATTGACACTAGCTTCAGAAGATCTGAGGCTTTGTCGGTCTCGGCCTAAGTGTCTGCCTGACCTAAGGTTCATATGCCTGGTTTCTCTACCCCCTTGGTCCCAAGTAGACTCTCGTTGCAGGTTAATTTACACCAATCACTTTGTTCTTTTTAGTTGAATATTATGTTAGGCCCTTGTTCAAAATCACGTCTTCAGGAGTACTTAAGTGAATTTCGCACTTGATAAGTGATCGATTCAAGTTTACTTTTGTCCCTTAGGGTTTTTGGACTTAAGTCCTACTTAATGCTTGCACTTAGTTGATTAGTTCTCTTGGACTTGATTCGTGCCTGACGTTGCCCTAATTAATTACCACACCTAAGTCGTACTTAGCCTAAGCTAGGAATTGACGAAGGAGGGTTGAGAGAACTTCCAACCTCAATCCTCTGGTTGCTGAGACTGCTACACCAGCCTAGGAAGCCTTCTCCCAAGCTTGGTACTCACCCTTGCTAGCTTGCTTTGAATTGCCTTGATTGCGCACAATGTTCCTGCAAAGGTTCACAAGTTAATATGGCCTTAAGTTACAATGAATTGATGAACACACATCAACAAACATGAAACCCCCTTGGAGTAGCTCACTGTACCCCCAAATTCTTATGACCCCTTAATCTTATAGAATGGCCAACTTAAAAATACCTGTTCCAAAACTCCGTATATGATTCTTACAAAAACTAGTCAAGATCCACATAGAATTCTCAACGAGTTTTCCAACGAGACTAAAATCTCATCAATCAGAGTTCGTATGATGAAGTTATGACCAAACAGGCACTTAGGGTTCAAAACAGACTCTCAGGGTTCCAGAATTTTTTATGATTTTCTCAGTATGTTGCCCACTCGTAAGGCTCTAAGGTAGTCCCAATGTGTTAGAAAACAATCCCAAAAATTATCCCAAGTCACTCAAAAAATCATTCGTGAGGCCGGTGTATCGCAATAGCTCGGGTTGATGTGTCGCGATAGATGGGTGTGTCGCGATAGGTCGGTGTGTCGCGATAGGTCGGTGTGTCGGGATAGATGGGTGTGTCGTGATAGGTCGGTGTGTCGCAATAGGTGGGTGTGTCACGATACCTCGGTGTGTCGCGATACCTCGGTGTGTCACAATAGGTCGGTGTGTCGCGATAGGTCGGTGTGTCGCGATACCTCGGTGTGTCGCGATAGACGGGTGAGTCGCGATAGGTCGTTTGTCACAATAGGTCGGTGTGTCGCGATACTTCGGTGTTTTGTCGCGATACCTCGGTGTGTCGCGATACTTCGATGTGTCGCGATACCTCGGTGTGTCGCGATACTTCGGTGTGTCGCGATAGGTCGGTGTGTCGTGATACTTCGATATGTCGCGATACCTCGGTGTGTCGCGATACCTCGGTGTGTCGTGATACTTCGGGATATGGTGAATTTTTATAATCTGGCTAGTGATCATAGGAGCTCTCAACCTGCGCTGTGTCATGGTGCACTCAAAATCGTGATTGGGTCAACTTTTCGGTGTGTCCCGATAGGTCCAGCTCGACGCCTCAGGGCTTGCGCAGAAGGATTCCGTACCTGTAGAGCTTGCTGGAGATGGTGAGGATGCTAAAACCTGCAAGAAACATGCAAAAACACACAAAACAACAATGCACACTCGCTCTCTCTCAAACTCGCACAAAGCAAATGAAGAGAATGACAAGGAAGAGGGAATATGAAGTGGAGAAGGAGATGGAGATGGAGGTGGAGAAGGAGATGGAGATGGAGAAAAAAAAACAAGAAAATTACCTACTAACCATTCCAACGCGTCCTCTCTACGTCTTACCATCACACGCTCATCCTCAAAGCTCGAATCCCCAGCAACGATGCCAAAATTTGGTGTAGCTCAGTGATGAGTAGCACCTCCTTTAATGTCAATCCGGGAAGACATGAGGATGGTATGAAGACCTTGAGCAAGTGAAGGCACAAATGTGTGAGTGAGAATCACACCAACATGCACACACATACACACACACGTGCACACACTGCAAGAACATAGAGAGAGATACAATGGAATCACTTCTATTGCCATTAAGTTCTCATACAAGCTCAAATCTACAAGAAGCTAGCCCCAAAAATGAGCTCTCTAGCTCTATTTATAGTTTTTTGACTAGCTTTGGCCCTGTCCAGACCTAGTGTCCGGCCTAGTTAAAAATTAGGTTCCAGGGCTTATTTGAGGGCTCAAACGAGGTCTAAAAAATATGAAAGTTGGTAGGCAATTACTTCTAAGGCTCCTCAAGGTCTAGGACTGCTCGGCTTGTACAAAATGGAGCTACAAAAAGGTAAAACGATATTTACAATGGTTTTTGGTGATGAGAATCACTACTAAAATGATGTAAGGATTGGAAAAAATTGATGGGTTGCCTCAGTGCTAGATTTGCATGTATGCCCGTACTTGCTTCTTCCCATAGGATGCCAACACCCTTTGATATACAAAAGGACTGAGCATATTGCACTTTCACACTCTGATACTATAAAGTAAACATTATCTGCCAAGTGCAAGTGAATGGTGGACCTGGCCATTCATCTAACTCAACCCAATCATCTTCATCCATGTCAGTAGGCTTCTTTGAAATCCCATTTACTAGCCTCCATTGCCTCCTTTGAATCAGCACATCTTTAATCTGATTCTTCCATAGAGCGAAGTTTGTGCCATCAAATTTTTGGATCTCAAAATGGTCTTTGCCCTGCAAGTTATAGGTCCTCCTCGGAACACTGGCACTAGACCCTGATCCACTAGATGTGCCTGAGACCTCTGATTCCATGATGGTAGAGAAGTGAATAGAATGATAATGGAGCTAGAAGAGTCCAAACACCAATGGATAAGTGTATCAATGGAGTAAATCGACCATTGTAGAGTTGAAAATACCAAGAATCTAGAAAGATTTTGCTCTGCAAAATGAGCGTATGACCAGCATCAAAATATCATAAACTGCAAGAATTGACATGTTTACCTACATAGTGAATCACTGACTCATATAATCAGTTACCCAATAGAAGCCAACTAGGCTTATTGAGCACCTATGAACAACTATCATACATCTCCTATGGCGAAGCTAGGTAAATCTTCTACCTGCATCATCAAAGAGAGCTTGACATCTAGGTGTCTCCCAGCTAAGAAAACCTCACCACCGCCCTCTTTATCAAATGTAAAAGGCTTTATGCAAGAAATGTAACTGCTATATCAATGACCATATGGACGTACATGAGCGGTATCCACAAAATTGTACATGGTCTGTATGTGCTCAATATATGTAGTAAAATGACACTAAAATGTTGAATTCATAGCCCAAAAACTAGCCAACAACATTTGTAAGTGTTTGTCAACTCTGATGTTTTATGCTCAAAAAGCCTACATAAATTTGCAGCAGCTACTCCCACCAAAACTGAAAACCTTTCCAGAAACCTGTAGTTTTATGAGTGTGGCTAAAACATGTGTGAAGAGGACTATATGTAAAAATACTCCGAGATGGCTCCAAAAGACACCCCCAACATGCTTCACAAACACGCTTTGAAAGCAAACAATGAAGTTTTGAGGGACCAAAACATGTTCAAGGTAATGTTAACCTTAGTCTTTCCCCTTCTTTAGACACCACAAGAGTGTAGCTTAGTGGCAAGAGATTGCCACAATTAAGTGAGCTCCGGGGGGGAACAATACTGGGATGGGTGACCTCTCAAGAAGTATCGGGAACCTCTATCTTCCTTGATCCTTGAAGTCCTCCCTTATGTGTAGCCAATAGCACCAATGGTGACTTTGGTGACTCGGATGACAAGGTATGCCAAGGTCTATGCCTTGGTTTCTACCTTAGTCATAAGCTCGGGAGTGCTCGCTTCGCTCACACAAAAGGAACAAAGCTTTTGCATCCAACTGCTCTGATACCAGTGAAGTAATTCAATGGTGATGCACCACAGTGCACTCTCCTTCTTCAAAGTTGCACGATGATATCTTCGGAGTAGAAAATTGAGCTCTAAGGTTGCACCCGGCACTCCACATAGATGCTATAGAATACACACGAAAAACACAATACATAGAGAGCACAAAGACAGACTTCTTAGGTCTTACAAAATGCGGTCAAACTTACAGTCTGTGGCTGACTATGCCACTATATGTTTTATTAAAGAATATATACAAAGAAGTGTCTGGTGGCCATTTGTCCTTTCACATGGACACTAACGGTAACAATGTATATAAGTCACTTGATGACTCCTTGTAAATACTTTTTGCCATTGTGAGAATTGAACCTGAAAATTTCGATTATGCCTCTTCTCTGTTGAGTATCTTCTTCTCCAAGAGCTTGCATGTTTGTTTCATGCTTGAAATGTGTGTTCAACAGTGTTGTTTACCCCATTCCCTCTTGTTTTCATGGCTCTAATGCATGTGTGAAGCTTAGCGAGTTGTTGAGCTGACGTAGGGTGTTCTATAGATCACTGTTTTGCTCATAACTTGAAGCATGTTTGTCAGATTTGATTGATAATACTATCCTTAGATGCATCTCATTGCGAGCTTTGAAAAGAACTCACTATTGACCATATTTGATGTTTACAGCTGAGAGAAAAGTTTGAATTTGTGCTTACTACTGTTGCAAGTATTGTGGCTTGCATTTTCAGAGGATAATGAGTAGGAGAGGTAGCTGAACTGAGTTACACACATTGTAGCATTATCACTTCACTTTCCATCATATGTGCACATGTCTTCATACACTTGATATGTCTAATTTCATGCATTGATAATTAAGCATGTATTAATCCATCCACCACTATATGCACTTGTGGAGCGATTGAGGTTCAGTCTTAGTTGACACAAGTCCCTAAGGCCTTACAACTTAGTGTTGGAACTGAAGGACTCACAAGGCAAGGAAGCTTACGAAGGGAGTGAGAGAGAAGAGAAAGCACAAGCAGACAGAGCAGTCAACGACGATCTGGCAAGTAGGCCAATATTTTTTCAAAACACTAACGCATATAAAAGAGGTGGACACACAAGGAGAAGGAGCAAGTAGGGAGCTCCAGGAAATGTATGTCAAAATATTAATAGAAACCCCTACAAAAATAGTGATTTTCATCACTAAAAACCATTGTAAATACCATTTCATATTTTTGTAGCTCCATTTTGTGCAAGCCAAGGAGTCCTTGAGCTTGAGGAGCTTTAGAAGTACCTACCTATCAGTTTTCACATTTTTTAGACTCCGTTTGAACCTCCAAATAGGGTAGAGAACCTAATTTTTAACTAGGCCGGACACTAGGTCTGGACTAGGCCAAAACCTAGTCAAAAACTATAAATAGAGCTAGAAAGTTCATTTTTGAGGTTAGCTTGTAATTGATTTGAATTAATATGAGCTTTTTGAAAGTAATGTAAGAACTCCATTGCTTCTCACTCTTTGTCTTGCCGTGTGTGCACGTGTGTGTGTATGTGTGTGCATGTTTGTGTGCTTCTCACTCACGCACTTGTGCCTTCACTTGCTTGAGGTCTTCATACCATCCTCTTGTCTTCCCGGATTGACATTAAAGGAGGTGCTACTCATCACTGAGCTACACCAAATTTTGGCGTCGTTGCCGGGGATCGAGCTTTGAGGACGAGCGTGTGATGGTAAGACGTAGATTTGAGACGTTGGCGTTGTAGGTAATCTCGTTACATTTCATATTTTTCTCTTTCTTACCTCACCATCATCATCAGCATCATCATCATAACCACCTCCCACCGCCATCTCCATCATCGCGAAAATTTCAGTTTTTGATCATATCACCTTCTCCACCTCATTTCCCTCATTCCACTTGTGAGAGAGAGCGAGAGAGCAATATTGTGTGCCTTGTTTTTGCATGCTTGTTGAGCTTTCTTGCAGGATCTAGCAGTATCATCCCCTCCAGCACGCTGTGCAGGTACGAAAAACTCAGAAACTGTCTGTGTGTCGCCGACCTCTGTCGATCGCGATCGACAAAAAAAATGCCCATTTGGTAAAACAAAGTGCACCACCATAATCTACATGATGAGCACATTCTAAATCACTAAAAATAGTTGAAAATTTCTATGTTTCTCTGTCAATCGCGACCGACACCATCGATCGCGATTGACAGCCACGATCGACAACATCTGTCAATCGCGACCGACAGACCCTATCAATCGCGACCGACAGACCTGTCGATCGCGGCCGAGAGACCCCACGACCGACTGACTGCCATGTAGGACCCTGTCAATCGCGATTGACACCGTCGATCGCGATCGACAGCCACAACCGATACCCCTGTCAGTCGCGATTGACGCCGTTGATCGCGATCGACTGAATTTTGGCGATTGACTAAATTTTACGCATTGCCACGTGTCCATCGCGATGGACACAGCCCCGATCGATTGAATTTTCGGCAAAAATCCAGGAACACGTGTCAATCGCGATTGACAAGACCCACAATCACTCTGTCGATCGCGATTGACACTGTCGATCGTGATTGACAGGCTTTTTGGCCAAAATTTTAGGGTTAATTTTTCCAAGTCCTTGGGGAAATTTTGGGCATAACTAGAGAGCAATTACTGATTAGTGAGGTCCCTACACATGTACTTTTGAGAAAAATCATGTGATCTGTTAACCTGTTTGATCCCGTTTTAGCACCAAAACCCTGAACTAGCATAACTTTCTCATACGAAATCCGTTCACTGTGATTTTTGTTTTGTTGGAAAGCTCGTGGGGAGTACAACTAAAACTTCCACTGGTTACGGTTAAATTAAGATCAAGATTATTAGATAGGGTATTTTGAAGTTGACCATACCCAAGGGGAACAAAATTCAAGGATCTCTAAGATTGTTTTCCAAAAAATCACAGTGCAAATTGGTGTTTGTGTTACATGAATGAAAGTGAGTGGTTCTATCTTTGAAATTTAAGTCTTGAGCTAACTTTGGAACTCTTACAGATCTATTGAGAGCATCGATGGGCATTCTAAGCAAGAGTAAGTGCAAGCTTGGGAACACGTTTCCTGGGCACTCAAGGGCAACCAAGAAGGAAACAAAAGGTTGGAAACTCTCAACTCCCTCTGTCAATTCCTAGCTTAGGCTAAGAACGAGTAGTGCTAGGAGTAAGCCAGGGCGGCGATAGGCATTTATCAAGTTGAAGACTACCTGAATACTCCAGTTCAAGCTAACGACATAATCTTTGTACAATCGAGAACTTTAAAGGAAAGGAACTTAACGTGGAACGATCAACTTCAAGTGCGGAAATACACTCAAGTACACCTGACGGCGTGATATTGGACAAGATCATAAGCACGATAATCAACATAAAAAGGAATCAAGTAACTGATACGAAAGAACTCAGCAACGAGGTTGTACTGTGGGCAGAAAGTGGGCTACTTAAAAAGGCATATGAACCTTAGATCGAGACGACATCTAGTAAGAGAAAGACAGAGTCTTAGGTCTTCAGAGGCTAGCGTTAATCATACTGCTAGGTCTTGGGCCCAGCAGTTGAGCCACCACTCGCAGTACCCTAGCTCTGAGACAAGTGAATCAAAGATGTCTCAAGGCATGGACAGACTTACAGGAAGTTCAGGAGTGCCATATCTGTATAGGGTGGAAGGCCCCTACAAGACGCAGTTGGAATACATTAGGACCAACCGATTAGGTGCTAGCATCTATGAGGACGGCCTAAGAAGATCTGTGGTCCAGATTAAAAACCCGGACCAATCCATTGGACTAGAACACCCAGCTGTCAAGTTTGAAAATGGAGCATACCTGGACAAAGAAGGAACCACATACGTAGTTACAAGTCACCCGGATAGGACAGATGAATTCAGAAATGTGATCCCAAAAATGGACATAGGTGACCTAGAGCAAGGAAATGTGGGTATGGAACCTAGAACCCCTCGAGGCAAATCAGTTCTCACTAGGATTATCACGCCAGAGTGGCTTCCCCAGGATAATAAGAGCATAGATCTGCTCTTAAACCAAGAGACCGATGAGGCTTTTTGGAGGTATAAATCTGATAAGCCAAGTGATGTAGGTTCTATCCTGATCTATGAGTTCAAAGATCCTGATAGCCCAGGCAGAGTGACCTACTTAGATCACACTTCAGAGAGGATCTTTGTGGTTACAGAACATGACAGGCATGCTTACACTTGGAAGGGTGAATTCGTTTTCCCCAAACCAAGATCGAACGTGTTTTATGGTCACCCTGGAGCTAGAACATCCCAAGCTCATGGAACTCAAAGAGATAGAAGTAGAGATAGGCCAGAAGTAAGCTTTGCCAACCGAGGGGGCAGAGAAAGAACAAGAACGAAATCAAATCGAGTAGAACCTGAGGTACTTAGAGCTCCAATGAATCAAAGAAATGCGGATGAGTTCCCTCTACCAAGACCTAGAGAGCACACAAGAACTTTGAGACCGACTCAGCTAGTTAAGTCCATGAAGAACTACTTCGATGGCACTGGGGATCCATACGATCATGTGGCTGAGTTTAGGCAAGCCTTGAGAGCTGAACAAGTGGAAGATCTATTTACGCAATACAATGCCTTTGGGCAAACCCTTAGGAACACCGCCCTGACGTGGTTTCAGCCACTAAACGAGAGGCAGTTCAGGAGCATAGACCAACTTCTAGAGGCATTCATCATTGAATTCTCTAAAAGTGGCATAAGACATAACACTTCCTCGCTGATTCACAGCTTCAAGCAAACCCCTCAAGAAACTGTGAGACTTGCTGGAAGAAGATTTAGGCAATACCTAGAGAGATGCCATGTTCCAGAGTTACCCACACCTGCCAAACAAGTGGCTTTATTCTTGGATGGATTGCTAAGTACAAAGTTGCGATCCTATGTGTACTTGAAGGACCCTAGGACCATAAAAGAATGTGTACGCATGTGCATCGACATCGAGGATAACCTAGGGGAGGAGTTAGAGCTTTCCAAAATATACAAAGATTCAAATAGTGCCTCTAACCTCTCTTCCTCGCAATCCACATCAATTGAGGAACTCGCTGAGAAAGTAGCACAAAAACTAGGTGTCTCTAGCAAACAAATCCCAAGGTTTGCCCTAGTAAAGAGGTGCTATACTTGCGGTGGTGATCATATGGCGAATGTATGTCCCATAATGGCTCAACCCCAAGTAAATCCTAGTAGCCAGTACTGCACCATAGAGCGAAGATACACAAATCACTCAGCACAAGACTGCCCATACAATAAGCAAGCAGTTAGGCAAACCTACCCTCAGCCATACCCTCAACAAGGCAGATACCAGAGTCAATACCCACCACAACAGTATACTAGGCCTCAGCAAAATTACCAATCGCAATATCAGGCCCAACTGAGACCCCAGCCTGTGTTAGCTCAACAACCAGCTGCTCCTACTAATGTAATTCCGGTAAAGTATGCTGCTGTAGAAGAAAACCTGAATAGAGCCATAGTGCCAGTAACACCATTGCTGTCAGAAAGTGACCCGAGCGATCATAGCTTTGATTCCACTCACATCGATAGTCCCCAGGCTTACTACATGCAGTCTCCTGAACATGGCGAGTCCTACTACAGTGAGGAACCGAGTGAACATAATTGGGAGTCAGAGTATGCTAATGTCATGTACGCAAACCCCAACACTAGACCTCAACCTAGGCAAGTAAGACCCCCATTCCCTAGAGGACCATGCTACAGATGTCAGGGAGATCACCTCATTCGTGATTGCCCCTTACCTCCACCTACACAACCCCAGTCGGTGACGATTTAAGGCTTTTGCCAAGAATGTGGAAAGGAGCATCTCTTACGAGACTGCCCTAAGAATCCTAATAATATGCCAAAGATCACTCCTATCAATGTCGTTGGGTTAGTTGTAGACTCCACAGGAAGTGTAACTTCCACTGCACCAGTGCAAGTGATTACTAGAGCTCAGGCATTGCAACAAAACCAAGGGGTAGGCCAGGAAAAGAGCCTAGAGGCTAGTGAAACTGAGAGCATAACCAAGAAGAGGACTAGATCTTGGAGAGATAGTCGTGAAAGAATGAAAAGACAATGGGCAAAGAAAATGAGTGAACTTGAGGAAAGCCTAAGAGAGACTAAAGCCAGGATAACCGAACTCACAGCTCAAACTCCCTCTCACACTGCCCCACCTCCATCACCTCCACCATTCCCATCTCCATCCAACCCGCCACCTTCCAACCCACCTCACCTAATCCCACCACCCCCTAGAGTAGGATCAGTCCTAGCAGATCCCACTCCCGAGGACCTAAACATGATGCTTAAAGCATATCAGGCCAGAATCCAAGATGGGCCAAACGTAACTGATCATGGAAAGTGCTACCCTAGAGCAAAATTAGAGCTTGAACGAACCAAAATTTGTGCTAAGATGGTGGAATTGGCTCAGACCATGTTTGAAGCCAGTCGCCTCTTTAACATATCTAGTTCAGCTAAGACGCAGCTGCACTTTGAAGGACTGTTAGAAAGAATAGAGAGGCTAATTGCACAATCAGAAAAGGAACCCGTCTCTCAACATAAGGACAAGGCAAGTGAAAGAGCAGGTCTTCCTGCCCAGGAAGCCTATGTGCCTAACTCTACGGAGCCAGACACACCATCCTCCATGAATCGGTTCACACCAGAATTCCTAGGAGAGATTCAAGAAGACAAATGGGCGAAAGAAAGTGAAGTCCCTCCTCCCATTGAGCTTGTGGATGATGCACACGACCAATTCCCACAAGACATCCCATCCATTTATGAGGAGCAAGAGAGCACCCGATCCCAGGAAAGATTAGACTTTGAGTCTAACTCTCTGCAAGAATTACCCCACTTCACAGGCCCATGGGAAGCCAAGTCGACCTGTATGAGAGCCCCCACAGTCATGGTGAGAAACGAAGATTCAGTCATACCTAGGAATACGGAAGTAGTGAAAAACACTAAAGTGCAGTGCAACCTCACTTTAGAAGAGCTACTCAAAGTTAGGCCAGAGTTATGGAAACATGTAGCCAAACAAGTACCAGAGATAGCAAAACCTCGTTCCCAGGGAGGATCCCAGAGAACAGGGAGGATCCCAGAGAACAGTGCCAGAAATACCATTGGACAAGATAGGAGACATGAGTGAGGGTGAAGAAGGAAACACATATCTTCCTATCACCCATCAGGGATACACGACCAAGGCCATTCTAGACTCAGGCGCAGGTGTTGCAATTGCTACCACTTCCCTATGGAAGTGTTGGGGCAAGCCAGCACTCAGGCCCACGAGGATGAAATTGCAAATGGCCGATGGTCATCTAGAGAGACCCTTAGGGCTGTTAGAAGGAGTAACTCTCACCACGTGTGGTGTCGAGTTCGAGCATACATTTGCTATATGTGATTTTAGCAAAAATCATGCCTATGAAATGATTTTGGGAAGACCATTTATGCGACAGTTGCAAGTGGTACAGGACTGGGGAACCAACTCCTTATATTTGCAACACTTAGGTGTTACGACCAAAGTCAATCTCAAAGATTACTCTCATAGAGATGTCCCTCCTATCCAATGGAATCCCATCCATAAAGCCAAAGATGATACGGAATCGGTGCATTCCATAGGATCAAGATCGTCATGGATGCATGAAGACACCCACTTATGGATGTGCAAAGTAGCAGTAGAAGAAGAGAAGAGAGAAGAAGCCAGAGAGATAGGTGCAAAAGAAACACATAGATCAATTCAAGACCCAGCCTATGCACTTGTAGTCTTTCCTGACGAAGAATTTGAACCCCACGGCTGGGCAGAAATCCTAGCAACAATGGATGTAGCCATCAATGAAGAACAATGGACACCTCACTGTGATGAAGATGGCTATGACATTTCAGTCTTCTCCATAGAGCCGATCATGGGAGAGGCAGTGTTAGAAGAGTGTGAACCTAGCCCTGATGCATTTGAGGATGCAAGTGACTCCGATCTATAGTCAATCATTATGGACCCACCTTTTGCATCAGATGAAGAATACTTCTATGAAGTAGAATTTCAACCCCAGAGGCATGGAGAGCTTACAAATGACGTAAGGCTAGCCACATATGTGACCCCGAAGGAAGAAGGAAAGAAAAGAAAGAAGAGAGAAGTCACACTAGAAGAGGAAGAATCTTTGTTTGAGGTCCCGGAAAATTTTAAGAAGTATGAGATAGATGACAGGAGAGTCATGATCAGAATGCCTAAACGAGAGGCGCAATCAGGGGAGGCCAATGATAACAAAGAAGATAGTAATAGCCATAGAAGAAGGAGAAGAGAGATGCACATACATAGGCCATGACCTAACGGAAGAAGAAGAGCAAGAATTGATAGCCTTGCTAAGAGAATACAGAGATGTATTTGCTTGGAGTTACAAGGACTTGAAAGGCGTGGACCCTGACATATGCTCACACACTATCCCCATGACCTCAGATGCCAAACCTTCTAAGCAAAAGCCATACACATACAATGATAATTATGCTGCTAAAATCAAAGAAGAGATAGATCGTCTGGTAGAAGCTAGATTCATCTATGAAATTGAGCACACTGAGTGGGTATCCCCCATTGTAGTGGTGCCCAAGAAGAATGGAAAGCTACGTGTATGCATTAACTTGAGGAAGGTTAATGCAGCCACAATTCGAGATAACTATCCGCTTCCTATCACAGAACATCTCTTAGAAAGAGTAGCAGGAAAGGAAGTGTACAGCTTCATTGATGGATTTTCGGGCTACAATCAAGTAGCCATAGCTCCAGAAGATCAGCATAAGACGGCTTTTGCCACTGAATGGGGCATATTTGCCTTTAGAGTAATGCCATTTGGGCTTAGCAACGCACCAGCTACCTTCCAGAGACTAATGTGCCATGTATTTAAAGAGTTCCTGAGGAAGAACTTAGAAGTCTATGTTGATGATCTTTGTGCTCATTCCAACATTAGGCAAACCCATATTCCTGAACTCAGACAAATCTTTGACAAATGTAGAGAATATCAAGTCTGCCTGAACCCAGAAAAGTGCGTTTTTATGGTCAGGCAACGCAAGATTCTAGGACACATAGTGTCAAAGAATGGCATATCCACTGATGAAGAGAAAGTGAGAGCCATAGCGGAGCTACCTAGGCCAAAGAATGTCAAGGAAGTACAAGCTTTCATGGGGCATTGTGGTTATTACCGACGGTTTATACACATGTATGCCATCATAGCAAAGCCTCTGTATGGACTTTTGACTAACTTTGAGTGGACTGATGAATGTGAGCATTCCTTCAATGAGCTTAAACGGCGATTATGTTCAGCACCAATCTTGACCACACCAGATTGGAATAAGCCTTTCCATGTTCATGTTGATGCATCCAATTATGCTATTGGGTGTGTACTCGCACAGCCTACCGGTGAAGGTAACATGGATCTTCCAATTGCCTATGATAGTAGACAGTTGAATGCAGCTGAACGAAACTATACCACCACTGAACGAGAGGGATTAGGCATGGTATATGCAGTTAAAAAGTTTAGACATTACTTGCTTGCAAATAAGTTTAAATTTTTTACTGACCATCAGGCACTGCTATATCTCGTAAACAAGCCATGCAATACAGGAAGATTAGTAAGATGGTTTCTCTTGCTAATGGAATATGATTTTGAAGTGGTGGTAAGGAAAGGGAAGACTCATTTGAGAGCAGATCATCTCTCTAGACTCACATCTGGAGAAGCCCCACAAGGAGTGTCAGATGACCTACGTGATGCTTATTTGTTTAATTTAGAAGTTCTGCCACAGTGGGCTAAGCCACTAGTGCCAGTATTGACATACGGGCCTAACCACCCAGTAATAAACACACAGGATAAAGAGGTAGTAAAAGCCCAAAAGTATCACATCATGGCAGGAAGTATGTACAAGCACACAAATCAAGGGATCTTGGCTTGTTGTGTGGAAGAGGATGAGTACGCTAAATGGTTGCAATTAGCACATGTGGGTGCATTAGAGCAACATTACTCAAAGCAACAAACCCTACAGACACTAAGGAGACTCGGAGTGCATTGGCCGACTATGGAGGCTGATGTCCAAAAGTTATGCAAGGAATGCCCAATCTGCTGCACTAAACCACCTGTCGAACATGCCACTCTATATCAAGTGTCCATAGTTCCAGATTGGAGTGAACCACTAGTATCCTTCCTAAGGACGAAAACATTCCCTCTAGACATGACCCTGGCTAGGAAAAGGAGTTTAGAGCAAGAAGCCTTAGAGTACTCACTTGTTGGTGCTAATTTATACAAGCGTGGTAAAGATGGTTACCTCAGATTATGTGTCCATGAGAGTGAATACCTCAAGATATTAGAAACTGCTCACCAGGGTGTAGCAGGAGGACATTTTGGACCAGATCGGGTGATCAAAGCCATACTATTTGCAGGTCTCTAGTGGTCGACTCTTCACATGGATGCCTATACCTATGTGAAGAGGTGTGATGTCTGTCAGCGAGCTCAGCCTCCTATACGCAAAGATGAAATGCCACTGAAACCTATGAAGGGTGGACGTGCATTCTCTAAGTGGGGAATAGACTCTGTAGGTCCTATTAACCCGCCAGCTAAGGGTTCTCATGCTTAATATATCATTGTGGCCACGGATGATCTAACCAAGTGGGTAGAGGTAAAAGCCACAATGAAGAACGATGCTCAAACAACAGCTAAGTTTTTATTCGAGAATGTGTTCACTAGATACGGGCTACCTATAGAGCTAGTTAGCGATAGAGGCACTCACTTCTTGAATGAAGTTATTGAAAATCTGCTCCAAGAACTCTTGGTAGTACATAAGAAGTCTGCCCCCTATCACCCTCAAGCTAATGGCCAGGCTGAGAGCACCAATAAGATCTTATGCAATGTACTGATGAAATTAGTGAACAATAAACGCTCTGATTGGGACAAACAGCTACACCATGCTGTTTGGGCATACCAAGTCACCTACAAAACGGTACTCCAAGCCACCCCCTTTCAGATGGTATTTGGCGAAAATGTTGTGCTACCGTTAGACTTCTTAATACCTACATTGAAAGTAGCACAAGAGCATGAATGGACGGGTCATGAACTCTCCTCTAGACTTTTTGACCCTGAACGATTAGGAGAAACAAGACTGAGGGCGGCTGCAGGGATATATGCAGCTAAGAAACGACAGAAGGCATACTTTGATGCCCACATTAAGGATAAAGGTTTGAAGGCAGGCGACCTAGTACTAGTATACACTTTGAAACAACAGGCGAGAAAATTAGAGAAGAGAGGCTACGGACCCATGATCATTAATAGGATCTCAACAAGTGGAGCAGTGCAACTAGCCACATTAGAAGGCGATATTCTCCCAAGCTACATAAGCGGATGCCGAGTCAAGTTATATCAGGAACCGCTGACGGAAGAGATGCTAAGTCGACTCAACACTGATAAGAAACGCAAAGAAGAAGAAAAACGAATTCGCGAAGAGGCTCAAGCAGAAGCATTGGAATGCATCAGGAGAATGAAGTTGAGAAGAGAGGGTAGAGAGCAACCTAGGGCAAATGCATATGCAGATCAAGGATATCATGTGGCAATGTGTGAAGTCTCAGGAATAAGTTCCCAAAGGATAATAGATCGACGTCCTTTTGTGACTTTAGAGATAGGGCAAGGAGTTAGTGCCAAACAGTGCGAGCATTAATTGACTCAGGTGCAGCCACTAGTGCGATGAGACTTTCTTACTGTCGAGAATTGAAATTAAAAGTCAATCCTATAGAAGCTTATCTCATAGGATTGGGAGGTGTGGAAACCCCTTGCCTGGGTGAGGTGGAACTTCCCCTCTCCATTCAGGATGTTCCAATGACAGTTAAAGTACTAGTGTGTCAAGATGAGGACCTCACTGAGCCTCTTGTCTGGGGTCAGGACTGGATCTATGATCATGCAGTCAACCTAAACCTAAGAAGTGGACTTCTTCAGATATGGGTAAATCATAGTCGAATTACAGTTGAATTGGAAATGAGGCACTCAAGGAACTAAGTAAGGCACGAACTCCTGGTCCTTCCAGGGGTGCACATGAAGTTGACAATGCTATTCTTGTCCAAATCTGTATGATGCAGAACGAGGAGTGTCTTAACAACGGAGTCAAGGATAAGACGGCACTCCCTTCTTTCCCGAAGACCAGAGGGATGCAGCAACCAAAGGCAGATCAAATACAGGAGGAGCAGCGCACAACCTACACTGGAGGCCAGAAACACGTGCAAAGCAGAATGTCTCAGCCGACGAAACGAGTGTGGGTGCGGAAAGGCAAACACCCTGTTGCGACCATGCCAACCACACGGCAAAAACCTCTTATTAGTAATCAACAACACGGCACTAATAAGAAGTCTTTTGTAAATTCTTCTGCGAACGTAAAGTCTATTTGGGTACCCAAGAAGTCGATGAAGGCCAGCCCACAATCACGACAAATCTGGGTGCCTAAGGCTTGCTTGCGGGCTCAAATGGCTGCACCAAGGCCACACCCGGTACAACACGTTTCACTCACTCGAACATCTGGTGCCCATTCTTACATATCATGCACAAACACATATTCTTCCATGAGCACAAGTAGAATCACTTGTAAATGGGTCCCTAAAAAACCTCATTTTCAAGTAGATACCCCTATCACACTCTCCAGAGTCTCCACAAAGTCAAGATCAAAACCGATCCATTGCATTTGGCAACCTAAAACTTGTAATCAACCCCCGGACCCCAGTTGTAAATCCATGCCCACCCACTAACTGCTACTCTCTCACTACATCTTTCCACTTAGCTCCTAGGTCCACCAAATTACTAACTACACACACAAGCACCGAACACTTAATAACCTACTAATCTCTCGCAAACCTCATGTTGATGTTGTAATGGGGACAAAAATGGTTCTATCTTGTCCTTTACGATGTTAACACATGTTTCTATATTCTCACAGAATCAGGAGGCAAGAAGTAACATGGCAGATACGGCAGGAACTAGCTCCCAAGCAGGCACCAGCCCCCAAGTCGTGGACATTGAAAGTCTTCCCGTTGAGGAGG
This sequence comes from Ceratopteris richardii, assembly GCA_020310875.1. Taxonomy (NCBI): domain Eukaryota; kingdom Viridiplantae; phylum Streptophyta; class Polypodiopsida; order Polypodiales; family Pteridaceae; genus Ceratopteris; species Ceratopteris richardii. The sequence goes on from CM035432.1 coordinate 109,287,101, forward strand.
AATTGAAGGAACGCCTAGTGGCATTGAGGGCATTACACGCCATACCGGTTCAGAATCCTCCACAAGGGCACACAATGCCGGTCAGCAAAAACTCACATTGGTTCAATGATGTGGAAGGACCCCTGGGTGAAGGCACTTACATGTGGGAGGCCGAGATAGAATTCAATGGACGCTGGGGCAGATATCACTTTTTAACTAGGGAATTCGAGAGCCTGCAGAATAATGAAGGACTGAAACCTATATGGAAGAAGGCGGGACTCTATGATTACTTCAAATTCCAATTGCCAAAGCCCGATTTTCTAAGAAGCTCTTATTTGATTAGCACCCTCACTCCGAGCAAAGACAAAAAGGGATACAGCTCCTTTGTCCTCCCATCTCTCACAAGGGGCAATGAACTGAAGCGTTTCAGGTTGACTATCAATTTGGTAAGGGAAGCTCTAGACATGAAAGGTATGCACATTCCTACGGAGAAAGAGACTATGGTCCCCGACAATATGAAGAACAGGAATCTGAAGAAATTAAAGGACATGGTGGAAATGACACCTACAATTGCCATTCACTTGCGAATGGTCATGCAACATTTTGCATTTCCCGCTCAAGAGAGGTTCACAATGCCACCTAAGAAGATATGGTTTAGTCTATACCTGGCTGATGCCTTTGATTTGACAATCAACATGCCCCACTGGATTATCGACCAAATCCACTTGGCTCATCAAAGGTGGTATAAGAAACAAAAGTATGTATTGTATGGATGTTGTGCCCTCACCAGGATTGTGTATAGATGTCTGGCGTATGATGTGCCAGTGCAAAGGGCACTCATTTGGACCAGGGTACAGGTGTTTCAAAACAGGTTATCCACCGCAGGGCCACCCTCCAAGAAAATGAGAGGCGCCGTTCAGATGCCCTGTGCACAAGCCCGCAGTGCGACATTGACACCAGAGACAACTCCACGACTCCCAAAGCGGGTACAACCCTTTACTATCAGATTACCAAGACACACCACTAAGGGACCAAATCTAGTGTTTCCACCTGTACCAACTGACCTAGAGTTCCCTCACGAATTCACTTTAGAAGACCTAACTGATGAGGAGGTAGCCAGAATCATCGAGGCTGTGAACGCGGAAGTTGAGGCAAAGCAAGCTAGTGGACAACAAACTGCTACAGACCAACCTCATCCCAGACAACCAGAGGTCGTCAAAGTGGAGGGTGAAGAAGAAGAAGAACAAGAGGAGGAACATGGTGGACAATCCGAGGAAGAAGAGCAGGAATATGATCAGGAAGCTCTACAAGTACTTGAGGGTGCTCCAGCTTATACGAAGGCATTGAAAAAGCTCTATGATACCATGAACAGAGTTCAAGAGCAACATAGACTGTCCCTAGTAGCAGGCAAAGCCCTCATGAATCAAATCCTTGAGGAGGAAGGTGTAGATGAGCAATATCGCGCCACTCTGGACATGATTTCTGAGGCTTTAGGAGTACCTGAGATGGTTCATACCGCCCTTGCACAATCACAAAGAACAGAGCGACGATACGGCAGACGCCCCCCTCGATCAGGAAAGCAGATGAATGTATTAGTATCAGAACCACAAGGCACATCCACAACCACGGGCACCGCACACACCGTTCATGATACCGAGGAAACCCATATATCAAGTGCACCTCCTTCACCCCCTTTGCCACCCCTGCCTCCAACTCCACCACATTCACCTCCCACTACCAGTGTAACCACTACTGTCACCGCCTCCGAGTCCACTACCCACACCGAAGCACAGGCCGTCAGTCAACCCACACAACCCACACACCCTACCTCCACCTCTCTTGTCTATACGGCCACTGAAACAGTAATTCTAACTGCAGCCACAGAAAATCTCACCCCCCCCATCACACTTCCGGGCAGTTCATATTCACAATTGCACTCACCATTGTACACTTTCACCACTATCACCGCACCCACAATTCCAATATTCACAATCACTCCCACTACTGCATCCATTGTTGATTTTATGGACATATCACCCACCTCCGCACCTCTCCCTCCCCCCATACACCCACCATCTCCCATTCCCCCACCTCCCACTTCACCATTTTCCAGCACCGCATCCACACTTCCATTCCCCTTCCCCTTTCCCTCCCCTTCTGCATTCAACACCCTTCCCACATCTACCCCTATTAATAATGTATTTAATAATATGTATCAGTGTATGTCGCAACCACAACAGCACTATCAGCATCTTGATAACCAACATACACGACTCTTTCGAAGCCATGAAGAACTTCAAGTACGATTCATTGATCTCGAAAGGGAAAAGCGGCTACTACAACAACACTACACCACTTTACAGGAACATCATGAACAATTAGTAGCCAATCCACCCCAGTCAGATGCAGAAGAAAGGCAACATATGGATGATTTGCTACACTCCCACATAACAGAGAATCTCAAGCTTAGACGCAACTTGGCCCTCCTACGAAAACACATGTCTACAGCACTTGAAGAGAATAAATGGCTGCAGAAACAGAATGAAGAAAACTTGGAAGCAGCAATGGAGAGTTCCCCGTAGGAAATCGACCCAGAGAAATTCAAGGCCATTCCCTCTGAGAATATGCAAATTGTGTTAGAAACCCATGCCGACCTCCTGGAGGCTCATGCAGCATTAGAACGAGAAAGAGATTACCTATTTAAGCAATTGGCAACTCAGCAGGAGTCACCAAGCAAAGTCACAGCCGCAGACGATACCTCTGAAGAAGTCACAAAACTCAGAGCAGACTCGAAGAATTACGCAGTAAAGTCATGCAATACGAGAGTCAACCCTCTCCCCTTGTAGAGCTCGAGCCTGAGGACTTAGTGCCAATTGAAATCGAGGAAACCTTCGAAGATCCATACATTCCCATGCCTGCACCAGGGGGCAAGCAAACAGAAGAGGGCATGGACACCATCAAGATAGAGGCTCTTGAATGGATGCAGAGGTTAGAGAAAGTGGCCACAACCCATGATGATAGAGTGGCAGTTTAGATAGCGTCAATGTCACACTTGGAAGAGGTAGTTATAAAATCGGAGTACTTTCGAAACCTCTCCCATCATAGGTGGATCGGCACATCCGACGATTTGTATGTTCCTTTCTGCATCTTAATGGCGGACTACAATGCTGAAATCAAGCACCAAACCTCAAAAGAACCAACCTCGGCTACACAATTTGCACCGGACGACATCCCAACAAGTGCCAAGCAGGGCAATATACATCAACTGACGTGGAGGATTCGTCTACTAGAAACCTACCCAGAGATGGTAAGAACATGGAATAACATGCCTTTGTACATCAAATACAACCCATGCTACTGCCCTGTATTTCGAAGAAGGTCGTGGCCGGAATACACAAAAACTGTGCTGACAACCAAAGGATGCGAGAAATGGCTCAATTATGTCTAGTTAGCACCACCTAAAGGCCAACCTACCATCGGATATATGATTTCAATGATTCGGCACTAGGGGGTCCGGTTCAAAAATGTACCAGATGTCATGGCCCAAATGTGCCTTAAAATTTTTGAACTCATGTTGGTCACCTTCAGGTCTTTCAAGAATGTCAAGGAACCTCATCTGTCAGCTCTTGGATTTAATGAAGGTAATCAGGACCTTGTCTACGACATGAGCGCAACCCCATCTATTAATGTTGTATATGCATGGCACGCGCGTATCAAGTACCTACCAGCCTGCTTCAAATAGACGTTTGAAGAAATGTTTGTCACGAGATTCTGGGAATATCATTCAGAGATATTCATTCCCAGACCATCACATTTATTGCAGTTGTTTGCAGTGGAACAAGCTCTCCATTCAGAAAAGTTACATATACCACATCCAGAGGTTCCCGGGCCGGTAGATTGGGATGCTCTACTCACGGACTTGGCCAAAGGGTTGCGGATTGCAGAACATCACTTAGCACAAGACGTTGTCGAGTACTACATCCAACGACCCACCCAACAAAGGTCTGTCAAGGACAACAGACGCGAGAGAGGGGGGGGGGTGTTGGAACTGAAGGACTCACAAGGCAAGGAAGCTTACGAAGGGAGTCAGAGAGAAGAGAAAGCACAAGCAGACAGTGCAGTCAACGATGATCTGGCAAGTAGGCCAATATTTTTTTCAGAACACTAACGCATATAAAAGAGGTGGACACACAAGGAGAAGGAGCAAGTAGGGAGCTCTGTATGTCAAAATATTAATAGAAACCCCTACAAAAATAGTGATTTTCATCACTAAAAATCATTGTAAATACCATTTCATATTTTTGTAGCTCTATTTTGTGCAAGCCAAGGAGCCCTTGAGCTTGAGGAGCTTTAGAAGTACCTACCTATCAGTTTTCACATTTTTTAGACTCCGTTTGGACCTCCAAATAGGGTAGAGAACCTAATTTTTAACTAGGCCGGACACTAGGTCTGGACTAGGCCAAAACCTAGTCAAAAACTATAAATAGAGCTAGAAAGCTCATTTTTGAGGTTAGCTTGTAATTGATTTGAACTAATATGAGCTTTTTGAAATTAATCTAAGAACTCCATTGCTTCTCACTCTTTGTCTTGCCGTGTGTGCGCGTGTGTGTGTATGTGTGTGCATGTTTTTGTGCTTCTCACTCACGCACTTGTGCCTTCACTTGGTCGAGGTCTTCATACCATCCTCTTGTCTTCCCGGATTGACATTAAAGGAGGTGCTACTCATCACTGAGCTACACTTAGGTACACATAAAGAAATTGCATTCATATGGTCTAATTATAGGAAAGGACGTGAACTTGTAAAGTGTGACTGAACATATGTGAGTCTCAAAAGTAATTTGAAGATGGTCCAATTTTATGTTCTTCTCAAGGGTCACAAATACAACATTTTCATATCACTATCCCAAATATATGGATATTAATAGTCAAAGATTAGGGTGGCCTGACTTGATTGTGGTGTTGCCTGAAGGGGCAGTGAATAAGCCACATAAGTCTTCTATGATGACTGATTGATGGTTTAATGCCTATGAATCTAGACTACCCATAAATGTTACAGTGGCTAGTTTTAAATGACTATGGTATTTAAGAGGCATAGAATTTGTCACCTTATGTTTTTGGCTGAACAATTGTTTGTTGATATTGTTTTCAAGTTGGATATTGGTAATCAAGGAAACAAACATCACTTCATGATTTCTTGAGGTCTCTATGGTTAAAGGGAAACCAATGGTTCTTGATTCAGATGAAGTTGGTACTCCTATGCCACCTTTTCTTAATTTTGGAACTCAAGTCCATTTAATGGTGGCTGCAGCCCATATAAATCCACAAATGAAAATGAGTGGTGGGAATTTTAGGCGCTTTTCTCTTCTATGGATTATCTAATGATAAGTATAGGAAAATATTAGGAAAAGAAAATTAGTATTCAAACTTTTACACTTTCATATTATTAGTCCTAAGATCATGTAAGAATTGAATGGAAACCTTGCACAAAGGCTCATAATGTATGTTGACTCATAGATAAGAGTATACAAAAAAAATCAAGACTTATACTAAATTTTACAAATGCGTTAAGCTAAATCGTACACCCCATAAGTAAGGAGTGGGCAGTCCTCCACCTCTAGGTACACATGGATATGTCAAAACCTATGTGGGAAATCAACCAATATCATCAATACAACTAGTCCAAGGCTTTGCCATTAGGGCATACCTGTTTTGGCATGATAAATGGTATATTACTAGGTGACAAGTCATGTATCTCTTTGAGGATTCTCTAGAGTGTCAAAACAATTGCGATAAAATTTATGTTTTTTAAATATCCATCGAATGAGTATACTATCTTTATTTATGGAGCTTTTCATAGTGAAACATTTGGGTGTGTTATCAAGTGGAAGGCTAAAATAGGATATCAAATTTCAATGGCCCCGCATATGGGATGCAATTACATCTTACAATCGATGATTGAAGTACCTTAATGATGTCCCAAAAAATGTATAAGGGATATTAGTACACCATTCACCAAAATTTTGGTTGTTAATGTGAACTTCAAGTGAAAATACTTGACAGATGTTTGTAAAAAGCTTAACACCATGGCATTGAATCATAACTTTATCACTTTCACTCAATGTCGACTTTCAAAGGCAAGCAGTTGATTAGCATTATATTTAGATGCATAGCATTATCGCATTGGGTTATAATGTTTGGCTTCGCCATTTTCACTCTAATGGCTATGTTAAGGCGTTGGAGAAAAGAAAATCAATTGACTTTTGGTGACTTTAACATATTGGCATTGATGAAGCCCTTGGAAATGTAGTCTCTGAAAATGTCTTCTTTTCTTGAACATGTGTGAGCTCTTTCCATGGATCTTTTCAAGAGATGTATCTTTAAAGTCCTCCAAGAAAAGTCACAGTGGATATAAGTGTTATAAAGTAAGATCCTAGACTTTAGGACATGAAAGGAGTAATGATTATGGTTCTCCTATGGGCGACGTCCTATACAAGAATATATGTGCACTTAGAGTTTTCACAATTACAATTATTTTGGAAGAAAACAAACTAATCTAGCCTACCAATCGAGGCATGTCTAATCCTCATCACTAAATTACAGATTACTATGGAAGTTAAGAAGTGGAAACACACTTCCATGTTGCAGTGTTAAGAATCTCCAAATAGCACTGTTTTGATCTTTTCTTGAAAACGCATCGTTTGAGATATATTCATTCTTCAAGGTGCACTGTTTTTATCTTCTCTTGAAAACGCATCCTTCAAGACATGTATGCATTCTTCAAGGTGATTTTTCCTTTTTCCTTGCACTTTGGATTGCATCTTCTTGGCTTTGCCTCTTTGTTTAAGTTTTCTTCCTTCTTTGCTTTTCCCTCCTCTGCTTCTTTCTCCTTCTTCACTTCTCTTCTCCTATCCATAACTTCCTCTTTTTCTTGCTTCATCTTCTCTTTTATCACATCTCTTTTCTTCTTAGCCCTCACTTACCTCCCCTTTCTCTTCATCCAAGTGAACGCTTAGATCAACTAAAATGGCCTTGTGAAGCAATCATGGATACATGAGAGGGAAACACATGCATGCATGAGAGATTGGTATATCGCTCTTCTTTAATGAAAGCTATGTGAGAAATCAATGAGATAGAAGAAGAAGAACATAATCCAAAGCACCTTGAAAATGGAAAAGCTCCATCTTTGCTCATTTTCTTCCCTTCCTCTTGCCTCCTTCACTCGAAACTTTAAATCACTTTAGGTAAGTGACTCAAAGGCATGAGGATGTGGGGAATGGGGTTTAGGGTTATGTCAATTCAGGGTTCTAGGGGTTCAAACACGCAAATAGGATCTCTCAAGATATTTGTGTATTTTTCTAAGGCCTTCGTAATTGTGTAGGTGAAAGAGTTTGTAAATATGCCCAAAATTAGCCTCAAGCAAAAAAAATACAACCTTAATTTTTGCCAAAATTGGCTATCTATCGCAATAGACATGTCTGTCGTGATAGATGGGTGTCTGTCGCGATAGACGGTCTCTATCATGCACGACTCTCTGTCACGATAGATGGGTGTCTGTTGTGATAGACCTATCTGTCACGATAGATGGGTCTCTATCGCGATAGACAAAAACCATGATAGATACCCGCCTATTGCAACATACACCCAACTATCATGCGAGACACTTGTTTATCACGATAGAGGTATCCATCGTGGTTTTGGTCCATCGTGATAGATGGGTGTCTATCTTGATAGAGGGTGTCTATCATGGTTTTGGTTTGTCATGATAGGCCAAAAAAACACAAATTTTTAGGAACTTTCTAGTGATTTGGAATGCTCTAGTGGTGCGACTTATTGTGCAGTGCATGAAAACAAGAAATACTAACTTTCTCTTTCTATCGCGATAGATAGAGGTTATTGTCTTGGGAACTATGCAAAGGTCTATCGTACCTACAAAAGCTACTAGAGATGATGATGATAAAGTCAAAACCTGTAGCAAAAGCTCACAAACAACAAGAAATTGAATGCACACAAGCTCTCTCTTGCTCTCTCTCATAAATGAAATGAGGGGAATGAGGTGGGAAAGGGAATATGACCCAAAAATTGAGAATTCAACAAGGAAGGAGATGGGGGTGGGAGATGGTGAGGATGATGATGGTGAAGAAAGTAAGAAATAATAATGAAAATTTAGGAAATTACCTATGACTCTCACATCACAACTCTACACCTTACCATCACACGCTCATCCTAGAAGCACTTGAATAAGGAAAGAAGTGCTTAATCGCCTTGCGATGCTTGAAACCTGCGTAATGCATAAACATGCTCATTTGGGAGATAGCAAAATGAATATCAAGCCGAGTTATGTAAAAGTAAATCAAGCATCCAACAACCTGCTGATAGAGAACCACATCAAATGCATCTCAAGCATCATGAAGAATCAATCATAAACCTATCCATAGGAGTGGCAATCGGTTTGCAATCTTCAATGCCAAAACACTACAATAATGTGTCAATATATTTTGTTTGACATAGAGCTATTTCACCATTAACTTGCATAAATTGAATGCCCAAATAATGATGCAAATGCCCCAAATTTGACATCTTAAAAGAGGCATGCGAATCAGCCTCACAATTAGTAATATGCTTCTCATTAGGACCAATGAGAAGCATGGCATCAACATAGACAACAACGATCAGAAGCACATCATTTGCACGCTTAATATATAAGGTGCTCTTAGTTGGACTGTTCTCAAAACCATGTGCCATCAAGTAGGCATGTATCTTCTCATACCAAGCGCGTGGTGCTTGCTTCAAAGCATATAATGCCTTTTTCAACCAGCACACTTTGTTTTCATGCCCTTCTTACACAAAACCACACGGCTGAAAAACATACACTTCTTCATGTAAGTCACCATTAAAAAATGCAGTTTTAATGTCCAACTTATGTACACTCCAACCATGTTGAGCTGTAAGTGCAAAGATGCTAGAAACAGTGTTCATTCCACATGTGGGTGCAAAGTTATCATCAAAATTAATGCCTCTCTTTTGAGCATAACCTTTTGCAACAAGCCTAGCCTTGTACTTGTCAACTATTCCATCATGCTTAGGATTAAGATTATATTCCCATTTAGTCCCAATGGCCTTTTTTCTTGGAGGCAAATCGCATAAGGACTAGGTACCATTATTCATAACAGCATCATATTCTGATTGCATAACAGTCATCCATTTTTTTTGAACTGTGTCCTTCATCAAAAGAAACATGCTCATTCCCATCACAAAGACTAGAGGTAGCCATTACATAGCAAGCTGATGCAAAACAAGCACTATGAGAACTTAGTCGAGTACAATATGATAGATCTGCATCTATTTTGCTATCATGCAAAGTTTGCACCAGCCATTTAGGCATTGTTTTTGCCTCTTCTATATCAACCTTCTCATCAACAAGTGCATCATGTAAATTTGCATTAGAAATGGAGTGATCTGTGTCATCATGTGAAATAGGCAAAGTTTGAGAAATTGCTTCATTTGGATCAGTACTTGAGTGTCCACCTATAGAAAAAGGCACCAAAGTGTCATACACATCTTTGGAGATAACTGATGTCTCCTTACTACATGAAAGTAATGGTTGAATTACATCTTCCACAAAAACAACATTATGACTAACCAAAATGTGTCTAGTTTTGTTGATATATTTAGGTAGTGATGTGTGTGAACACACTAGGACCGTCGGGGCACTTTTTTCCCTCTTTAGGAGGTTTTTTCCCCCGGCTTGTATATACGCCTATTGCCCTAACAAGGTACTTATCTTTGTACATTCTAGTGGTAATACATTCAGTATTCTGTGTTGTGCTCCAAGCTTTTTCTTCTTCCTTTTGTTGTGCACGTGCTTCCATAGATGTGTAACTCCAACAATTGGTATCAAAGCAGGTCGTCGCTTCATCTAGGGCATCGCCAAGACTCCTCTGATCACAGTCTTAGAATCACATGAAATTCGGTGTGCATACTCAAGGTGATTAGGAGATTAAAGTAGCTTCACTTTGTCATGTCGTAATCACGATTTGAGCTCTTTTCGGCCTCCGAATGCACTATCATAGTGCTTATGCAGGCTATTTCATCTTTTTGTACCAAAGATATATACAGGTTTTGGTTCACCAGTATAAGCGTCTTGAAGTCTACTACAGGCTTAGCAGAACTCATCAAGGTAGTTATGTTCAAATTTTTCAGATACAATCATTTTTCTGCATCAGGGTATTTATTCAATGGTCATGGCTGAAAGCAGTGATGTATCCCATACATTGGCTATTGAGGATAAGTTGGATGGAACCAATTATCCATTGTGGGCTTATATGATGCATCATGTATTGGTTGCAAAAGGACTATGGAATATTGTACAAGGTGTTGAAAAAAGTCTTATTACACCTGGAAATACAGGTATTGAAGCTAATGCAGATGGTGTCAAAGACGGTGATATTCTATAGATTCTTGTTTGTGTTGTTGTTATTGTTGCACCTACTGCAGAGCAAATTCATTAGGATGGTAGAGATGCTCAGGCACATGCATTGATAGCCTTGTTTGTTAAACATGCCATTATTCCTCACATTCGCTCTTGTAGAACAACTAAGGATGTTTGGGCTATAGTTACCACATTGTACCAAGCTAGGAATGAGGCTCGTGTTGCTTACCTCCGAAAATAGTTGGAGAGTGAGCACATGAATGAAGGTGATTCTATGGATAGTTTCTTGATAAAGATCAAGGATTTGAAGGAACAGTTGATCTCTCAAGATGAAGTCCTTCTTTGCAAAATTGTTTTAAATGGTCTTCCTGACTCATATCAGAGTTTTGCTTCTACTCTTTGTTTGATGATGAAAGGAAATCCAAATGCCTTTACATTGGAAGAGTTAGTTTCTATTCTATTGCAAGACGATCAATTTAGGTAGAACATGTTTATTATGCGTGTTGCAGATCAAGCTTTCCTGGCGAGTCAGAAGGCCAAAGGTAAATGGAGCTCATCTACTAGTAAGCAAAAATCTGCAAATGCTACACATTCGAAGAAGGAAGACAAAGATGAGAAGAATCCAGAAAAGCAAAAATTGTTTTGCAAATACTATAAAGGAAATGATCATGTCATTAAGAGATGTCCAAAACTGGCTGCAAAAGAGGCAAAGAAAAAAGAGGCTGGAATGGTTGTTGTAGAGGCCTCTCCACCAAAAATACAGTCTACTAATCTTGTGCAGAATGAAGAATGGGTGTCTACTACTGTTTGTAGTTTTGACCCATCTTCTCATAAGCAGTGTATGTCTACAGTAGACTCAGATGTTTGGTATTTTCATAGTGGGGCAACGAAACATATTACCTCGCAGTGCAGTTTCACTTCACTTGAGCCTGCCCCTACAGAGAATACTATCACATGCACCAACAACTCCTCTTATCCTGTCATGGGAGTTGGTAAGATCATTCTAACTACTATTGATGGTAGTTCTTTCACTTTGTCAAATGCTTTATTTGTGGTAGGATCAAGAAGAATCTGTTCTCAGTTTCAGCTTTAGCCAAGATTGGCTTGGTTGTGAGATTTGTTGATGACATATGTACAGTTCATGATTTGTCAAATGGTGACATGATTATAACTTCTCGCATTTTATGTTGTGTAATTGTGACCCATAGTGAATGATTTGTAAGCGTGTTAGTGCATGTGTTGAAGAAAATATGTGCCTTGTGCATGGCCTTCTAATGTGCCCCTATGCATGCTTACTTGGGGAATGCATTGTAAGAAGTATGATGCAAAAAATTGGGCCTTGAGCTAAGCGCTCAAGGGTTTTCTTACAAAGAGGTTTTCTAATCTATCAGTGTTATCGGGTTGCCAAAGTAGGGGATTCTTACCATGGTGAATGGCTGGTCGATGTTTATCTCTTTATGTTGTACTTCTATCACAATGATTGACCATTGGCTTGTCTTTTGTTGTTGATGGATGTCCTTGTTGATGGTTCACTAATAAGATTCTTCTAGCACATGGTCTTGTTCCTTCCTTTTTATTTCTTCTTTTTTCTCTTTCTTCTTTTTTCTCTTTCTTCTTTTTTCTCTTTCTTCTTTTTTCTCTTTCTTCTTTTTTTTCTTATTTTTTGTCTTTCTTCTTTTTTTCTCTTTTTTCTTTTGTACAGTGTCAAAAAATAAGAAGAAAGCAATTAATAACAATAAAATAGTTTGCATATGTCAAATGTGTCTCATATGCCTAGGATTCTCAACTGTGTCTATGTGCGCACTTGTAATTTGGTCTGGCCCTATACTAATGCATACTGTGGAAATGCATGACCTGAATGGTGCAAAAGATGGGGTTATGTCAAGGGCACATGGTTTTCATACTTCGAGGCTTCTGATGTTACTTGCAGACATTGATGCAATCTTTATGTGGAGGTATCAATCGATAGTTGAATGACAGTTGATCATTCCTCCTTATAGGGATCCATTTTAGAACAGTGTTCAAACTGGTACAGATTACTTGTGGCCTCTTCATCTTTGGATGATTTTGTAAATTTTGTATCCCCCGTGGTTGGATCTTTGGTTCTTTGGGGGCTACTGGAACTTTTGGCTTCTGAACCCATACCCTTGGTGCTTGTCTTCTTACTATTGTCAAAGAGGTGATTTGATTTTCCTTTGGTCTCTATGCTTTGTTCAGACCCTTGCTTTTCCTTGGCTTCTTTGTTGAGACTTTTCTCATGAGTGAGAGAATATTGATTTGTATATGTAAGAGTTCCTTGGGTACCCACATGTATAATCGCCCATGTTGAGCTGCAACTAATTCCTTAGGCACACAAATTTTTCAGATATCTTGTGGTTGAGGTGGTCCTATTTGCTTCGTTCTTTTTGTGGCATGGCTGGCTTGCATCGATTGGAATTGTTGGGGCAAGGTTGGTGGTTGATTGCCTTTCATCACCCATATTTTTTTATTCTTGAAATGTGGTTCACATTTTGTCCTTGTGCACGAGGAGCAAGGTTGTGTAGTAGCTTTTGTCACTAAGGTGGCCTCCTTCTTGCCATCTGGTTGCATTTGTCCTCCTCTGCTTTGCAAAATTGATTGTTCCAAATGTGATGTGGATACTTTTGGAAGAGAAGGGGATTCCAACACTTTCATGACCTGCCCATCATTAGGTGAGGAATGGTGCACATTGGATTCTGTAGTGCTTGCAAAGTATGGGGTACTGAAATCAAAACGGCCCCTGCCTTCCAATTCAACTATTAGGTGTTGCTTGTTAACCTAGACCTAAAGAGATTGTTCTCGTAGGTTTAAGTCAATTGCATGATTGTACAACCAATCCTGCCCTAATATCATATGTTCTATGATGTCATTGTCATGGTAAACTAGCAACTTTATTGTCAAATGGACATCGTTTAAAAGGATAGGAATGTCCACCTCACTGATACACGGGGTTTCCACACCTCCTAACCCCATTAAATAAACTTCTAATGGCTTAATTCCATGCCCAATCCTTTATAGCATGAGTACCTAATTGCACTAGTGGTGGCTCTAGAATCAATCAGAGCTTTAATTGTTGTATTTACAGTGCCATGTCCTAGCTCAACCATGATGAATGGTCTTCTATCTATGATGCTAGGATGTGTAGTCTTTTTGGTGCACATAGCCATGTGATATCTTGGGGTATTGGGATTGACATCTATCCCTTGTTGCCTTAACTTATTCCACTCATGCGCTTGTGCTACTTTTAAAGTCAAGATCAAGAAGTATAATGGTAACACAGCATTCTGTACGAAGACCATCTAAAATGGGGTGGCATTAAATATTGTTTTGTAGGAAAATCGATAAGTCCAAATAACATGATGAAGTTGTTTATCCCAATCAGAGTGTTTATTATCTACCAGTTTTATCAATAGATTACATAGAATCTTATTTGTGCTCTCGGCTTTTTTCCGTTATCTTATGGATGATAGGGGGAAAACTTCTTATGTATCACCAAGAATTCTTAGAGAAGGTTTTCAATGTCTTCATTCAAGAAGTGCATACCTCTATCATTTACTAACTCTATTGGTAATACGTATCTGGTGAACATGTTCTCAAATAAGACCTTACTTGTCGTTTGAGCATCGTTCTTTATCGTGGATTTTACTTCTACCCACTTTCTAAGGTAATTTGTGGATACAATAATGTACTCTGCACGGGAGTTTCTAGTTGGGGGGGTTAATAGTGCCTACAAAGTCTATACCCCACTTCGAGAATGTGTGTCCTCCCATCATTGGTCTCAAAGGCATCTCGTCTTTTCTGATCAGATATTGTGCATGTTGGCATGTGCCACATTTCTTCATATAAGTATGTGCATCCATATGGAGAGTTGGCCACCAAAGTCCTGAGAATAGAATGGTCTTAATTACTCAGTCAGGCCCAAAGTGTCCACCTGCAACACATCTATGTGTAGTTTCTAAGATTTTGAAATAGTCTAATTCGTGAACGCACAATCCTAAGTAACCATCGTTGCCTCTTTGGTATAGGTTTTCTCTTACTAAGGCATAGTCTTGAGCCTCTTGCTCCATGCTTCCTTTTCTTGTTTGACTAACCTTGTTAGGTAGTGTTCCAAATCTCATAAATTCTACCAACGGAGCACTCCATTCTACAATTAACGACACATGATAAAGGGTAGCATACTCCACTAGCTGTCTCTCCTTGCACATTGGACAATTCTTAATCCACTAATGTATTTCTTTGTCCATATTCATCCAATACACTCCTAAACATTTCAAATTCTACATTGTTCGTTGTTTCGAATAGTGATTTCCTAGCAATTCTTCATGCGCTTGATGCAACCAACTGTTATGTTCATCCTCCTTGACACAAAAAGCTATTACACCCTCTCTATCTTGTTTGTACATACTTTCTGCCAATATTTGATCTTTTTGTGATTTTGCAATTTCATCTTTGTTTGTTTTCAGGTTCGTATTTGTAGGTCCAAAGGTTAGGAAAGATACCAACTTATTTTCCCATTTAGGAACAAGTTCTAAATTGAACATATAAGCATTGGGCAATTCATCAAGCACTTCTTGCGGTGACTCTCTTGAAGTGATGTGAGAAAGGTCATCCACTCTAAGGTGGGTCCTACCTTTTCTTACAACCACTTCAAAGTTGTATTCCATTATTAAGAGGAACCATCTTACTCAGCATCTTGTGTTGCAAGGTTTATTGACCAAATATAATAAAGCTTGATGATCAGCAAAAAACTTGAACTTGTTAGCCAACAGATAGTGTCTAAACTTCTTCACAACGTATACCATGCCTAAGCCTTCTCTTTTAGTTGTTGTATAGTTTCATTCAATTGTGTTTAGTTGTCTGCTAGCATATGCTATAGGCAAATCTAGATTTCCTTCACCTATGGGTTGTGCTAGCACACATCCTATTGCATAATTGGATGCATCTACATGGCCAAGGAATGGTTTATTCCAATCAAGAGTGGTCAGTATTGGTGTTGTGCACAAACATCTCTTCAGCTCATTGAAGGATTTCTTGCATTCGTTGTTCCACTCAAAATTTATCAACAGAGCATAAACAGGTTTATCTATGATCGCATACAGTGGACAAACCTACGATAATAACCACAATGGCCCGTAAAGGCTTGTACTTCTTTAACATTCCTTGGCCTTTGCAACTCTGCTATGGCACCTACTTTGTCCTCATCTGTTGATATTCCGTTCTTCGAAACAATATGACCTAAGATTTTACCTTGACATACCATGAACACACATTTTTTTGGGTTTAGAAAAACTCGATATTCTCTACACTTGTTGAATATCTGTCTTAGCTCTGGAATGTGGTGTCTTCTTTCTTGGGAATGAGCACATAAATCATCCACATATACTTCTAAGCTCTTTGGAAACAACTCTTTGAAGACATGACACATGAGCTTTTGGAATAAAGTAGCTGCATTGGTGAGCCCAAATTACATCACACGAAATGCAAAGATTTCCCACTTCTTGGCAAAGGCAGTATTGTATTGATCTTCTAGGGCTATGGCTACTTGGTTGTAACCTGAAAATACATCAAGGAAGCTATAAAATTCCTTGTCTGCAATGCACTCCAATAAATGTTTGGTGATTAGAAGCGGATAGCTATCTCTAATTGTAGCAGCATTAACTTTTTTAAGGTTAATACACACCCGCAACTTTCCATTCTTCTTGGGCACCACCATGATGGGGGACACCCATTCAGTATGCTCAATCTCATAGATAAATCTAGCTTCAATTGTTCTATCAATTTCTTCTTTTATTTTGGTTTATTAAGTGCCATTATATTGTAGGGCTTCTGTTTGGTGAGCTTGGCATCAGTCGTCATGGGGATTATATGAGAGCATACTTTCGAATCTACTCCCTCAAAGTCTCTATAGGTTCATGCAAATAGGTCCCTATACTCCCTTAATAAAGCTACAAGATCTACTTCTTCTTCTTCATCACTTAGGTTTTCTCCTATGTACCTAGATTGCTCTTCATTCTCTTCAATGGTTACTATGATTTTTTTGGCCTTTTCTTTATTATCATATGCTTCCTTATGATGGCCTCTCTCCTAGGCATTCATACCAAACTTTTTCGATCTGCAACTTCATATTTTTTGAAATTTTCTGGTAATTGGAACAACAATTCCTCCTCTACTTGTTTCATTGATTTTCGTTTCTTTTTCTTTTGACTACCTTCACTTTCTTCCCTTGAATTTACAGTTTTAATGCTTGTGAGAGCTTCTTCGTTTCGGGTAAATACTCCCACATTTTCTAGATAGTGCTCCTCTGAGTCAAAGCAAATATCCATCACAATGGACTCTAGATCATTGTCATCCTCTTCTTCTTCTATGACCTCATTAGAGTCACACTCTTCTAGCATGGTTTCACACATGAACAAAGAGATATCATAACCCTCTTCATCACAATGAGGCATCCACTGTTCTTCATTGATAGCAATTGTTGATGTGTGAAACATCACAAGAAATGAACTAATGTGACACTAGACAACCTCTATGGTCATCATTAATTCATTGCCACTCCAAACTTTGAGAAATCATAGCCAAAACCAAGAACTTTACGTCTACAGAACTTTCTGGTCACTGAAATGACATACCTTCAGTATTTTGCTAGTTTCCCTTAGCACAAATATTATTTCTCTAAGATCTTTTGGTGGATGAAAGTAGAAGAGAAGAACTTTCCAACTAGCTATCATTTGCAAGAAAGGGATCTCTAGAACTCAAGTTATGGCCTTCACAAGATGACTATGTATGACTGCCAAAATTGGAAATTCTTCCTGTTATAGTAAAAAGTGCCTGTCTAAAAATGGAATTCGATACCTAGCATCGACTTGCAACAAGAATTCGATGCCGAGCATCAACTTGGGGTGTTTTTAGCCACTTTTCAGCAGGGATTCAATGCCAGACATCGACTTCTCGCATAAAACCTTGACCTTTCATATGCCAAAACAATATATGATTTCATGTATACTTAGAACATCACTTATCCTCTGGAATTCGATGCCAGGCATCAAGTTGCTCCAACAAAGTCATGATTTGCAAACACTTCAACACTGAATGAAATAGATAAATGAGAATATGACTTATCAGCAGAGATTCGATGCCAGGCATTGAGTTGCTTAGAAACTTGATCTTTTGAACTCATCACACAGTAGGCAAGCATGGAGATGATGGAGAGAGTCTCATACACAGAACTTTAGCTATTTCTTCTCATAGTTGTGAAAAAACTCATAAGTTTTACAGGTGCTTTCTCACTTAGAGAATCCCGACTCTATTTAGTCATACAAAATGAACTCCTTCTCACATTCTATCACTCTCTTCCACTTCTTCTCTCTCATCGTGTCAGTTAATACAAACTAACTTATATAGATTTTCTCATTCTCGTGATTTTAAAAAACTTCTAGAACTAAAGTGAACCAACTTTACAAATATAATACACGTGAATTTTACCCTTCACATACGCATGTGATTTTCTTCTAAATCTTTGACCTTCAAATATATGTCAATTAGTGAGTATTTCTCCAACAGCTCCCCCTCAATCACTAATTGACATTCTCTGTTTCTTCATATCATCTTATTTCTTTTACTCCTTCCATGCTTTTGAATCTGCTGGTCTTCACACCATCCAAGCTCTTTGTCATTATGTCTGCTATCTGATCGTTTGTAGAAATGTACTCCACTTCAATTTCTTTCTCCATTACCTTTTCTCTCAGGAAATGATAATGTATCTCTATATGTTTTGTTCTTGCATGAAATACTAGATTTGCTGCAAGGTAAAGTGAACTCATATTATCTCCATGTATTGTAGGTATACCTTAATCAATGCCCAAGATTTTGAACAGTGTTTGCATCCATATGACCTCCTTAGCTGCTTCCACAATTCCTTTGTACTCATCTTTAGTTGATGATAATGCTACCGTATGTTGTTTCTTTGAATACCAACTTACAAGCTTATCACCAATGTATATCATGTAGCCATGAGTTGATCTTCTGTCATCCTAGTTACCTGCCCAGTCTGAGTCACTATAGGCTCTCAACTTCAAATCTGATGTAAAAGGATAATATAATCCTTCCTTTATAGTTCCTTTGATATATCTGAGAACTTTTTGACCTACATCCAATGTGGGTCCTTTTAACAATGCATGAATTGTGACAAAACTCCCACTGCATAACTAAGATCAGGTCTAGTTAGTGTAGCATAAATCAAACTACCCACAAGAGATTGATACTTCCTCATATCTTTGTATTTTGCACCATCATATTTACTGAGCTTGTGATTAACTTCAAGTGGAGTTGAAGCTTCTCTACAATTTTCCATATCAAACTTCTTCAATAGATTTAGAAGATACCTTTCTTGTGATACATATATGCCATGATCTGTATAAGTGACTTCCATTCCAAGAAAGTATGATAACTTCCTAGATCACTGATCTTGAATTCTTTTTCAAGTAATCTCTTTACCTCCTTGATTCCTTCATCTGAAGTACCTATGATTATAATGTCATCTACATAAATACAAATGTAGATTGTACCTTCCTCTACTCTTTTGATGAGTAGACTTGGATCTGCTTTTGAACTTTGATATCCAAGATCATTCAGATACTTCACCAGTCTATAGTTCCATGCTCTTGGAGCT
Organism: Ceratopteris richardii; assembly: GCA_020310875.1. Taxonomy (NCBI): domain Eukaryota; kingdom Viridiplantae; phylum Streptophyta; class Polypodiopsida; order Polypodiales; family Pteridaceae; genus Ceratopteris; species Ceratopteris richardii. The sequence continues at coordinate 109,306,195 of CM035432.1, forward strand.
TGCTTCAATCCATAGAGTGCTCTTCTCAACCTGCAAACAAAATTTGGATACCTAGAATCTATAAACCCTTGAGGTTGTTCCATGTATAACTCATCTGATAGGTATCCATTCAAGAATGCATTCTTTATATCCAATTGACTTAGGGTCCATCCTTTTGAAGCTGCAACAGCAATGATTGTCCTTATAGTTGACATCTTAGCTACAGAACTGAATGTCTCATCATAATCTATGCAATAGGTTTGGGCATAGCCTTTCACCACCAGTCTAGCTTTGTATCTGGCTATACTTCCATCTGCAAGCTTCTTCACTTTATAAACCCATTTATTTCCAATTACTTTCTTACCATTTGGTTTAGGAACAAGTTCCCGTGTCTTGTTCTCTCCAGTGCATTGAATTCTTCCTTCATTGCTTCTTCCCATTGTTTCTTACCTTTTGCTTCATCATAGTTTTGAGGTTCTTCATCATCTTTGACCATATATGCATAGTTCTTCTGAGTTATGTAAGAAGTATCATAAGAATACCTTTCTGGTTGCCTTCTAGTCTTGCTTGACCTCCTTGGTTCACATTCTTCATATGTGTCTGGATACACCTCTTCATCAAATATAGGAGCTTCTTCATTCCTTCTTGTTAATCCACTTCTAGATGTACTTGCATGCATATAGTCTTCATCTCTATTTACCTGCACAATTGATTTTCCTTTCTCACATCTTCTTACCTCTTCTTCAAATTCTTCAGCTGTATGACTTTGATCTGCATACCAACTTTTCTGTTCATCAAATGTAACATCTCTAGAAACAATAAACTGTTTGGTTAGAGGATTCCACAATCTCTAACCCTTCTGCTTTTCATCATAACCAATGAACATATATTTTTCTGCCTTTGGTTAAAGTTTATGCCTAAGTTGTGATGGCACATAAGCATATGCAATTGATCCAAACACTCTACAATGATCTAGTGTTGGTTTCTTGCCCCACCAAGCTTCATATGGAGTCATTCCATTTAGAGCTACACATGTTAATCTATTCACAAAATATGTAGCTGTATTTACAGCCTCAGCCCAAAGATAATTTGGACAATTCTTCTCCTTCCGCATAGCTCTAGCAAACTCAACCAAAGTCTTGTTCCTTCTTTCTGTTACACCATTTTGTTGTGGTGTATACCTACAATTTATTTCTCTCTTAATACCTGCATTTTTAAAGATAATCATTGAACTCTTGGGATAACTATTCTCCCCCTCCATCATACCTCAGTCTTTTAAGCTTTTGACCTGTGACTCTCTCTACATATGCATGAAAATGCTTGAAAGCTCAAACACTTCTGATCTTTCCTTCAAAACAAATAATGTTATCCATCTTGCAGCATCATCAATGAAAAGAACATAATACCTTGAGCCACTGATAGATCCTTCTTTTGTTGGTCCCCATACATCTGTATGAATGAGCTCTAGTAATCCATCATGTTTGAATCCTTTAATTTGAAATGGTAACATGTGTGCTTTTCCCATCTGACATGCTTCACATTTATAAACCATATGTTGACTCTGCACATTTGGTAGTCCTAGTACAGATTGATTTGCAACCATAGCTTTAATTCCTCTTTCATTGAAATGACCTAATCTCTTATGCTAGCGATCAAGTTCTGTAATCACTCCTTCACCATGTGTGAGGAAAGCTTGATCAATGTTCCCTTGCACTCTTAAAGTAAAGAGTCTACCTTCTTTCTTACCATAGACAATCTGATTATATCCATTCTCTAGATCTTCAACAAATACTCCTTCATTTGTAAACCTGACTTGAGAACCTTTTTCAACTATCTGTCCCACACTAATCAAGTTTTTAGGTATTGTAGCAAATCTGCTCCACTCTTGCATTTCACTTTACCAACTGAATGTACACTATGTCTTGTATTGTCACCTGTTTGAACTGTGTGACTAGAAATGCCTTTTGCCAATTCTGACATCAATTCTATGTTTCTTGACAAATGATTAGAACATCCAGAGTCAATGTAAAATACATTTAGATCTTCTTTATCTGATGTGTTGATTGAGTTCATCATCAATGATGTATGACTTTCATTTTGTGTGTCATTTGCATAGTTGTATTAGGTGGTGTTGTAGGATTGATTCTGTCCCCAACTTCTTCCTCCACCTCTACCATAGCCTCCTCTTTGACTTTTTCTACCTCTTTGAAAATTACTTTGATATCTTCCACCTCTGCCTCTGCTATTTTTATTTTGATTTTGATTTGATCCTTGTTGATTATGCCAACATTCATGAGCCAAATGATTACTCGATCCACAGATCCAGCAAGCCTTCTTATTATTATTCTGATTAGCTCTTCCTCTTCCAAAACCTCTTGCTCTTCCTCTGCCAGTGCCTTTAGCTCTAGCATAATAAACTTGAGAAGTTGATTCCTCTTCATCCTTTGCTTTAACTTTATCTCCTTTCTTCTTGTTCTTCATGTACATTGCAGAACTTTGTCCTTTATCTCCATCTCCCTTCAAGTCTTGCTCATATGTGAGCATCAAACCAAGTAATTGATTCAATTCTGGAACAAAATGATTCAAAGAAAGTTATGTAGACAACAAAAAAGGTTTCCACCTTTCATCTCCTCTCAAACTTGCAAGTAGTTGAGCAATCAATCTGGGATCCTCAATATCTTCATCTATGGATCCAAGATTATCTGCTAGATCCTTCATTTTAGTGACATAATCACTAATGGTTTGACTTGGCTTCTTCTTGAATGTTGTAAACTCTAACCATACACTTGCTTTCCGTGCTTTAGTAGTGCTTTGGAAATGATACTCCAATGCATTCAGTATATCTTCAGATGATTCCAATCCTCTAATGTGTGGTAACAAATGATCTGAGATTGTATTGTAGATGTAAGCTTTTGCACTTGCATCCTTCTTCTACCAATGCTTTAAAGCATCAAGTTCCTCTTTCTTTGGTTGGTTTTCATCTTCAAATACTGGCTTCTCTTATTCACCTATTACATATATCATGAGATCCTTACTCATAAGTAAGGCTTCCATTCTCATTACCCATGCGGGATAATTATCTCTGTCCAGTTTGTCAATGGAGATATGATCTGCCATACTCCTTTCCTTCTCCTACAACTTTCGAGATTAAAGGATAAAGGATAATACCTTTTGGATTTCTTTGTGTATGAAGATACTTCTGAAGTAACCTTTTGATGCCTTGTGTCTTCAAACGCTTCACCTTTCAAACTTTAATGGAAAACTTTCCAAAACTTCTCGTACCTTTGCCTCCTTCTGCTCTTTAGGACCTTTCTGCTCTGATACCACTTGTTGATGTGTGAAACATCACAAGAAATGAATTATTCTGACACTAGACAACCTCTATGGTCATCATTAACTCATTTCCACTCCAAACTTTGAGAAATGATAGCCAAAACCAAGAATTTTTCTTCTACAGAACTTTCTAGTCACTGAAATGACATACCTTCAGTATTTTGCTCATTTTTCTTAGCACAAATATTATTTCTCCAAGATCTTTTGGTGGACGAAAGTAGAAGAAAAGAGCTTTCCAACAAGCTATTATTTGCAAGAAACGGATCTATAGAACTCAACTTATGGCCTTCACAAGATGACTATGTATGACTACCAAAATTGGAAATTCTTCCTGTTATAGTAAAAAGCGCCTATGTAAAAATGGAATTCAATGCCTAGCATCGACTTGCAATGAGAATAAGATGCCGGGCATCAACTTGGGGTGTTTTTAGCCACTTTTCAACAGTGATTCGATGCCAAGCATCGACTTCTCGCATAAGACCTTGACCTTTCATATGCCAAAACAATAGATGATTTCATGTATACTTAGAACATCACTTATCCTCTGGAATTCGATGCCAGGCATCGAGTTGCTCCAACAAAGTCATGATTAGGAAACACTTCAACACTAAATGAAATAAATAAATGAGAATATTACTCATCAGCAGAGATTCGATGACAGGCATCGAGTTGCTTGGAAAACTTGATCTTTTGAACTCATCACACAGTAGGGAAGCATGGAGATGATGGAGAGAGTCTCATACACACAACTTTAACTATTTCTTCTCATAGCTATGAAAAAACTCAGAATTTTTACAGATGCTTTCTCACTCAGAGAAGCCCGACTCTATTTAGTCATACAAAATGAACTCCTTCTCACATTCTATCACTCTCTTCCACTTCTTCTCTCTCATCGCGTCACTTAATACAAACTAACTTATATAGATTATCTCATTCTCGTGATTTTAAAAAACTTATAGAACTAAAGTGAACTAACTTTACAAATATAATACACTTGTGAATTTGTCCCTTCACATACGCATGTGATTTTCTTCTAAAGCTTTGACCTTCAAATATATGTCCAATTAGTGAGTGTTTCTGCAACAGCAATGTCCATGGTGGCTAAGATTTTTGCCCAACCATGAATCTCAAATTCCTCACTTGTAAAGATCTAGGAAAGCCACATATAGCAAAGGTGTGTTCAAATGGTTGGAGTTATCCATTCTAGCAATCCTTGAGGTCTTTCAATATGGCCCTCATCCATTTAAAGCTTCATTCTAGTTGTTCTTAATGTGGGTTTGCCCCATTGCTTGCACAAAGAGGTGGTCGCAATCGCAACTCTGGCACCTGAATTTACGATAGCTTTGGTTGTGTAACCTTGGTAGGTGATTGGAAGATAAGTATTACCTTCTTCACCTTCACTCATGTCTCCTATTTTGTCTAGAGGGATCTCTGGTACTTTCTGTTTAGATCTTACTTTTGACACATTGGAGCCAAGTTCTGGCACCTGATTCGCCACATGTTTCCACAACTCAGGTTTTACTTTGAGTAGCTCTTCTAAGGTGAGATGACACTGCACCTTAGTGTTCCTCACGACTTCAGTTTTTCTTGGAACCACTGAGTCTTCATTTCTTGTTAATATTGTGGGAGCTCTGGTCTAAAGAGATTCGCATTACCATGCACCTGTGAATTGTGGCAACTCTTGTAAAGAATTAGATTCAAAGTATAATTTTTCCTCTTCTTGTTGCTCTGCTTGGTCTTCATAAATAGATGGAATTTCTTAGGGAAATTGATCATGGTCATTAATTTCAGGAATAGGAGGGGGATTACCCTTTGCCTTGGCCCATTTCTCTTTTTGTATTTCCCGCAAGTATTCTTTAGAGTGTTGATGAATTGAAAGAGGTCTTCCATCATCCATGGAATCATGATTATAAACTTCCATTGGTGGTGAGCTTTCTCTTTCAACAACTGGTTGAGCATGTGAAGGTAAAGGAACCTGCGGCTTGTTTACCAATTGCTCTAATATTTCTAATAAACCCTGGAAATGCAAACCCGATTTGATAGAGTTTTTTTTTATTGAACAATTGATTGGTCTCGAGCATAGCTATAAACCCTAGAAATGCAAACCCGATTTGATAGAATTTGTTTGATTGAACAAATGATTCGTCTCGAGCATAGCTTGAGCTAGTTCTCCCATTTTTTATGCAAGATTTTTTTCATTTCATCTCTCAATCTACTCTAGGGTAACTCTTGTCTAGGTATATATATATATATATATATATATATATATATATATATATATATATATATATATATATATATATATATATATATATATATATATATATATATATATATATATATATATATATATATATATATATATATATATATATATCCTTGGGTGCACTAGATGGATTCCTTGAACAATCTCTTAGGATATGTTCTTTGCCGCACTCATGACAAAAGCCTTATATTGTGATGTTCCTTCCTTGTCCCCTGAGTGGATGGGTGGGAACATTCACGAATGAAATGGTCGCCTTGACATCTAAAACATGGTCCTCTAGGGGCTTGTGGTCTCGTTTGTCTCAGTTGGGGCCTAGGGTTAGGATTTGTATACACGACATTCGAGTATTCTGGCTCCCAATTTGGTTCCATTGGTGGTGCTTCATATTGATATGGATAAGTTTCATTATGCTCGGGTGACTGTGTAATAAGCTTGTGGACTATCTTCATGGGTGTAGTCTGAACTTTGAGCATGAGGGTCATTTTTTGAGACCAAAGGGGTCATTAGCACCAGTGCTCGATTAGGGTTCTCCTCCTGCATAGTTAACTAGGATCACATTGGTAGGAGGTAGCGGTTGGTTTCCTAGGACCAGTTGTGGCCTATATGGTGCCTGATATTGTTGTTGGTATTGAGGTTGATATTGTTGTTGTGGCCTATAATACAGTTGTTGGTATTGGTTCTGATACCTACCCTATTGATAAGATTGCTAATAAGTTTTTCTGACACCCTGCCTATTGTACAGACAATCTTGAGTCGTATGGTTCATATATTTGCTCTCAATATTGCAATATGGAGCATTAAGTTCTCTCATGTTTTGGTTTTGCATTGGGCATACGTTAGCCATGTGGTCACCTCTGCAAGTATAACATCGCTTCAACGAGGTGATCCTAGGTGTTTGTCTATTTTGAATTCCTAGCTTCTTGGCAACCTGCTCAGCTATCTCATCTATCACAGTCGAGGGTCTAGAAGTATGACTAGTAGAACTGTCAGAATCCTTATAGAGTTTGGACAATTCTAACTCCTCATCCAAGTTGTCTTCTATGTCAATACACATTCTCAAGCATTGATCTAGTGTGGTTAGTTCCTTGAGATATACATATGATCTAATTTTCCCGCTTAGAAGTCCATCTAAAGACAAGGAAACTTGTTTTGCTTGTGTGGGTGATCCAGGTATGGGACATCTTTCCATGTATTGTTCAAATATCTGTCGAGCTAGTCGAATTGTTTCTTGGGGTGTTTGCTTGAAGTTGTGGATCAAGGATGGTGTTATGCTGGATGCCACTCTTGGAAAATTCTATAATGAATGCTTCTAGCAGTTGACCTATATTTTGGTAGTTATGATTGTTCAGGGGTTGAAACCAAGCTAAAGCAGTACCCTTGAGGGTCAAACCAAATGCCTCAAACTGGGTGAACAAGTCCTTGACCTGTTCAGCCCTTAACACTTGTGTGAACTCAACCACATGATCGTAAGGATCTCCTGACCCATCAAAGTAGTTTTTCATTGCCTTGATCCGTATGTGCTCTATGTCTCTCTCTTTCAGGTCTTTCACTTTCAAATCCTCATCTATCTCTACCCACTGTGTGCAAAGCTTACCTCAGGTCTTTCTCTATCTCTTTCTCTTTGGTTTTCATGAGCCGAGGATGATCCTTCTCCTTGAAGGCCATGGGAATTATTAGACTTGGCGGAGGGAAAATCAATTCACCTTGCCAAGTGTATGCATGTCTGCCATGCTCTATTACCAAAAACATTCTCTCTGACGTGTTATCTAGATAGAAAACTTTGCCAGGTATCTCAGGATATTTGAACTCATAGATGGTGACTCTCCCTATTTTGCTAAGTTTAGCTGGCTTCAATCTGCAAAAAACTTCCTTTGTTTCTCTATTCAAGAATAGTTATATGGTTTTGTTGTCTTGGGGAATCCATTCTGGGATAATTACTCTAGTCAAGAGGGAGTTGCTACAGGATGTCTTGGGTTCTACTCCTAAGTCTCCTTGTTTTAGGTCTCCTATCTCCTTCTCGAGAATGACATTTCCAATCTCATTTTTCTTGTCTGTTAAGCTCGTAACTATTTATGTATGAAACATCACAAGAAATGAATTAATGTGACATCAGACAACCTCTATGGTCACCATTAACTCAATGCTTCTCCAAACTTTGAGAAATAATTGCCTAAACTGAGAACTTTGCTTCTTCATAGATTTCTAGTCACTAAAATGACATACCTTCACTCTTTTGCTTATTTCTCTTAGCAAAAATATTATTTTGCAAAGACATTCAGATTGATGAAGGTAGTGGAGAAGAGCTTTCCAACAAGCTATTATTTGCTAAAAACTTTGCATTGCACACCACGTTATGGCCTTCACAAGTTGACCCTATATGAGCTACCAAAAAAGGAAATCTTGCCTATTATAGTAAAAGCGGTTGTCTAAAAATAAAATTTTTCGACTTAGCATCGAGTTGCAACAAGAATTCGATGCCAGGCATCAAATTGGTGTGTTTTCTACCACTTTTTCAGCACTTGAAATACCCCCTTGAACACAGACATGAAGAAAAATACTTTTATGTTGGAATTTGATGCTAAGCATCGACTTTACGTTGGAATTCGATGTCAGGCATCAAGTTGCTTTAGAAACCTCGTGGTTTCAAGAAGATTCAACACTAGATAGAACTCAGACAATGAAACAAGAACTTATCCTCACAAACTCAATGCCAAGCATCGAGTTGCTTGGGAAACTTGAAGTTTTGAAGCCATTACCACAATAGGCAAAGCATGGAAAATGAAGAAGAAGAATCTCATACACAGAACTTCTACTAATTCTTCTGATAGGTATGGAAACTCAAGAATTTACAGGTGCTTTCTCACTCATAGAAGCCCGACTGTTTCTCATTCATACAAAATCTCTCTTTCTCACATTCTCTCTATCTCTCTCACTACTCATTTGTTGATACAAACAAAATTATATAGATTTTCTCAATCTCGTGACTTTTGAAAATTCTAGAACTAAAATTAAGTCTAACTTTACAAATATAGTACATTTGTGAAATTGTACCTTCACATAGGCATGTGCTTTTCTTCTTAGACTTTGACCTTCAAATTTATGTCCAATTTTTGATTTGTTCTCCAACAACTCCCCCTCAATCACTAATTGACATTCCATGTTTCTTCATATCATCTTCTTTTCTTTTTACTCCTGCCATGCTTTTGAATCTGCTAGTCTTCACACCATCCAAGCTCTTTTTCATGATGTCTGCTATCTGATCTTTTGTAGAAATGTACTACACTTCAATTTCTTTCTCCATTACCTTTTCTCTCAAGAAATGATATTGTATCTCTTGTTTTTTTCTTGCATGAAATACTAGATTTGCTGCAAGATAAAGTGAACTCATGTTATATCCATGTATTGTAGGTATACCTTGATTAATACTCAAGCTTTTGAATAATGTCTGCATCCATATGCCCTCCTTAGCTGCTTCTACAAGTCCTTTGTACTCAGCTTCAGTTGATGATAATGCTATTGTATGTTGTTTCTTTGAACGCCAACTTACAAGCTTATCACCAATATATATCATGTATCCATGAATTGATCTTCTATCATCTTGATTACCTACCTAGTCTGAGTCACTATATACTCTCAACTTCAAATATGAAGTAAAAGGATAATATGATCCTTCCTTTATAGTTCCTTTGATATATCTGAGAACTCTTTGACATGTAATCCAATGTGGATCCTTTGGACAATGCATGAATTGTGATAGAACTCCCACTACATAACTGAGATCAGGTCTTGTTAGTGTAGCATAAATCAAACTACCCACAAGAGATTGATACTTCCTCATATCTTTGTATTCTGCACCATCATATTTATTGAGCTTGTGATTGACTTCAAGTGGGGTCGAAGATTCTCTGCAATTTTCCATACCAAACTTCTTCAATAGGTTCAGAAGATACCTTTCTTATGATACATATATGCCATGATCTGTATAAGTGACTTCCATAGCAAGAAAGTATGATAACTTTCCTAGATCACTAATCTTGAATTCTTTCTCAGGTAATCTATTTACCTCCTTAATTCCTTCATCTAAGGTACCTATGATTATAATGTCATCTACATAAATACAAATGTAGATTGTACCTTTTTTTGTTCTTTTGATGAGTAGACTTGAATCTTCTTTTGAACTTTGATATCCAAGATCATTTAGATACTTCACCAGTCTATAGTTCCATGCTCTTGAAGCTTGCTTCAGTCCATAGAGTGCTCTTCTCAATCTGCAGACAAAATTTGGATACCTGGATTCTATAAAACCTTAAGGTTTTCCATGTATACCTCATCTGATATATATCCATTCAAGAATGCATTCTTTATATCTAGTTGACTCAGAGTCCATCCTTTTGAAGCTGCAATAGCAATGGTTGTCCATATACTTGACATCTTAGCTACATTAGGGGAAAAAATGAACCCTACATGGGCCTTTTAGATTAAGGGTTGATTAGTCATGGACCAATGAGAAGAGGGTGGTGGCCACAGTCTAGTCCCTTAAACACATAGACTATGCATAGGCTTCCCTTGTTTTTGTGTGGTCAAAGAGCCAAAAACCATCTAGAATTCATGGTTTCTTTACAAGATGGTTTTGGATACCTCGAAATTTGTTTAGAACGGTTGGATTGATCAAATATCTAATGGCCAAGGTTAAATGCCAAAAGTCAAGGCATCTACAAACTTGGACCCTTGGATTAGCTTGAGATCTAATGGATGAGATCAAAGAAGGCGCCTTTTTCTATGAGTCATTGGATTTTAGAGCTGATCGGACGGTCCACTTTGAATTGCAGGCAAGTTGAGTGCTTGAATTCTTGGCCTTTGATCTAGACAAGATCTGATGGCTTAGATTTATTGCCCACATGAAAAAATCACCTTCTAATGGGAACCAGTAGATGAGCCCTCGATTGGACGGCACCGATGCATCCCAAAAATTAGCTCAGCGCGAATTGTGCTGATCCGTCGGATCTAGAAAGATCTAATGGCCACTTTTTCTGTAGAGAGTGGGGACAGTCTTTGTCCTTACTCCCACAAGTTTTTTTTAGTCTCTCTCTATATTCAAATCCAATTCAATGTAAACCATTGATTTGATCAATCGAATGGCTCACAGACACTCGCGTGTGACATGAAAAAAGACTTATTTCATCTACATTTTTTTATTTCACAATACCACTAGTGGTATCATATGGCTCCCAAAAGTCATGGATTAAGCTTCTTAATCCCTAAAAATTAGGGATCCTTACAAGGCCCATGCAGGGCTCACTTTTTCCCCTAATGCCAGGACTAAATGTTTCATCATAATCTATGCCATAAGTTTGGGAATAGCCTTTCACCACCAGTCTAGCTTTGTATCTGGCTATACTTCCATCTGCAAGCTTCTTCACTTTATAAACATATTTCTTTCCAATTACCTTCTTACCATTTGGCTTAGAAACAAGTTCCCAAGTATTGTTCTCCTCTAGTGCATTGAATTCTTCCTTCGTTGCTTCTTCCCATGCTTCTTACCTTTTGCTTCATCATAGTTCTGACATTCTTCATCATCTTTGACCATATATGCATAGTTATTCTAAGTTATGTAAGAAGTATCATAAGAATACCTTTCTGGTTGCCTTCTTATCCTACTTGACCTCCTTGGTTCACATTCTTCATATGTGTCTGGATACACCTCTTCATCAAATATAGGAGCTTCTTCATATCTTCTTGTTAATCCACTTTTGGATGTACTTGCTTGCATATAATCTTCATCTCCATTCACTTGCACACTTGATTTTCCATTCTCAAATATTCTTACCTCTTCTTCAAATTCCTCAACTATATGAATTTGATCTGCATACCAGCTTTTGTGTTCATCAAATGTAACATCTCTAGAAACATAAAATTGTTTGGTTAGAGGATTCCACAACCTATGACCCATCTTCTTTTCATCATAACCATTGAACACATATTTTATTGCTTTGGTTCAAGTTTATGTCTAAGTTGTGATGACACATAAGCATATGCAATTGATCCAAACACTTTACAATGATCTAGTGTTGGTTTCTTAACCCACCAAGCTTCATATGGAGTCATTCCATTTAAAGTTGTACATGATAATCTATTCACAAGATATGTAGTTGTATTTACAGCCTCAACCCAAAGATAATTGGGACAATTCTTCTCCTTCAGCATAGCTCTAGCAAACTCAACCAAAGTCATGTTTCTTCTTTTTGCTACACCATTTTGTTGCATTGTATACCTACAAGTTATTTCTCTCTTAACACCTGCATTCCAAAGATAATCATTGAACTCTTGGGAGAATTATTCTCCCCCTCCATCAAACCTGAATCTCTTAAGATTTTGACCTGTGACTCTCTCTAGATATGCATGAAAATGCTTGAAAGCTCCAAAAACTTCTGATCTTTCCTTCAAAACATACAGATTTTATCCATCTTGTAGCATCATCAATGAAAAGAACATAATACCTTGAGCCACTAATAGAGATCCTTCTTTTGTTGGTCCCCATACATCTGTACAAATGAGCTCTAGTACTCCATCATGTTTGAATCCTTTCTTCTGAAATGGTAACCTGTGTGCTTTTCCCATCTGAAATGCTTCACATTTATAAATCATATGTTGACTCTACATATTTTGTAATCCTAGTACAGACTGATTTGTAACCATAGATTTAATTCTCTTTCATTGAAATTACCTAATCTCTTATGCCAGAGATCAAGTTCTGTAATCACTCCTTCACCATGTGTGAGCAAAGCTTGACCAATGTTCCCTTGCACTCTTAAAGTAAAGATTCTACCTTCTTTCTTACCACAAATAATCTGATTATATCCTTTGCCAGTGCTTCTACCTCTTGCATAATAAACTTAAGAACTCGATTCCTCTTCATCCTTTGCTTTACCTTTATCTCCTTTCTTCTTGTTCTTCATGTACATTGCAGAACTTTGTCCTTTATCTCCATCTCCCTTCAAAGCTTGCTCAAATGTGAGCATCAAACCAAGCAATTGATTCAAATCTGGAACATAATGATTCAAAGAAAGTTCAACTGACAAGACAAAAGGTTTCCACCTTTCATCTCCTCTCAAATCTGCAAGCGATTGAGCAATCAATCTGTGATCTTCAATATCTTCATCTATGGATCCAAGAATATCTGCTAGATCCTTCATCTTAGTGACATAATCACTAATACTTTGACTTGTCTTCTTCTTGAATGTAGTAAACTTTGACCATAGACTTGCTTTCCTTGCTTTGGTAGTACTTTGGAAATGATATTCCCATGCATTCCATATATCTTCAACTGATTCCAATCCTCTAATGTGTGGTAGCAAATGATCTGAAATTGTATTATAGATGTAGGCCTTTGCACTTGCATCCTTCTTCTGCCAATGCTTTAAAGCATCCAGTTCCTCTTTCTTTGATTGGCTTTCATCCTCAAATACTGGCTTCTCTTCTTCACCTATTATGTACACCATGAGATACTTACTCATAAGTAAGGCTTCCATCCTCATTACCCATGCAGGATAATTATCTATATACACTTTGTCAATGGAGATATGATCTACCATAATTCTTTGCTTTTGCTCCAACCTGTGAGTTTAAAGGATAAAGAATAATACCTTTTTGCATCCTTTGTGTATAAATATACTTTTGAAGTAATCTTTTGATGCCTTGTGTCTTTGAATGCTTTAGCTTTCAAACGTTAATGAAAAACTTTCTGAAACTTCTTATACCTTTCATGCCTTCTGTTCTCTAGAACCTTTCTGCTCTGATACCACTTGTTGATGTATGAAACATCACAAGAAATGACTTAATGTGACATTAGACAACCTATATGGTCACCGTTAGCTCAATGCTTCTCCAAACTTTGAAAAATGATTGCCTAAATTGAGAACTTTGCTTCTTCAGAAATTTCTAGTCATTAAAATGACATGCCTTCACTCTGTTGCTTATTTCTCTTAGCAAAAATATTATTTTGCCAAGATCTTCTGGTGGGTGAGAGTAGAAGAGAAGAGCTTTCAAAGAAGTTATTACTTGCTAAAAACTTTACACACCAAGTTATGGACTTCACTAGTTGACCCTGTATGAGCTGCCAAAATAGGAAATCTTTCCTGTTTTAGTAAAAGCACTATCTAAAAATAAAAGTTTTCAACTTAGCATCAACTTGCAACAAGAAATCGATGTCGGGCATCAAATTGGTGTGTTTTCAGTCACTTTTTCAGCACCTGAAATACCCCCTTGAACACAAACATGAAGAAAAACACTTTTATGTTGGAATTTGATGCTAGGCATCGATTTTACGTTGAAATTCGATGCCAGCATCGATTTGCTTTAGAAACCTCACATTTTCAAGGATATTCAACTGTAGATAGACTTCAACCTCAGACAATGAAACAAGAACTTATGAGCACAAACTCAATGCCAGGCATTGAGTTGCTTGGGAAACTTGAACTTTTGAAGTCATTACCATAATAGGCAAAGCATGGAAAATGAAGAAGAAGAGTCTCATACACAAAACTTCTATTAATTCTTCTAATAGATATGGAAACTCAAAAATTTAAAGGTGCTTTCTCACTCAGAGAAGCCGGACTATTTCTCAATCATACAAAATCTCTCTTTCTCACATTCTCTCTTTCTCTCTCACTACGTGTCTGTTGATACAAACTAATTTATATAGATTTTCTCAATCTTGTGACTTTTGAAAATTCTAGAACTAAAATTAAGTCTCTTTACAAATATAGTACATGTGTGAAATTGTGCCTTCACATAGGCATGTGCTTTACTTCTTAGACTTTGACCTTCAAATTTATGTCCAATTTGTGATTGGTTCTCCAACAGTAACCACATACATGGTTCCTTGCTTATCAATATATGAACCCTTTTCAAACTTGACCACTAGGTGTTCAAGTCTGGATGGTTGATCGGGATTTTTGAGTTGGATAGTTGATCCTCAAACCATCCTCATCAATGCGTGCATCTAACCCATTGGTTCTAATATAGTCCAATTTTGTTTTATATGGACCTTCTGGTGTCTATAAATAGGCAGTGCCTAAGCTACCTGTGGGTCTTTCCATGTTGTAAGATGTTTTTGAATCACTTGTTTCTGAACTGAGTATGAAGGGATAATCACTGAGTTGATGTGCCCACGACCTAGCTATATGGTTTACATTAGCCTCAAAAGATCTAATGATTTTTCTATCCCAGCCTTGTGTCTACCTGATCTAAGGTTCATAAGCTTGTCTAATAGTCCCAATTTTTCCTTTTGTATTTCTTAAAATAGATCTCTCTAGGGCTCCAAGACACCTCAATTTCTTGAGACAATTACCCATAATAACTCCAAAATTGCACGATACACAATACATGAGCTATATGGTACACAATATCTGAGCTATATGATACATGATACTTATCCTCACGATACGATACTTATCTTAGGCTCGATACATGATACTCAAATCTTCATGATACGATATTTGAGGGTGGCGATACTTGGAGCTTCACGATACAATATGTGATGCTACCATGATACACGATATAGGATTGTGCAACAATACACGAAACCATATTTCCCTCGATACAATACTTGAGGTCACACGACACACGATACTTGATAGTGCGACGATACTCGATACATGATACTTGGACTCGATCACGATACACGATACTGACCTTCTCATGATACATGATATTTAAGAAGTATCTGTGATACACGATACTTAGTTGGTGATGATAGTCAACCCTGCCATACACAGGGAGTATGAGGTATCAACAATACACAATACCTTCCAAGTATTGTGATACACGAGAATTTTGGTATCGTGATACATGAACTCGACCAATCACGATACTTGGACTTAGAGAAGTCTAATTCAAATTTTTTTGTGGGTTCGTTCACCTTGTGCCCTCCTTGTCTCCCCTATGTGCCTGTGGAAGAAAAATATGTATGCAAACTAACGATACCTATCGTAGGTCATTTCATGCCGCACACCTGATCAATAATTTTTTTAGTGTAATGAGAGCGCAATGCTCATCTTCTTGCATACTTCTTCCAGATTTTAGTGTTGAACTCTCCCTATGCTCCCCACTCTCCCTATGCTCCCCACTCACAGCCACAAATGAAAAAAGAAGTGCAAATAGTGAGTATATAGTGAAAAAAACAAAAAAAACATGCTAAGACAAAGATGGGAGAAGATAGTGATGATAATGATGATGGAGGTGGAGAAAAAAATCAGAAATTGAACAGAAAATGACTATTTTGTACCTTCCAACATCGCAACTCTACATCTTACCATCACATGCTCATCCTCAAAGCTCTCTTCCCGACAATGGTACCAAATTTGGTGTCACTCTAGCACAATGGTGAGTACCAATGTGAGGAGATCCACCTCATAAATCTCAATCCGCGGAGATGTGAGGACTCGTTTGACAACCAAGAATGAGTGAAGACACAAGTGAGTGAGTGAGAAGCACAAGCATGCACACACATACATACACACACACACACTAGGTAAGAACAAAGAGAGGAACAATGGAAAGCTTTCAATTAAGAAAGAACTCTTTTACAAAAGCTTCAATCTCTACCCATCCAACCTCAAAAATGAGTTCTCTAGCTCTTTTTATAGTTTTTCACTAGCTTTGGCATTGTCCATACCTAGTATTCGGCTTAGTTAAAAATTAGGTTCCAAGGCTTATTTGGGGGCTCAAATGGAATCTAAAAATTACGAGTACATAGATACTTCTAATACTCCTCAAGCTGAAGGACTCCTCAGCTTGAACAAAAATGTGAAATGGCTTTTACAATGGTTTTTAGTTGCAAAAATATGAAATGATATTTACAATGGTTTTTAGTTGCCAAAATGTGAAATGATATTTACAATTGTTTTTAGTGATCAAAAATCACTGTTTTTATAGGGATTTCTTATGAAAATTTGACATATACTTCTTGAATCTCCCTATGTGCTCCCTCTTCTTGGGTCCAATTCTTTCATGCGCTCACATGCTTTGTGCTTGACTTTGAGTGCCAACAACATGGCATTAAAACAAAACTTTCCTTCTACTTTCTTGACCATAAGGTTCACATACCTTTCCTTTGTATAATAGATATTCATCTTGAATATGGTAATGTTTAAACTTGTCTTCAGATGATATGTTTGTACCTTGGTTTAAAGCCTTCTTCGAAGCTTCCTTAAAACTTTTATCTTCTTGATACCTACCTATAATGAATTCTACTAAATCATTGCATATTTGTATGAAACTTAGAAAATTAAATATAGACATATGGCTTAAAGCATTGCAACTACATTGAATTTTTCACTTTGACATCTGAGTTCATAATCAGATTCCTAGAGTATCTCGGCCAATCTAGCCTTTCTACCTATTAACTTAGATTGGTTTTCAAACCACTTGATACTTTCTTGATCAAACAGTATAGTCACTTTGATGACAAACAAATAATGTCTCCATTTCTTTGGATCATGCACAATGACATAAAGCTCTTTCTCATATGTAGAATAATTGTCTTGATATGTTTTTAGCTCTTGACTTTCAAAAGCAATTGGTTGACCATTCTGACTCAACACAACTCTGATTGCTAATTCACTTGCATCTATTTCCACCACAAAAAATTCATTTGGATCTATTATTTGTAGAATCAAAGCCTATGCTAAGGCTTTCTTAAACCATTGCATACTTTCAGCCTGTTCATTGTCCCAATTAAGGCTTTTAGGCTTACCCTTTAAATTCTAAAATAAAGGGATCGAAATCTTTGAAAACTTAGGTATAAACTTTTTGTAATATCATGCTAATCCTAAGAAACTTTAAAGTTCTATAATAGTTTTAGGATGTGGCCAATTCAAAATAACTTGAAACTTTTCAAGATCTACTTGAATTCCTTTCTCAGGTATAATGTGTTCAAGATATCCAATTTATGTTGAAAAGAATTCACACTTACCTTCCTTGCCATATAGCTTATTTTCTCCCATAATTTGGAAAAACCTTTTCCAAATGCTCTAAATGGGTGGCTATATCTTGACTATAGACAAGAATGTCATCAAGGAAATCAACTAGGATTGTGTTCATCAGATTCATGAATGTGGTGGGGACATTCGTTAGTCCAAAAGGCATGACTAAATTCAAAATGCTTGTATTGAGTTCTCAAAGTCTTTTAGAGACATCTCCATATTTGATTCTAATATGATGATATCTCTAACAAACGTCAAGCTTTGAGAATATCTTTGCTCTCTTCAATTGGTCAGAAAGATCATCTATTCTAGGCATTGTAAATTATTCTCTATCATAACTTTGTTCAAAGTTTAATAATCGATACACAATCTCACTGAACCATCCCATTTCTTAACCAGAAGGATAGATATTGCCCAAGACAATAGACTAGGTTGAATGAATCCTTTATTCAAGTATTTTTCCAGTTGCCTTTCCACTTCCATTTGTTGGGAATATGGGAATGGATAGGGAGTTTTACATATAGGCTTAGTACCTAGGAGCAAGTTTATAGCATGATCGAATTGCCCATGAAGAGTAGGTAAGCCATGGGGAAGTTCTAGAAAAAAAAAATCCTGTTATTTATTCATTAAACACTTAAATTTAAACTTTTCATGATCGAACAAAGGAGACGAGACATATGGAGCTAGATTTATATTATATACATCATTTACATTGGTGGAAGTATCATGTAAACTTCCACTTTATGAGTATTTACAAGCTTTTTCAGTTCCATGCTTGAGATCAAGGAAGTAATCGGCACATCATGCTCCCCTTGAATCAAGTAAGGATTATCATTTTTTTCAGATTTCAAAGTATTCAAAAGATAAGTCCTCTTTAGTGACCTTCCTAAACCCCAAGGCTATTCACTACCTAATATACCACATTATTTCTTTACATGTGCATGATTTGGAAATCAAGTTTATTTTTGTACCCTTAAACTCGATTTTGAGATCAAAAGTCAATGTCCCATACTTTTTTATCTTGTCTTTGTGTCATGGTCACTACATGTTGATGTAGAAACTATTGTTGGGGCAAGCTCAATCTCTTCATGAATGAGTAATTTAGGAATTTATGGGTGGTCGAGTCATCTATTATGACTCTAGCGCTTTCCTCTCTTACGTAGGCATGGAGTTTGACTAAATCATGTAATCCAAACTAATTTTTGATCCACATAGAATCAGACAGACAACGTTGATGTGTGCAATCTTTGTGCATAACTTCACACTTTTTTCCAAACTTTACTATTTTCAATGTTTAAAGTTTGGACAAGGTGGACTCTTGCCTTTTCCTTCCCTCTTTGCTCACGGATGGCTTTCTGTTGCACCTTGACATTAAATTTTTTTTACTTATATGTCTTGGATTTAAGCACTTGAAGCAAAGATTTTCACTCTTTCCTTCTCCCAACAAGTCTTGGCCATGAAAGTCGAGGAGTATTGGAAGTCCTCTCTCTTGAAAGTGCTTAAAGTCTATCTACTCCATTTAAAGCTTATATCCTCTCCAAAAGAATGAAGTGGTTGTGCTTCAATCTTAGCATGATCTTTGTAGATATGTGCTAAGTTGATTGCATCTTCCAGACTCTTAGGGGCACTTCTCTTCACTTTATGTTTGATTTGCTTATTGAAGCCACGAATAAAACCCCTTACTTTATGGAAATCATCCAGGTTTTGGAGCTTGAGAATTATTTCTCTATAATGAGAAATATATAAGGAGAGGGAACATCCTTGTTGAAAAACCTCGTTGCCCTCTTCCCAATTACATTCTTTCTCATTCTCTGAAAGAACTCTTTTTTAAAGAGCTCTTCAAAGTGATTTCAAGTCTCAAGAATCCTATGAGATTCCTTCAAGCTTATCCACCACTTGTAGGTCTTTGACCCAAGGTATATGCTTGTTTTTATGACTCGATAGGACTCAACTGTATTTTTTTATTGATGCAAGTCTTACCATTTCACTAGAAAGTCAAGACTGCATCCATATTTCAATCTTTGTCTTCTCCCAAGAACTAAGGTGGCTTCAAGACTTTCACAAAAGAAAGAGTCTTAGATCTTAAGAAAGTAGTATGTTGAAGATTAGTGATGAATTCTTCAACTTTATTTCTAAGTGATATATTACTCTGGATGGGTAATGGAATATCCTGTCGTTACTCGTCAATGGGTTCCTTGGTCAAATTGACAAAGATCCCATTTGTGCAGGAAGAGTTTTTTAGATTGTCACTTATACAGGCTCCTCAGGATTATTTTGCTTTTTAGATTGCCACTTATACAGGCTCTCCAGGATTGATTTGTCATTTAGATGTCACTTGTACAGCCTCTTCAACATTTCTTTCCTTAAGAATGACAAATGAAATTTCAAATGAAGGCAACTTTACGAAGGATTATGTGATTTTTTAGATTGTCACTTATACAGGCTCTTCAGGATTGTTTTGCTTTTTAGATTGCCACTTATACAGGCTCTCTAGGATTGATTTGTCATTTAGATGTCACTTGTACAGCCTCTTCAACATTTCTTTCCTTAAGAATGACAAATGAAATTTCAAATGAAGGAAACTTTACGAAGGGCATAAAATTGAATACAATGCAAAGATTGAAGCCCAATAGAAATATTTGATCTTGAGACAAGTGCACACCAGCCAAAAAGATTAACACAGTTGCACTATCAACTTTCATGTAAACAGTTGAATGGGTACCGGCATCAACAAGCTGTGAGGAACATTTCATAAATAATAGATCATTACGTGGGAGCGATTCAGACCTTCACAAAATTAAGAAACATGCAAGTGGTTGAGGATCATAGCAACTGATTAGCTGCTGTGGCACAGAAGCTGAGAAATGTCCAAAAACTAACATCATCTAACAGATAGCCCACAATGCTACACCAGTAAAGCAGCAATTGTCTTGCTGAGAACAGAAATTTGTAATTATTAAGGTTCCCAAGAGAACTGAACACGTGATCATAACTGAATCGTACACAATGGAATCAGATGTTAAAGCTAAGAAAGACAAAAAAGTAGGTAACATCAATTATTGGATCTGATTACAACTGCATGGACTTATCCATCCACTTCAAGATTTGTAATTACATTAGCTCACATCTAAACAAATGTCTACACATCATTTTCTCTGTGTGATCTCTTTATTTGCAAATATCCATGCTGCTGAAGTCTGCACACAACACAGAATCTACAATCAATCACCTAGCAAGGGCTCTCAAAAAAAAATCTCACCTTATCCAAAAGCCACTTAAGTGCAGAATATGAGTCCACAAGTTCTTGTTTCTTCTTTAGAGCCAAGAAACTTCAATTGTATGCATATTGCTGTAAGAATTATTGAACGATCACCAGACAAGAATTATTGAACGATCAGCAGACAATCTAATGGTCGGCAACCTTAAAGCCCATGTCGTGGGATGGGAAACACTCAAAGAAAAGCTTTGTTTACTTTATCTGGTGCCAGAACAATCAGTTTACAAGGTGCAGGTATCCTTTAAATGTGACATAGACATGTAAGAAGAAAATTGTACCGTACAAACATATCATCAAAGTACATTTACACCTTCATGCTCTTGCCTCGGTGGAAATAATTCACAGATCTCAAAGGTATTCATCTTGAACCCATTGAGATGCACACATAGTGCCCATTAATGACACATGAACGCAATGTATGATTGCTTTAAGCGAACAACATTGAAATTCTCACAAAAATATCCTTTCAGTCTGAAGGTGGTAAAGCTTGTATAAACCACAAAACAAACTTGCTGAATGCCTCCGATTAATTGTCCTTGGATTCTTGGAGAGGTTTCATTAACAGAGCTTGAATATCTGCATCAGAATAATCCCTTACAGATCATGCATCAAATTGAGCATTGGTCCTGTCCACTGCCAAGTTGAAACAGACCTCCTTTTGTAAAGCGCCCTTTCCTTCAAATGCTTTGAGGCCATTTGGAGCTCAAGCCAGCATACAGAGTCATGCAGTTGCAGCAAGTTAACTGCTTAAACTACTGACCCTTACCAGTAAAACACATGACTTTGCATGCATGGGCTGCTCCAATAAGAACACAACAATTCTTAACTTTTCAGCTTCTATGCTAAAAATAATAGGCAAACAATACTACATCAGAACCACAAGCATCATAGCAAAAGCTACGCCTGAAGAACTTGGCAATGGACTACATGACTGGTCTGTTTATTCCTTCCAGATATGTTAGACCAGAGGTTGCTAAACACACTCTTAAAATGGCCCTTTCCTCCAATGGTCTCCCAAAGCTGGGCACTGCTGTTTGAATTTGCAACATCCACAAGGACCATGCTCAAGTTGTTCCTCACTACACATAACTTGCCCCCTAGAGGAACCATTGCAGCAGCTTCAAGTGCTTGAGAATTACCAAGATGAAGCTTGCTGTCTACAGATTTGTTCCACAATCCAGCAACATGATCAAACACCCTTAACCTGCAGCCATCTGGACAATCAAGGGCATACAGGCTACCATTCAGTGATGTACAAGGATTTCGCCATCCTGCAACCATCCCATCAAAAATAGGAGACCAATGATTTGTAGCAGGTGAATACATTTCACTCATGACTTGTCGATGAGCACCAAGTCCCTTCACAAACCACTTTCCTCTGTAGACTACACCTATCAAAGGAACCATTGCTGTGCTCATGTCTGATATAAAACACCATTTATTTTTATTGGGATCAAACATTTCTGCAGACCTAAGAGAACGTTGAATGCCTTCACATTCACCTCCAGCTACATACAGGCAGTTGTTAATAACACAACTTGCAAAAAAATGGCGTCGTCTGAGCATCTCAGGGGCATGATGCCACCTATTTGTCCTTGGACTATAGTATATAACCTTTCTTAGGGAGCCTTTCAACCTATCTTTACCTCCAAACAAAAAAAGGAGGTATCCACAGAGAACTGCACACCCGAATCCAAGCACCTCAGAATACTCAGATGGAATGGGAGGCAAAGGCTGCCAAACCTGGTATTTTGGGTCAAATGTATGCCAAACAACACGTCCATCTCGATCACGCCTGATTATGTATATCCATTCCTCAGCAATACCGAGCTGAATTCTCTGAGAAAAGTAGTAGTTGCTCGTCAGCAGGCGATACCACTTTCTACAAACTAAGCGAAGATTTCTGTGGAAAAGACGTGGAACTCGAAGCAGGCAAGCTACTGCCAAGTCATTGGGAAGACCAGGAATAAGATCTGGAGGGAGCTTGTTCCTCTCCCCTTTTGGAACCCTATTCCTCTTAGGCTGGATGCTCGGCTTCAGATCTGATTGTACACAGTGCCTTGTTCCAGGAACAAGCTTCTTAGCTCCTACTGCTGTGAGGGTGTCCACTCTACAATAGCAAGCAGATGTATCCACCTGCAAAACCAAAAGAAAAAGAAGATTAATGTCTGACTCCTAATATTGAGCTTTTCATGACCACCATGATACTGTGGTGAGTGGTCGTTTCTCTTACTTCAACCCTCAAACGTCCACGATTACCAGATTAGACACAATTGTACCTACACGAGAACCATCACTATCGATTTACACAACAACAAATTTCAACAAGCTTCATAAATCTCACCTAAGCCCGCTTCTATACGAATTCTGACCTTTGTCTTAGGTCCAAAGATTCAATGCACGTATCTTCTACGGAATAGAGTCAGGTTACCGTGACTACGAAACAGAGAACACTTTGCATATCAGTGAACAGAGAGCCAGTCCAGAAAAGTGAAATTTCTCTTCTGCTTCAATAGCAACCATTGAACCATAGATGCATTTGTAGAAGTGTGGGGAACGCTGCTAAACATTGCGAAAGGAGAATATCTTTCGCCGTTTCGTCAGTGAAATTCACCATAAGAAATGTACTTCTCCCATTCGGAGGAAATGCATCAAATCACATACTGAATGAAGCTGATCTTCGTGGAAAATTGCTGTCAAATGAGGCGTAAATGTGATTGCATTAGAACTACAGAAGCCTTCTGAAATACACATCGATCAGCCTGGCTGCGAAGGAGCGGCTGTCCAGAGACTCTCATGACCATATCATAGAGTGATAATACATGTAAGGAAACAGTGAACGAACGATGATGGATAGAGTGAACTGTACATTCCGACAGGTAGGGGATCGTAACGTACCAAGGCAGGTTGGAGGCCTCGATGCATGGCTGTTGAAGATCGGCTTTCGCTTTCCCAGTAATTCCGCTTCAAGCGTCAGCTTCCGACTTGCGAATCGAGTGACATTCACCCGAATCGGGAGTTCTCATCCCTCATTCGAATTCTCGGAAAGCCTTAATCAGGAGATATCTCCAGCCATATTTGCAATCAGAGGGAAAATGGGTGAGGAATCAGCTTCCTCCGTCTCGTTCGAAGATGCAAGATCACGTTAAGCAGCTCCGCAGCTTCGCAGGAAGCAAGCGATTTGAAGTCAGACGCTGGTGAATGGGCAACAGCGTGTGTGTGTGTGTGTAGCGTGTGTGTGTGTGTATGCACGCCCGTGTGTGTGCGTGTGTTACTGAAGGGGAGCGTGTAGATGAAGCTTCTGGGTGCAGACGCATACGAAAACGTGCTTACTTGCCCTAGATAGAGATGTCTCTCTCTCTGCGTCTCTGTTTTTCTCTCTCTCTCTCTCTCTGAATGCTGCAATCCCTCCCAGAGTACAACAGTACAAACAGACTACGCTTTACCACGCCCAAAAACGGGGAGACCTCTCGCAAATGATCTATTCTCTCTCTTCTGTTCTCTCCTTCTCCGGTACATACACAGCTATGCTTTCAGGCAAAGGCGGGGAGAACTTCGAAGTGAGAGAGAGTGTGTGAGTGTCACTGAGAGAGAGACTGTTTGGATACAGGTGGGCGCCCTCATGTGCGAGGAGGGTCACAAGCTTCAGCTTTTCTGCTCTGTATGCAAAAAGGTGTTCCCCGGGGTGTTTTGCTCTGTGCGTCTCCAAACCATTGTTTTTTGTGTGGAGTTGTGACCAAACGTAGCGGAGGTTGAGAGGCAATTATCATGCTGATGACGTTCTGACTATAGGTCGTACCTACAGGCTACACACACATTGGAAGGGTGAAACACACATTCTCTGATACAAACGTAGAAAAGAGCGTATTGTCTTTCTTTCAGCTTCGTAGGAGAAGGGGAAACTTTTCCTCGAGGGTCGAAAAGATTTGGGAATTTTCAGGGCAGGCTTTTTCGTGACAGATTGGGGGAGGGGCCGGAGCGCGATTCGGCAACTCGAAGTTCTGCCAAAATTGTGACATGCTGCTGAGTTGGATGTTAGCGTGCTGCTCACTTGGGTGATGTGAGCTCACCCAACTCATGTGGTTGGTGCATTCTTTTTGTTGGGTAATTTGGAAAGGGCTTCTTTCTCTACTTCAATTATGTCTTTTTAAAAAGTTATATCTTGCTTTACTTAAATTATTATTTTGGTTTTTTAGTGCAATTAAAGAAAATTGAAAAAGTTGTGAATTACATCGAGCCGGCCTCGCCTAATGATTCACGCTTTGAACTCTACGGAAGTCTTGGGTTCGATTCTTGCTGGTTGGACGTACTTATTGGAATTTTTAAGTTGATGGGTGCCTCTACCTTACAAGGTTGAGTGTGTTTGTTATTTCCAATTCATTGTAACTTCAAAAAAAAAAGGTGAATTTCAATGGACCATTTTTTTGGGCATGAGAGTAGAGTCAGGGAGTTGCAAATTTGGGGGTCACTGTGAGATACGTGCGATTTTATCTGACCATGTTGTCAGTGCAAAATATGTCATCTATGCCTTGAAGATTGGAGGCTAAAGTTTAGGTGTCTTGAGCTTGTTCTTAACCATGATTTCACATTGGCTTGTTCCTAACCCTATTCTTAACCATAATACCTCTGCATGTTCTTAACCTGTGCATAAAGGTTGGTCGAGATAAAGCGATGGATTTTTAAGACCATCTTATCCACTGAGCTTGAATATATTGAAAAAACAATTGTACAAGTGAAGGATATAGTAGATATGGATCCTCTATATCCCACAAATATATTGGAAAAACAAGTGTACAAGTGAAGGGTATAGTACATATGGACCCTTCGTATCCCACAAAGCATAGATTAGACTGTCGAAACATTACAAAGAACAAGTTGTCAAAAGGTATCTAGTTTCAACGACTCGAAGGCATTACAAAGATAAATTGGTCACACTCACTCAAGCATTTCCAACAGCCCACAATGATTCAAACCCCGCATCAAGAAATAAATACTCAACCAATTCACGTACAAATTTTGGACATCTTATCCACTTTTATTGGAGTTTGAGATTGCAAATTGAATGCCACTCTTTAAATAACAATAATTATGAATATGTAATAGAAGGTAAACTTTTTGTAAGCAACAGTTTCTTTTATATCGATGATGTTATATGTGTTTTCTTTACATGGAAAAGAGAGGAGTTATAATCAAAAAATAATAATAATGTAGAAACACCCCTTTATCAAGTACGTCCTTATGAAAAGGGATAGAATACGCGAGGGTGGAGTACATCACGCATGAATACTAATAAGTACAATCCTTTTATCTTTTTCTCCTTCGTTATGAAAAAAGGGCCACTTAAAAAAAAAAGCTATTTTGCAATGACGTTTGGGCCATGCTGCAATCCTAATGATGTGATGGACTCCATCTTTATTTTTTTCGCGTGTGACACTTTTGCTTCAGTTTTACTTTCCCTATTTTTTAGGAATGGTTGCTTGATGTACAATTGGAATCCAATTTTGGAGGTTCCTCTCCTTGCATCTATTTAAACGAACTCTATATGTCTTACATGTAGCAATGAAGAATCTATACATCTGCCTCGCATATTGAAGGGTTAAGATGGATCAATGGTAACAATTTGGATAAAATGATGTGTGTTAAGAAGCATGTGGACTTACCTATCTCCCTTAATAGGAGATGGTTGTACTTGTGGCATCCTCTCATTGGGAACAAATATTTGTTTCTCATGTGGTAAATTCTGCACCGAGGAATTTGGACCAATGTCAAATCTAACAAAATTTGTGGGGCCCCTCAATGGTGTAAGTGCTCCCTATGTGGTAGAGAAGACCTTTGTCACTTCTTTTTTTAATGCCCTAAGAGTCACTCGGTCTGGCAGGCTCTTGCCAAGATTTTGAGTTTGCAGAGTCAAATCAATTGGAAGCAAGCATTACTTGGAGAAGTGATACGCTGCTCTTCTTCCTCGTGGAATGCCATCAAAGGGGAAGCACTTTAGAAATATATGGGACAAAAGATGTGTGGCTAACTTCGACGACCATCCAAATATTTGGAAGTTTAAAAATCCCATGGTCTATTATGTAGAAGAATATGTAATTGTAAGAAGTCCCCTCCCTTTATACACCATAGGATTTTTGTCTTGAAAATAACAAGATCAAAAGTAAGTGGACCACCCATGAGGGGGGGACGAAAAGTTCATTAATCTTTTCCATAACCCTCTCTAAAACATATGTTTCCTACCGAATTTAGGCCATCACTGTTGTTGCACATTCGGGTAGTCCTATCTTTGCTTTGTGAGATACGAGAGATCCTAACGGCACTATGCCCATTCATTGCACACTTTTCTTTTCATTAATTCAAGCGAGGGACAAATCTTTCATAAAAAAATGTTCCTTTTTGTTGTAGTGATATGAGAAGCATAGCTTCTTTACCCATTGGAGGTTCTCTAAGTCAATTTCCTTGATTCCCCCCATGGGAAACCAAATAGAATCATTTTGTCTAATCTTGGCTGCCCACTTTCAATATTCACTGACCTTGATGTATGGTTTCATGTTGTTGCAATTCTTCCACTGGGCAAGACCAAGTCTGAACCTCAAGGAGTCAGTAGAAAAGGAGAAAACATCAAAGTGAGCAGATCATGCCCCTTCCACCTAGGAATTCACACAAACATAAGAGAAGATTTGTTTCAAAGAATCATTTTTGCCCAAGAAGCTTTCGCGTTGCACCACGCTTTGATCATCCACTTGGAAACCATCTTATTTGTCCCCCAACATCCAAAATGTCCAACCCACCAGAACCTTTCTAGCTAACACAAATGGCCCATTTTATTTTGGGCACACCTCTCTTGTTGGGATCTCCTATCTAGAGGAAATTTTTGCAATTTCTTTCCAACTTTGTCGATATTTTGTCTTTCGATCTCCAACAATCCAAAAAATAGATAATTAAGAAGGAAGGTGTTGATCACCATCGCATGTCCCGCTAGGTTGAGTTGCAAGCCCTTCAAGTAAGCAAGATTATGATCAATCTTGGCAAGAACCTAGTTCCACTGCTGATCCATGAAAACATCAAAACCCATCATAATTTTGAGCTGCCGAAAGATTTCTTCATTGGGGAGCTCCTGACATCCTTGGTTAGCCAAAACTTGAAGGGTCCCAGAAATAGCATTGAAAGCTGTTTTTGAATTCTTTATTCTAGATTTGCAAGCAATGTAGAATGTGTTTAAACATTGCCAAAAGGTGGCGATGCTATTAAGTTCATTATGCAAAAAAGCATTCATGTCATGAGTGAAGAATCTCATTATCATCGGGTTGTAACTATGGGGAAGTAATAGACCATGGATCTGCCCAAGATGGACATGACGATTAACCAAGTAGCTAAGGCCATTGGTGGTAATAGTAGAGGGAATTGGAGCCAAGGGGCAACTCTATCTAATACAGTGCTTTAGCCCAATCGCCTGAGAGGGTTGGTCATTGATATTAATCCAAGCCAATGCATTTCTCATACGTGTTGAGATCATCTTGATGAATTTAGAGCCACAATCGAGATCTTTCAAGGGTTAGAGAATCAAGTCCCACTTGAGGCAATTGTAAGCCTTGTCAAAATTGATCTTGATGAAGAAGACATTTTGAGAAGACTCCTTAGCAAATTCAAGGCCTTCCCACACATCAATCATGGCCTCTAGGATGGATCTACCCTTTATGAACCCTTTTTTATCCTCATTGATCCATGAGCAAAGATGGAAAGCAATATGATTACATAGAACCTTCACAAGGACCTTATAGCTAATTTGGAGCATAGTGATAGGCTACCGGTTCTCAATCTTGTATTTTTTGTCTTTTTTGTGAATTGGCTTAATCACGAGAAACTTAAGCAAAGTGCCAAAGTGTAGGGCTTCCTGCCAAAGTGTAGGGCTTCCTGCCAAACCAGACGTAACTGGTTCACTATAACACTCTTAAATGTCTTGAAAAACTCATTACTGAAACTGTCTAGACTCGAACTTTTAACATTGAATAAAATATGGTACTAATTTTAAAACCGTAGGACTTTATTTTGATGTTTTACATGAGCTTTGGAATAAATATCAATACAAGCATAGGTACAATCAAAAGAATATAGATAGAAAACTTTAAAACATTGACTTATGTAGAGACATACCTTCCCAACCTCGTCTTTACTAATGAATATATCAACATATATACCATAACACAAACACAAAACAGCGAGAAAGAGAGAGAGAGAGAGGGAGGGAGGGAGGGAGAATCACTAGGATGAAGATTATTTTGTACCCATCTCGGAAGAAAGAATAAACAAGTTGGAACCTCCCGCTCACCTACTCCAAAAATTTGTTTGCACCCGCCTTGGAAGAAAGAAAACATAGAGAGCCATATCACAACAACATAGACAAGTTGAAACCTCTCGCTCACCTTCTCCAAAGATTATTTTTCACCCACCTTGGAAGAAAGAAAACAAAGAGCATTATAGAGAGCGATATCAAAACAATATAGAAAAATTGAAACCTCTCGTTCACCTACTCCATAGTTCACTTTATCTTCTCTCCTCTTCACTTTGTCTTCTCTCCTCTTCACTTTATCTTCTCTCCTCTCCACTTTGTGACATTCATCCCCTCTCTCTCTCTTCAAAATTATCTCTCTCTTCTCTCCACTCTTTGTCTCGTTATACATATGCATATATGGATGCATACATGCGTGCATGGCAACATACATACATGTCTACATATATAGACATGTGCACATGCATACATACATGTATATACACACATAAATACATACATACATACATGCATAAAGATAAACTTACATTACGTATCCATACACACAAGCATACACACATTCATAAATACATACACGCACATAAATATGTGTATAATTAAGTGATCATCTATTTTTAATATTATAGTTGATTTTGTTTTTATGTGTATTTACATAGACACAAACACACACATGTCTATACATACACATACAACATACGCACATACATACATACTTATATAGATACTTGCATGCATGCATACATACATATATCATAGATACATATATACATGCATATATGTATGTACATAAACACACACACACACACACACACACATATATATATATATATATATATATATATATATATATATACACACATACATACATACATGCATACAAACATATACATAAATACATAGAAAATTAGGGTTTAAGGTTTTTATATGTCTACATACATAGATAGATATAGAATTAGGGTTTTAACATTTTGGTACATAATTACATATATTTGTGGGTATTCATGGAATTTCATCTTAAAAGTGATGAGGTATGTTTGGAAGAGAGAATTCTATTTTTCTACAATCGTTGCAAGCTTCAATTCTATAGAATGAGAAGGATTCTTAATTATCATTTAGAAAACTATGGTGAATTCAATCATGAAACTTTAAGCAATGAACAATATGAATCGCGTGATAGAGGTTTTATTACATTCAAAGGGAATAACTCCATAACATAAAGAGCCGAAAGGATTGATACAAACTATGGTAGAGTCTCCTAACAAACCAAATATCTAGAGAGAAAAAGAAGGCATGGTTTATATGATAAATGCCTTTTGCAATAATGATGCTTGTATGGACAATATAAATGAGTAGGAAACAATTGCAACTGATATAATAAATGAGTGAGAAGGTACTACTTCATCATCAAAAGATATACTATGGGCAATGGCTTATCACCCCTTTTATGAAGATCCTAAGATATATGTACTTTAAACTTGTTCGTGATTCATAAATCTACAAGCAATGAATGGATGGTTAGATTTTAGTAGTCTCACCAAAAGGAAACGAGATGCCTCCTTCTATGAGAGATGCAAAGATGTTACTGACTTCCATTGGCATGGATTGCAATCAATTATATGCATTCCCAAATGATTGCATCTTGTATAGACATGAGTTTCTTGATGATCAAGAAAAATGTCCAAAATGTGTTATAAAAAAGATGCACCTAGTACTTTGTGCCAATGAAAGTCCTTCATCACTTTTTGATAATATCGAGAATAAAGAATGATGCATCTCCATAGCAAGCCTAATGCAATTGCATGCTCCTAATCGGTCCAAAGATGATGTATAACATTTTCCGACTCATTCAAAGGGATGAACACACATAGAAGAAAATTGCTTTCAATTTAAAGTGAATCTAGAAATTTATGACTCTTTATCTCTACACCAAATGCAACTATAAGAAAGATATAAGTGTTTTTGTCCACATCCATTCCACAAAGCTATGGAGTGATAAAGTTAATTTGTTTGCATATCTAGAACATTGTGAACAAGGTATTTACATTCTAGACAATGTAAATCCAAAGTTCAGGTATGTTGTACATATTGATCCAAAGAAAGAAATCCATTTTTGAAGGAAAAGAAATAACTTGAAGCTCCGAAGTAGAACACCATTCATCAATTAATAATACCAATGACCTATTTGAAACATATCTTACTCCACTAAGAATACATCCATCGAGAGAAATGAATTAGAAGAGGATGACTAAAATCAGGATGTGCAATAAACAGCTATGGAATTTGAAGCAATGTTGCAAAATATATTAGATGTTGATGAAGAAGCCCAAAAGGACTTGATTGTTGATTCACTCGCATTATATATATATATATATATATATATATATATATATATATATACTCGTTTTTGAATCTTTTCTTTTTTCTTTATGTTATGTTATGTTATATTTTATGTATATCAAATTTATTTTATTTTATTTTTCCAAATGGTTGATGGAGATACACCTCGGAGTATTTCAAATCTTCGAGTTCAAACATTTCCACACTCAATTGACATTTTTGTAGCATGTTTGGGTATCCCAATCTTTTACAACTTGGGAAAACACCACCAAATCGATCACTAGTTGGACCATCATATTTCCCTGAGGTCTAATTAACTCTAACCATAACACTTATGACTTGGGAGAGTACTAGGTACAAAGTTTTTTCTCCACCATATATGACACATAGATTGGATGCCTCGAGTGGGCTAGCTATTCGATTATTCAATCATGGTGAGGATATGAGCACACGAGTGTTTGGTTAGAGTACATTGCATGCATATACATGTATGGTCTTTCCATTGCATGCCACATGACATTGTGCACACAATAGGTGAGCTCATGGTGGTGGATGTTGTGGCTTTCCTAGTGATGTTATTTCATATATTCAGTCCATACCACACGCCACATATGCATGGGGTAGCCCAATTAGTACACCTCATACACCTTAGAAGTCAC
Source organism: Ceratopteris richardii (assembly GCA_020310875.1). Classification (NCBI taxonomy): domain Eukaryota; kingdom Viridiplantae; phylum Streptophyta; class Polypodiopsida; order Polypodiales; family Pteridaceae; genus Ceratopteris; species Ceratopteris richardii. The sequence goes on from CM035432.1 coordinate 109,338,317, forward strand.
ATGGGCATGATCCCACCAAGGTTATTTTGCAAATTGTGATGGGGAGGTTGCCATGGATACTAATGTAATGGTGATGCAAATTCACACCCATCACCTTGTCAAGGTGCAATATAACAACACCGCAAGATAAAGAAAAATTCTACTACATTGTCCAATATATACTACATGAGTATGAGTCTGCACAGGATTTATTGAGGTGCCTCAAGTAGGGATAAAAAAAGAAGTATTGCATATTCTAATATATATATATACTACATGAGTATCAGTCTACACGAGATTTATTGAGGCGCCTCAAGTATGGATAAAAAAGGAAGTATGTGACATGGCGCGACATGCATTTAAAGCAAGTAAGTCATAACCTCCATACATATCATAGAAGGAATGGGATATATCATAGGAAGAATGGGATCAGCTTGCATATCAAAATTCCATAAAATTTGAACAATAGAGGAGGGCCATTGAAGCTCTACTCAAGGCATAGGGACATCAAATCTAGGTAGAAGAGGCATGCTAATATTTTGCTACGATTTTGTAAGTATTTTATATCATGACTCACAAATAATTTAAGTTTATTTTTTAAATACACCAGCTGATGTCCACCTAGTCATGCAAAGGTGGCCAAAGGCTACCAAAAAGGTTCACACACATACCTTTTTGAGTTAGAAGAGCAAGGCATGGCTATTCACTACGACAGACTCATTGTACGGTGATAATTATATTAGATCTTTATTTCCACCATGTATTATATATATATATATATATATATATATATATATATATATATATATTAATAAAAGGAAGTTCGGCCTTAGCCTAATCTCCCGGACTTTAGTTAAAATAAAGAAGAAAAGTTACAAGTCTAATGTATTATATATATATATATATATATATATTTTTTAATAAAAGGAAGTTCGACCTTAGCCTAATCTCCCGGATTTTAATTAAAATAAAGAAGAAAAGTTACAAGTGAATGGGACTAGTGCCCATGGGACCCCCCAAATCCCACAATGTCGGGGAGGAGTATGGCAAGCGAGAGGGCATTACAAATGAGGCAGATAAATCTATCATCTCCCTCATGTGGGACCCATTTGGGTTTCAACTTGTTGTTTTCGAGGAGATAAATACAGTGATGTCTAAACGGTGGAGATCTCTTATCACGGGAGATTCTTTTACCTAGAAGAAACAAGGACTTCTCGATCGACCATTCCTTAGGAGTTTGGCCAAAATTGACAGCACATCGGTCCCTCCAAATCTTCCAAAGAGTCTCATCCCTGATGGCATTCCACAACCTCGATGAGCAGCCGACCGCCTCACCCAACAGTGCTTGTTGCCAATTGATTTGGTTCGTGAGTCTCACTACCCGCGTCACGTGATGCCAGATAACACGGGACTTTGGGCAATCGAAGAACAGATGAGCTAAATCTTCGACGCATCGATGGCATCGCTTGCACCATGGCGACACACCACATATTTTGTTAGCCCTTGCATTGGACCAGATTCCCTTATGCAAGATCTGCCACATAAGAACATACTTTTTGTTCTCAATTAGGGGGTGCCAAATAGACATGAACTTTAGTTCCCATCAAAGTTTGGTCCACGAAAGGCACCACCTCTTGTTAAGGGTATGATGAACATCTAAGTTCTCTTTGAAGTTGGGGATTCTGGAAATTTTCTTACCATTGCTCCATTTGAGGCCCTCCAGGCATGGAAGATCATGTCCGCAAAGAAGGCGGGTAGTTGAGCGGTCCCATGCTAAGCACCTGCCTTGAAGAAGAGTCCATTCCTCGAGGGAAACTCTATGTCTTGGGTCTAAGTCTTCGAACCTAATCCACTTGCTGGTCTCTTGTTTCCAGAGTTGTTTCCACTGTTTGAACCCCTTGTTCCATAACCGCTTTGCAGTTTGGAGGTTCCAAGGCTCCACCCCCCCTAATGCCGCTGATCGAGAACCAGATAGAGTCATTTTGTCTTATCCTAGCCGCCCACTTCCACTCATCATTGATTCTGATGAATTGTTTGGCCTTGTTCCAACTCTTCCATAAAGAACACACTAGGCTAGAGCCTTTAGGGGACACTGGGTGGGGGGAGAACAAAAGAGTGAGAATCCCAATGTCCTTCCAACCAGGATGGCCAACTAAGGTAAGGTCTTCCATGTTTTTGAAGATCAATTTAGCCCAAGAGGATTCACTATTGCTCCAAGCCTTGATAAGCCACTTTGCCACCAGCTTGTCAGCCAACCCAACAATATCCAAAATACCCAAGCCCCCTGGGTCTTTCGAGCTAATGCCATTTTATTTTGGGAATCCCCCTCCTGTTGGGATCCCCAGTCCAAAGGAAGTTTCCGCAGATTCTTTCCGCTTTGGCCAACTCTTTCTCCTTAGGTCTCCAACATGAGATAAAGTAAATAGTCGTTGAAAGCATAAATGTGTTAACAACCATAGCACGCCCTGCCACTCTAACTTGCATACCTTTCCAATGATTTAGTTTGCTATCCAGCTTGACAAGCACCCAATTCCATCGTTGGTCCATTGTGATGTTGAAGCCTATCAGAATGCTGAGGAGATGGAAGACTTAACCTCTAGGGATAACTTGACACCCCTGATCTAACAGCAATTGGGGTGGGGGTCCGCGAATTGCTCTGAAAGAAGTTTTAGCATGGTTGATTTTTGAACCTGACACCACACAAAGGGTGTCGAGGCAACTCCAAAACACCTCAATGTTGTTCATATTGTTATGTACAAAGGCGTTCATGTCATCGGCAAAGAGTCTAGCAATCAGTTGCCCGTGATTTAGAGGCAGGGAAAGACCCTTGAGATTGTCAGAGTCCATGTGATGCTTTAATAGGCAACTGAGGCCGTTGGATGCCATAGCAAAGAGTAGTGGAGCCAGAGGGTAGCCTTGCCTGATAGATCTTTTTAAACGTATGGGCTTAGAGAGCTTACCGTTGATATTTATTCTAGTTGAGGCATTTCCGAGAAGAGTGGAAACCATCTTCGTGAACTTTTGGCTGCATCGAAGGTCTTTCAGTGATTGAAGAATAAAGTCCCATTCCAATCTGTCATACGCTTTGTCAAAGTCGATCTTAATGAATACCAGATCTTGTGCAGACTCCTCGGCAAATGCAAGGCCTTCCCAAATTTCGATAATTTCTTCAAGAATAGATCTACCCTTGATAAAACCTTTCTGGTCCTCACAAAGCCATGACTTTAAATGACAAGAGATTCTGTTGGCGATAACTTTGGCAATTATCTTGTATCCAGTTTGGAGCATGGTAATCGGCCGCCAGTTTTCAATTTTGTTCTTATCTCCCCTCTTGTGAATTAACTTGATGACACCATTATTAAGACACTCAGGGAGGGCGCCGAAGGAGAGAGCCTCTTGCCACAGCAGACGCAGTGGTATGGCCACCTCATGCTTGAAGGACTTGAAAAACTCATTGGTGAGGCCATCAGGACCCTAACTTTTCCCATTGGGAAGAGCATCAATAACCTCGATAATTTTGATCTCGGAAATATTAGCGTCCAGCAGAGAATTCAAGTTCTGTGGGATTCTAGATTGAGAAACTCTTGAGATGGTTGCCATTGAGTCACGCCTATGCGGGGAAAGAGGAGTTGGGACCCCGAGAAGAAGGGTGAAGTGCTCAATGATGATAGATTTGTTCTCAACTTCTGTGCTACATTCAATCCCATTGTTATCGACCAAGAAGGGGATAAATTCCCTAGCTTGCTTCTTTTTGAGGATGTTACACATCTCTTTCGATGGTTTGTCGGCCTTCCCAGCTCACCAATCTTTCAAACGGTGTATAAGAAAACACGGTGGAAAGGACTCGACAAATTCTGATGAGGACTCATAAGGCTATAAGAGATATCCGGAAAAAAAAGAAGAGAAACGGTGTATCGGAGGCTCTCACCATGTATTATATTTCAAACATGTACTACTACAAACGTTTATTATATTTCAGAATTGATTTTTATTTTACACATGTTTTATATCTTTGACATGTACTTTATTTTTGTCATGTAGTTTGGTTTGATCAAAGTTAACCTTAGTGATTTGGTTATTACATTGATTAATTCCACTATTTTTTATGACTCACTTGACTGGTTTCTATAGGTGCATGTTATGTCTGAATGGAGCTTTTTAGTTGTGTATGTGGGTACATGTATATGTGTGCATGTATGAGTACGTTATTGTATACGTTATATGTGTGTAAGTCTGTGAGTGTATGTGACCAGGCCAAAAGGTGTGTGTATTCAAGTTTACACATGCATGTTGTACGATGTGCAGGTATGTATATGTGTAGGTGATTAGGTATCCAAGTGTGTGCATGTTTATGTGTGAATAACTATTGAATGGATTTTCCAGCCACTCAACGATAGATATATCAATTGAAGTGTCCATTCCTTGGCCACTATGAAGTATGACTTCATGGGAGTAAAAGTACTCTGTCAACCATTATCAGCAAATACAAAGTTAAAATCCTTTATACAAATTTTGGCGAGGCAATTTTATTGATACTTTATAATTTATAATATTTGTGGGATGAACAATTCAATTTAAAGCTCTATTGCTAAATGGCTAGCGAATCCATCCAATAGTTATGTGTGTTTTTATGTATGTCTATGCTTACATTCCCAAAACAAAAATATATTATAAGTTGAATATAGGTTCACCTATATTTCTGTGGAATTCCCTTTTTCAAATTAGTGCAAAACCTGCACAACAACTCAAGTAGCTTCTTTTTTTTATTTTTTATTTCCCATGGATATGGCTACTAATATGGCTACATATTGAACTATTTATTGGACTACTGAATGTTCTATTGACTTGGCTATCAATGCAAACATCGAGGTTTGTTCACTATAGAGTCTTTGTTTCCCACACCAACAAAACACATCACAACACTGGTAAAAGAACTTCCCATTTGTTGTAGTGAAGCATTTTCATGCACATGGATTTTCAGACCCAAAACAACAATTTGTTTATAGCCCTTAATTTTGCTTAATCCGCACTTAGGATCAAGTATAGATCTAATGGCCCACATCAAATAAACACTCACACAAGTTAAGAAAGCTACTATTGTTTCTAGCCCTTGTTTTGGGTTGATCCTTACATAGGATCAATCCCAAATCCAATAATTTAAAACTAAACTTTGTAAATATCCATCTATGGTCTACTTTGGATCTCATTTGACCTCAAAGTTAGGACCCTACATATTTCCAACATGTTGGGTGTGTGTAGAAGTGTGAGAAACACACAAGAACCACATACAAGGAGCACAAATGCAACAAGACACATGGAGAAGTCAGATGATTGGAATAGTTCTCTCTATTGATGATGAACAAAACTGAAGTAAGAGCCGAATAACATCCCTAAATCAAAGAACCACCACATATGAGAGTATCATGTATGTGGTAACATGGGAAAAAACCTCTAGCCAACACTAGAGTAAAAAGTGCCCATGTATAGGGAAAAGGTTCACATCAAAGCTACTCGAGGAACACATGAGTGCAACAAAACCTCCTAGAGCAAATGATGTGAACACATATAGGAAGTGAAAGATCAGCCTCACTAGGCAATAAGTCTAAAGCTTTGTGAAAAACTTCAAATTTTCCCGTGGAAGAGCTTTGGCGAATATGTTTGCGACATTATCTTGTGCAGGCACATACACCAAATCAATATCTCTTGTGTGAAGGTGCTCTCTCAGATAGTGATAATACACCTCAATATGTTTGGTCCATGCATGAAACACTGGATTTCATACAACAAACAATGCAATTTGACTATCAGTGAGAATATGCGAAGAAACATCAATCTCCATGCAAGGATCCATCAATAGGCATCTCAGCCATATACATTCCACTATAGCTATAAAAACTACCATGTACTCATCTTCACAACTCGATGTTGCTACTATAGGTTGCTTCTTGCTCAACCAAGATATGGCATGAGTCTCCAAGGAAAAAGCAATTACCACTGGTGGACATGCAAGTATCATAACAACCAACCCAATCACTACATGTGAAAGCATGCAAGCATGGCTGAATATCTCTACCATGAAACATGCCTAAACTCAAAGTGTCTTTGAGATATCTAAACACACATTTCACCATTTGCCAATGCTTAGTGCTAGGGCTATGCACAGTGTCAAATGCATCACTGGAATCCTCAATTGAGAACTTGAATCCCATCTCCACTGGTGTGAAAATCGGCTTGCAATCCTCAAAGTCAAAATGCTGAGGTAGTTTTTCAACATGCTTTGCTTGATGCATAACAATTCCCCTCCTCAACGGATACAAACTAGATGCCAAGATAGTAGCTCAAAAGACCAAGATAAGTGACATGAAAAGTATGTTGCAAATTAGCCATAAGGATTTCAAGTTTTGCATCATGTGACCCAATCAAGAGTGTCTCATCAACATAAAGAACAAGCATGATAAGATCAGCTCCATCTTTGCATACACAGAGTGTGCTTTCAATTGAACTACATGTGAATCCAAGACCAATCAAGTGCTTATGGATTTTTTCATACCATGCATGCACAACTTGCTTGAGACTGTGCAAGGATTTATGCAAGCGACAAACCATATGCTCTTTCCCTTTCATGGCAAATCTAGGAGGTTGCTTCAGATAAACCTCTTCTTGCAAATCACCATTCAAGAAAGATGTTTTTATGTCCAGATGTTGTACTCTCCAACCTCGTTGGGCAGCCAATGCAACCATGGTATGAATGGTAGTCATATGTGAAGTAGGTGCAAAAGTTTCCTCATGACTCAATGTCATATTGTTGCACATATTCTTTGGCAATTAATCTAGCTTTATAGTGATCAATGCTACCATCTAGCTTTCTCTTAATCTTATAAACCCACATTGTACCAATGTCATTTTTTCTTTTTGGCAATTCGCATAACTCCCACGTACCGTTCCTATGTATGGAATCCATTTCTGATTGTATATCACTCATCCAATGTGGATAGTCACATGCATCTTCAAAAGCAAGTGGATCTTCATTAGATGTTGTTTCAATAAGAGAATAATCCACAAAATTAGTTGATGCATGACAAGATTGTTCTACCAAGTAAAGGTGCACTCAATTTGCTATCCTGCAAAGTTTCTTTTAGCCACTTTGGCATAGTTTGTACACTCTTGATGTTGCAAATTAGGCAGGCCCATAAGTAATACCATAGGTCCAAGGTTCCATAGGTCCAGCATATACAACATAGAATCCAACAATCTTCCAATATTGACAAATCATGAACATACCACACTTAATCATACAAATGATGAGACAAAGATAGAGAAAGAATAGACAACATGTGTAGTGTTACGTAAGCCACTACTTACTCATACTATCATATATACCAATGTTCAATGTACAATGTGGGAGCAAAACTCTCAACCACTCTATGTGATCAAAACTAGATGGATGAGTGAATGTACAAATGTAACAAACATATTCAGATGTATGGACAGAAATCTGAATATACATGAGATGTGTGACCTAATAGGTTGTAGAAGAGTGAATATGAGTGACAAAAAGAGGAAGGATCAGTCTAAAACTGATAATCAACAAACCCTAATCTAACCTTAGGCTATGGAAGACCCTAAGTTAGAAACGTGTGTGAAAAGGTCACATACTCACAAAAGTAGCAAAGAATGCTAACAAGTTTGCTGCCAAAAATCCTCAAACTCATATGAACATATCTTCTCTAACATCTCATCCAAATATGCATAAAGCATATACGTACTGATTCTCTTGTACCTATGCCAAATAAGACTCCTCCTTATATGGATGTTACTGCCTCCATAAACTTCAAGTAGTACCTGTGTGCATAAAGAGAATATGTACCTGAATTCTTAACATAAGATGTAAATCTTATGTTAACCACCATCCAATGTCTTTGAAGTAACCTGAAATCTTCATGTAGAAGACAATCTTCAAATACATCATGTGAATGGTTGATCCACACCACCAAGCTACTGTAGGGTAAATCCTCTCCATAAGCAAGAGTGTGAGCACACTCTTCTTCTCCAAGAAGAACTCCATAGCCGCTCCTCAACATGCTCCAACAAAGCACCATGGCTGCCCCATGTGCTAAAAACACTACCTCAAAGAGGTACCAAGCTTCCAAAGATTAGACAATAAGCCAATAGCTTCTTATATGGTAGTTCTCCATCAATAAAGCACTTCTCAATGTAGCGAAAAAAGAATGCTATCGCTAAAGCTCTATGATCTAGAAAAACTCACGGAAGAAATTCGTCGTCGATCGTCCATCTTTTATTGCAAAAGCACAAACTAAAAAAGCTTTTGCGAACATGCTGTCCGGACCAAGTTTCAAAGTCACGCCAATGTTATGAGAGTCATCTACCTTATCCACAACACTCATGCTATTTCATGTAGAGATACTAATAAGAACAGTTAGTCATGCTATAAATTGTGGACAATTGAACCAATAGGACATTGTTTTCCAACAATCCCCCTTGTAGTGTCATATTGGTACAATCTGGAGTGGATCTGCAAACTCCATAAGCTGTAAACTATCACAAGCTTCAAGCTTGTACTCCTGAACTGACCTTCAAACCTTTTCCTCAAAAGTCTTCTTCGAAATTGAATTTGACTTTCCTTCAAACTTGAACTTGCTGAATATGAACCATAATACCTGAGAAAATATGTAAACTAGATATCCAATAGTGTACACATCAAGCAATCACTGGTTGACAACAAATGTAGCATGTATTGACTCTGAACCTGCTATCTCCTGTCTTATCAAACCTGAAAACATACACTAGGATCCACATATTTGCATTTACCTCCAAAAAGATTTCTGAACGTACTTCTGCTGTGTCATGTAAATACACTAAACAAAATCAAGAACTGAATCTTGGAACTTGTGACTGACAACTCACAACTTAGTGTATTATGAACACTAGCTGGTTCATCTCTAACTATATTCAAGTCAAGTCAACTCAACTCAACTCAAATCAACTAAAATTAACTGAAATCAACTCATGAGTCTCATAAAAAAATCTATGATGTCATCATGTCTTCATCCTTGTTCTATTACCTCTTTCCTTCAGAACCTGGTATAAACATATATGTGCGCACTTCTGAAACATACCTCTCTGAAATATCAAATTTCTCTTCAATAGAACTCTGGAACCTTCTCCTAAATAGGAACATCCTAACAGGAACTTTTTCCAGACATTCTCCTTCTTCCTTCTTCTTTCAAAGCTGGAACATAAAGAGAAACTGACAAAGGAAATCTAGGAATACCTAAAATAGGAATACCTGTAAGTATGAATCTGCATTCATTCATATATGGCTGAAAATTGTTGATATATTTAGGTAGTGATGTGTGTGAACACACTAGGACTGCCGGGGCACTTTTTTCCCTCTTTAGGAGGTTTTTTTCCCCCGGCTTGTATATACGCATATTGCCCTAATGGGCTACTTATCTTTGTACATTCTCTAGTAATACATTCAGTAGTGTGTGTTTGTGCTCCAAGCTTCTTCTTCTTCCTTGTGATGTTCGCGTGCTTCTGTAGACATCTATCTCCAACAATTGGTATCAGAGCAGGTCATCGCTTCATCTAGGGCGACGTCGACACTCCTCCGTTTGCAGTCTCAGAATCGTACGATCTGAGCTCGTTTCGGCCTTTGAACGCACTATCGCAGTGCTTACACAGCTATTTCATCTTTTTGTGCCAAAGGTATATACCTGTTTCTGTTCGCTAGTATAAGTGTCTCGAAGTCTGCTACAGGGTTAGCAGAACTTGTCTGGGCAGTTCCATTCAACTTTTTGAGATACATTCAATTTTCTGCATCAAGGTATTTTAGTCACCGGCCATGGCTGAAAGCAGTGATGTATTCCGTATGTTGGCTGTTGAGGATAAGTTGGATGGTACCAACTACCCATTATGGGCTTATATGATGCGACATGTATTGGTTGCAAAAGGATTGTGGAACATTGTGCAGGGTGTTGAAAGATGTCCTGTTACACTTGTAACGATAGGTATTACAAATACAGGTGCTGGAGCTGATGAAGATGGTGTCGAAGATGATATTCCGCAGATTCCTATTCGTGCTGCTGTTTCTGCTGCACCTACTGCAGAGCAGATTCGATGGGATGGCAGAGATGCCCAGGCACATGCATTGATAGCTTTGTATGTCAAACGTGCCATTATTCCTCACATTCACTCTTGAAGAACAGTTAAGGATGCTTGGGATACACTTACCACATTGTATCAAGCTAGGAATGAGGCTCGTGTTGCTTACCTCCAAAAACAGTTGGAGAGTGAGCACGTGAATGAAGGTGATTCTATGGACAGTTTCCTAACGAACATCAAAGATTTGAAGGAATAGTTGATTTCTGCTGATGAGGTTATACCAGATAGCTCACTTGTGCAGACCGTTCTAAATGGTCTTCCTGATTCATATCAGAGTTTTGCTTCTACTCTTCGGTTGATGATGAAAGGCAATCCAAATGCCCTATCATTTGAGGAGTTAGTCTCTGTTCTGTTGCAGGAATATCAATCGAGGCAGAACAGGTCCATTATGCGAGTTCCAGATCAAGCTTTCCTGGCTAGCCAGAAGGGCAAAGGAAAATGGAGCTCTTCAACTAGTAAGCAGAAATCTGCTAATTTTGCATATTCGAAGAAGGAAGATAAAGATGAGAAGAAATCAGAAAAGCAGAAATTGTTTTGTAAGTACTGTAAAGGCAATGATCATATCATAAAGAACTATCCAAAACTGGAATGGTTGTTACACCAAAAGCAGAGTCTGCTAATCTTGTGCAGGAAGAAGAATGGGCGTTTACTACTGTCTGTAGTCTTGACCCATCTTCTCATGATCAGTGCATGTCTGTAGTAGACTCAGATGTTTGGTATTTTGACAGTGGGGCAACCAAACATATTACCTCGCAACGCAGTTTCTTCTCTTCACTCGAGCCTGCCCCTACAAGGAATACTGTTACATGCGCCAACAACTCCTCTTACCCTATTATGGGAGTTGGTAAGATCATTTTGACTACTGCTGATGGTAGTTCTTTCACTTTGTCAGATGCTTTATTTGTGCCAGGGATCAAGAAGAACTTGTTATCAGTTTTTGCATTAGCCAAGATTGGCTTGGTTGTGAAATTTGTTGATGACAGGTGTACAGTTCATGATATGTCAAATGGTGATGTGATTATTGCTTCTAGCATTTTATGCCGTGGGCTGTATAATCTCATAGACTATGAAAGATCAGTAAATGATTTGGCATGTGCAGTAAACGATTCTCAGGCTATGTCAGATGCAAAGCTTTGGCATGCACGCTTTGGTCATCTGAATTTTGCTAGTTTGCTACGCCTGCAGAAATCTGAAATGGCGTCCTCTTTGCCCAAACTTGAGGCACCTAGAAAACATGTTTGTGAAGGTTGTATTTTGGGCAAAATGTAGCGTTCCTCCTTTCCAAAAGATGGTTCAGTTTGGGCTACACAGAAATTGCAGCTTGTACATAGTGATGTCTGTGGTCCTATGCAAACACCCTCTTTTGGAAATTACCTTTACTTCGTGACTTTCATTGATGATTTTTCAAGGCATGCATGGGTATATCCACTCAAAGCAAAGTCCGAAGTGTTCATGTGCTTTAAACAGTTTTTGGTTTTGGCTGAAAATATGTCAACATGTAAAATGGGCACCCTCCATTCTGATCGAGGGGGGGAATATATGTCTTCTGATTTTAATGCATTTCTGGCTGAACATGGGATAAAACACCAGTGTACAGTGCCATATACACCTCAATAGAATGGAGTTGCTGAATGAAAGAACAAGTCACTCATGGAGATGGCGAGGTGTATGGTCAAGAGCCAGGCTCTACCACATAGTTTCTGGCTTGAGGCTGTCATGTGTGCAGCATATGTACTGCACAGGTGTCCCACTAAAGCGTTGCAGTCTATCACTCCATATGAGGCTTGGCATGACCGCAAGCCATTTGTTGCTCATCTGCGTGTTTTTGGTTGTTTGGCATATGCACTAGTGCCTGAACAACATCGCAGAAAATTGGATGATAAAGCAGTAAAATGTATTTTTGTTGGGTACAATTTTGAAAGTAAAGGCTATCGTTTGTATCATCCACAGACTAAATGCATTCTGGTTAGCCGTGATGTTGTCTTTGTGGAAGATGCTATTCAGCCATTGCTTTCATGCACTAAGGAGACATCTGTTAGCTCCAAAGACGTGTATGATACTTTGATGCCTCTTTTTACAGGTGGACAATCTAGTGCTGGTCCTAATGAGGCAACTTCTCAGCCTTTGCAGGTTTCATATGATGACGCAGATCATTCCATTTCTGATGCAGATTTACATGATGCACTTGTTGATGAGAGAGCTGATATTGAGCAGGCAAAAACTATGCCAAAATGGTTGGTGTAGACTTTGTGTGACAGCAAATTAGATGCACCTTTGTCATATCATACTCGTTCAGGCTCTCATAGTGCCTCCTTTGCATCAGATTGCTATGCTATGGCTGCATCTAGTCTCTGTGATGAGAATGAGCCTGTTTCTTTTGATGAAGCACAAAATTCAGAAAATTGGATGGCTGCTATGCAATCTGAATATGATGCTATAATGAAGAATGGTACATGGTCTTTATGTGACTTGCCTCCTGGCAAGAAGGCCATTGGCACTAAGTGGGTATACAAGCTTAAGCGTAAACCTGATGGTACAGTTGACAGGTATAAGGCTAGGCTTGTTGCAAAGGGTTATGCGCAGGAAAGAGGCATTGATTTTGATGAGACCTTTGCACCTACATGCCGTATGACTACTGTTCAAAGCATTTGTGCACTTGCAGCCCATCATGGTTGGAATGTACATCAGTTGGACATTAAAACAACATTTCTGAATGGTGACTTGCATGAAGAAGTGTATGTTTTTTAGCCATGTGGCTTTGTGCAGAAAGGGCATGAAAACCAGGTGTGCAGGTTAAAGAAGGCATTATATGGTTTAAAGCAAGCACCACGTGCTTGGTATGAGAAGATACATGCCTATCTGGTTGCACATGGTTTTGAGAACAGTCCAAGTGAAAGCACCTTATATGTTAAGCATGCTAATGATGTGCTTCTGATCATTGTTATCTATGTTGACGACATGCTACACTGGTCCTATTGAGAAGCATATTGTTGATTTCAAGGCTGATTTGCATGCCTCATTTGAGATGTCTGATTTGGGGCATTTGCATCACTATTTGGGCATTCAATTTATGCAAGTTGATGGTGCAATGGCTTTGTGTCAAACGAAATATATTGACACATTATTGCAACATTTTGGCCTTAAAGACTGTAAGCCTATTGCCACTCCTATGGAGACAGGTTTACAATTGAGTCTTCATGATGCTGGAGATGCATTTGATGCTGTTCTCTATCAGCAGGCTGTTGGATGCTTGATTTATTTATGCATTACTCGGCCAGATATTCAGTTTGTTGTCTCACAGATGAGCAGGTTTATGCATTGCCCAGGAGTCACGCATTGGAAGGTAGTTGAGCGCATCTTTTGCTACTTGAGTGGTACTCGGCTAGTTGGGTTGTTTTATCCCAAGGGGGGATCACTACCGCCAGATTTGCATTTCTGACTCAGATTGGGTTGGTTGCTATGACACTCGTGTGTCCACCAGTGGTTTTTGCTTCATGCTTGGTAGCTCATGTATATCTTGGTTGAGCAAGAAGTAGCCTACTGTGGCCACTTCCAGTTGTGAGGCTGAGTATAGGGCAGCTTTCACAGCGACTATTGAGTGTGTGTGGCTCAGACGCCTCATGGCTGATTTGGGTGTTGGTCAATCTTCTGCCACCACCATCTTCACTGGCAGTCAGAGCGCATTGGCACTTGCGAGGAACCCTGTGTTCCATGCTCGCACTAAGCACATTGAGGTGCATTATCACTATGTCAGGGAGAGGTTCTCTGCTGGGGAGATCAGCTTGGCATATGTGCCCAGGCAGGAGAACATTGCAGACCTTTTCACGAAGGCTCTGCCTAGGGAGAAGTTTGAAGCTTTCTGCAAAGCTTTGGGCTTACTTCCTTTCGTGGAGTGATTTCCACATAGCTTGGCACTTCCTTATACATGAGTGCCAGCTCCTTGTTCACCGCATCACTCCTAGGGGGGATTTTTTTATATATTTAGGTAGTGATGTGTGTGAACACACTAGGACCGCCGGGGCACTTTTTTCCCTCTTTAGGAGGTTTTTTTCCCCCGGCTTGTATATATGCATATTGCCCTAATGGGCTACTTATCTTTGTACATTCTCTAGTAATACATTCAGTAGTGTGTGTTTGTGCTCCAAGCTTCTTCTTCTTCCTTGTGTTGTTCGCGTGCTTCTATAGACATCTATCTCCAACAAAAATAAGTCTTCATGTTTCATCACCCCCTGGATGACTTAACACGAGTATCTAGAATTCTTCAAATATATCAGACTTTATGAAATCTGGAATGTCTTCCTTCATAAATATGATCTTTAGTGATCAATACCTGTATCTGAAACAAAATCTCTGAACCCTTTTTATTTACATATGCCAATAGCTTTCCTTGTCATTCCTCAGCTTCCCAAAATCTAGAATAAGGTTAGCTGATTTATCATAAAAACCTTACTGAAAGCATTTTAGGATTCATAACCTTCTGCAACATAAGAAGTATCTTCTTTTATCTATCTGTGATACAAATCAGATAGAACCTAAATCTTTGACTTACTTTCTCACATGCTAAGAACCTTCTCAAACAAAGGATAGACAATTGACTCATAAATGCTTAAGATCTTCACGATCATTCAAGATCATTCAAGATCATCCAAGATCTATCAAGATCTTTCCAACAAAATATTTGTGTAGAATCTGCTTTCATCAAACCTTCATGACTGAATGTTTGATTTATTACCTGAGTGTCTCTAAGTGTCCATGCTTCTCACATAAAGTTGTAAAACTTTTCTTCAAACAAATCCTTCCCAAGAATCTGCAACTCCTACTTGAAACATAAGTGGACAAACTTCTCACCTTGAGAACTCCAAAAGCTGCAAGTTGATACTTCATATCTTCATATTCTACCCGGGTGAAATGTGATAGTATCTGCTTGATTTTCTTTTGGCTAATTCCACTTCTCAATCAAGCAATAGGATCTAATGGAACATCTTTTTGAATACAAGCATGTATCCAAAAATCAAGACAATCATAGAAAGTAGATTCTTCAACTGATTAGTACATCAAAAAATTTGAATTTTCTGAAGTTTTCTGAAAATACTGAATATGAGGTAACCTTTCCAAACACAAAACCTCAACCCAAGTCTTCCTGTTATAAAAAATTCTTTTTCCTCAAGAGTTAGATAAAGAAGAAATATACTTCTCTTTGCAACTTGTCATATACCAAGTAGCTCTGTATTGACACTCCAAGAATTCTTTGAGGGAACATATAAGGTGCCTGCCCAAAAACTTCAACTTATATATAACTCATACATATGAGTCAAAACATACATGCTGTCTTCAAAATCTGCTGCTTTTCTTTCTCTGAATGGAATTCTTTGTCAAATCTACTAAATCACGACCAAGTATCATGCAAAACAAGAAACTGCTTCTTCTTTAAACTATCTTCACACAAGATGTTCTCGTAGACTTATCTTTGGATGTAGAGGATAGAATAGGAAAAGTATATGAGAAAAGGAATTCTTACTTTTCTTTTGGAAATGTTGAACTTTCTTCTTCTGCATCTTTCTTCCACCTGATGATGATGTCAACATCTTCAAAGCTTCTCTTCCATACCTTTTCTTCTCTTCATCTTGAAGTAGCAAACACTCTTGAACTCTTCAAATGAACTTTTCTCTTCCTCTAGTGCTAAGAGTAAGAGACCAAACAAACATGGTATACAAATGGAAGTGAACATAGAATCATGTTTTACCATCTTCTCATATCTCTGAATCAAAATTCTGCTTCAAATGTCTGAGATGACTAAATTCATCAACCTTTTGTCTGAATGATGAATTACCTTTCTAGAGTTACCTCTCTAGATCAAATTTTTTACCTCGATATCTATCCAACTTACAACAAAAAATTGGCTGAACAAAAAAACTCATCCCATCTCCAAATTTATCTTCTTAGATGAGCTTTCTTGGCATGAAAGAGATCTCTCAAAACTCCCTAGAAAATCCTCTAGATACCTATTTTGATGTAGCTTTTAACTTTCAAATAATGAAAGTGTATAAAAGCACTCCCTGAATCCTTCAAATCTCTTCATAACTACTCTTTTAAGATATGACCTGCAAATGATAATCTGATAGTAAAAACTGATACCTGTGATTTGATGTTGATCTGATTCCTTCATCTTCTCTAAACCATTGTTCTTCCTTGAATTTGAAGTATTCTTCTCTTCATCAAGTCTTGGTCTTCAAACAATACTTTTGTAAAGTATTTGCATACCCTTCCAAAAATATTCGGCTGCTAACAGATCATCACCTTCATACTCCACACTGATGAATACACATGTGATTGAATTGTCTAATTCTCAAATCTCTACTCATCCAGATTAAGTGTGTATGTTAAATGTCAAATGTTAGAAGATGCTCTTAAATCATATGTTGTAAACCTGGAAGTCTGGAAACCTAGGAATCTGAATGAGCTTGAATGCATTGATGTCAAAGCCCTAAAGCTTTGATACCAAATGTTGGCAATTAGGTAGGCCCATAAGTAATACCACAGGTCCAAGGTTCCATAGGTCCATCATATACAACATAGAATCTAGCAATCTTCCAATATTGACAAATCATGAACATACCACACTTAATCATACAAATGATGAGACAAAGATAGAGCAAGAATAGACAACATGTGCAAAGTGTTACGTAAACCACTGCTTACTCACACTATCATATATACCAATGTTCAATGTACAATGTGGGAGCAAAACTCTCAACCACTCTATGTGATCAAAACTAGATGGATGAGTGAATGTACAAATGTAACAAACATATTCAGATGTATGGACAAAAATCTGAATATACATGAGATGTGTGACCTAATAGGTTGCAGAAGAGTGAATATGAGTGATAGAAAGAGGAAGGATCAGTCTAAAACTGATAATCAACAAACCCTCATTTAATCTTAGGCTATCGAAGACCCTAAGTTAGAAACGTGTCTAACAAGTTTGCTGCTAGAAATCATCAAACTCATATGAACATATCTTCTCTAACATCTCATCCAAATATGCATAAAGCATATATGTACTGATTCTCTTGTACCTATGCCGAATAGGACTCATCCTGATATGGATGTTATTGCCTCCATAAACTTCAAGTACCTGTGTGCATAAAGAGAATATGTACCTGAATTCTTAACATAAGATGTAAATCTTATGTTAACCACCATCCAATGTCTTTGAAGTAACCTGAAATCTTCATGTAGAAGACAATCTTCAAATACATCATGTGAATGGTCGATCCACACCACCAAGTTGTTGTGGGGTAAATCCTCTCCATAAGCAAGAGTGTGAGCACACTCTTCTTCTCCAAGAAGAACTCCATAGCCGCTCCTCAACATGCTCCAACAAAGCACCATGGCTGCCCCATGTGCTAAAAGCACTACCTCAAAGAGGTACCAAGCTTCCAAAGCTTGTGTTGTAATAGGTGATGGATGATTAGATAATAAGCCAATAGCTTCTTATATAGTAGTTCTCCATCAATAAAGCACTTCTCAATGTAGTGAAAAAAGCATGCTATCACTAAAGCTCTACGATCTAGAAAAACTCATGGAAGAAATTCGTCGCCGATCGTTCGTCTTTTATTGCAAAAGCACAAACTAAAAGAGCTTTCGCGAACGTGCTGTCGGGACCAGGTTTCAAACTCAGGCCATTGTTATGAGAGTCATCTACCTTATCCACAATGCTCGCGCTATTTTCATATAGAGATACTAACAAGAAGACTTAATCATGCTGTAAACTATGGACAATTGAACCAATACGACATTGTTTTCCAACACTTGATAGACATGCATTCATTATGTAATAAATCATTAACATGTTTATCATGCATGGGCTACATTTCATGCTCATTTTCAACCATATTTCGACACAAATATTCTGCCATATGTCGATGGAAATTTCTAACAGTTATGACCATTCTTGGATAAAACTTTTAGTCAGGTTTCGCTGGAAATTTTATGCATTTTCAACTCTATTTTTATGGAATTTTTCATCCCTTTGAGCCTCAATTGACTGGTCTTCAGGGCCATAGTCAAGCACACCACTTTGGAACAAAGACAAAAAAGTCACTTTGCACATTATCAAACCCATTCATCTATGCAAATAAAAAAAGTGTTTTTTTTTTTAAAGTCTCTTGCTAAGCTATTCTTTATTCAAAATGGCCCATACTTTTATGCATATGTGAGAAGTTACCTTCTTTAGTTTATTTTTTATCAAAAGCACTCAAAAAAACATACTTTTAAAAATCCCTCCAAAATGTAATTAAGTGCCATATCATGAAACTTGTAACATTGATTGGACCAAAATATGATTATTTCAAAAAAAATATTTTCACTCTTACTAGAAAAAGTCATTTTGACTTATCCACATGTTGGAGTTTGAGGTTTACGGAAGCACGCAAATAGCACAAGGAAGAAGAAGAAGCCTAGAACACAACCACAATACTGAATGTATTACCAAGAGAATGTACAAAGATAAGTGACATGTTAGGGTTATAGGTGTATATACAAGACGGGAAAGCAAAACCTCCTAAAGAGGGAAGAAAGTGCCCCGGTGGTCATAGTGTGTTCACACACATCACTATCAAAATACATCAACTGTTGAGTTGTTTTGATGCCTTGAGGAATCCCCTCATTTTGAGGTCGGTTCTATGCGCATCCCTATGCTTGAATATACACGGAGAATCTTTGAAAAGACGTGCTGCCCAGCCATGTGGAGTTCTATTTATCTCTCACTCTCTCATTACCCATAAAGGGCAATGCTTAAGCTATCTCATATGAGTGCCACTTGGCACTCATGTGAGTATCATAGTCAGAGGTTCTCACCTCTAAATCATAACTCATATGTGATACTCCATGTGACATTTCCTTCCCCTTAGTTCCATTTTTTTCCTCAAAAAATGGTATTGGAAGGTCTCGTAGAATGAGAGAAATAATAGAAACACCAGTCCCACTATATCCCCATGTATAGCTATACATGGTCTCTGTGTTGTTTCCGTGTATCCTTCCCCTTAAGAAGACTCTTGGGAAGGTAATCTAAAACTGGGAAACCGTCTCTGAAGGGTGCTAAACCGCTCCCATGTGGCACTATCTTTTGAACTATCTTTCCACTTTACTAAAAACTCTTTATATAAATGACTTCTTGTCCATTTCTCTCGAGTGCGTAGTATGCTCTCAAGCTCATGTGGAATAGATTGAACAGAAATAGGCTCAACTACCTCACTGTTTGGAATGAGGTTGTCAGATTCACCTAGCCTTTTCTTAAGGTGGCTAACATGAAAAACTGGATGGATTTGACTATCTCTCGAAGTTGGAGCTGGTAAGCCATCTTTCCTACTCTCTTAAGTATTTGGAAATGTCCACAATACCTAGAAGATAGTTTTGGACAAGGTCCCATCTTCATGGTTTCAGATCTAGATGGAACTCTAAGATAGACTTGCTCTCCTACCTCAAAGTTGATGTCTCTCCTTTGAGGGTCAGCATAGGCTCTAGACCTATCTTGAGATCTCCTAATGCTATCCTTAGCAAGCCTAAGCATATCGTTCATCTCTTCCAAGAAGTCCTTTGCAGCTTTAACTTTCTCAGTCTGCAATCCTATTGCATAAGGAGCTCTTGGCTGAAACCCATACATAAGCATAAATGGACTATGCCTAGTGGAAGAATGCTTGGCACTATTATATGCAAACTCTACTATAGGTAAGTACTCTTCCCAATTAGTTTGCCTTTCATTCATATATGCTTTAAGCATATCCTCTAGGATTTGGTTAACCCTCTCAATTTGTCCATCCGTTTGTGGATGCTCGGCCATACTCATGCTAAGCTTTGTATTCAACCTTTTGAAGACTGCCCTCCAAAAGTGGCTAGTAAAATTCCTATCCCAATAAAAAACTATGTCTAAAGGTAGACCATATAATCGGTATAGGTTTTCTACAAAGAGCCTAGCCAATTCAGGTGTCTTCACTGTAGTGCGTGTTGGAATAAACCTAGCCATTTTGGTTAACCTATCCACAATTACCCAGACCAAGTCGTGCCCTCTCTGTGTCTTAGGTAATCCAACTATAAAGTCCATGGAGATACTCTCCCACTTCCCATTAAGAATATCCAATGGGTGGAGTAGTCCTCCAATCCTCAACCTCTTAGCTTTATTGAGCTAGCATTTAGTGCGCTTAAGCACATACTCTAGGATGTCCTTATGAAGTCCAGGCCAGTAAAACTGCCTCTTAATAAGATCATAAGTCTTGTTAACTCATGAGTGTCTTGCACTAGGTGTGTCATGACACTAATAGAAAATATTCCATCTCATCTCATAATCTCTAGGGACACACACCTTACCCTTATATAACAGATATCCATCATGGACACTGTAATTCTTCCACTTCATTCCTACTTGAGTACCCGTCGATACTCCATCCTCTCTGGAAACCCATATATCATGATCCCCATTCACTATGGCTCCCAAATCTCTAAATATGCAAGATCAAGACTACATTTCCCTCTAATGGACTCAAGTAGCTCACTAGTGATCTGAGTAAAACTAAGTCCATTAAGCATAGGCATGCGGCTACTGAATCAACCACTACATTAAACTTTCCCTTCCTATACCTAAGCTCATAATCAAAATCCTAAAGGGTCTCTACCCATTGGGCCTTACAACCTTTAAGGTTTGTTTGATTAGAGAGCCACTTCATACTCTCTTGGTCAAACACTATTGTAACCTTGGTACCATATAAATAATGATGCCACTTCTTCAAAGCATGGATAATTGCATACAACTCCTTCTCATAAACGGAGTAAGCTTCTGAGCTAGTTCTAGTTTCTTACTCTCAAAAGCTACTCATCGACCATCCTAAACTAAAACCGCTCCAATGGAAAAATTATTTGTGTCAGTCTCAACCATAAAGGGTTTGTTGGGATCTGCTATATGTAAAAGTGGAGCTGTAGCAATTGCTACTTTCAATTTCTCCATACTTTGCTTATGTTCGTCTCCCCAATGAAAGGCTTTCCATTTCTCTTTAAGATGTTCCATCATCAGGACAACAATTTTGGCATAATTCTTAATGAATCTTTGATAGAAACTTGATAAACCTAGGAGGATCTGTAGCTCTTCCAGGATCCTTGGATGTGGCCATTCCATAATAGCCCTTACTTTTTTAGGATCCATTTGGATTCCATTTTGGAAGACTATATGCCCAAGGTATCTAACCTCTGTTTTGAAAAATTCACACTTCGACTCCTTAGCAAAGAGTGAATTTTCCCTTAGCACTTGAAAGACTTTTCTAAAGTGTTCCAAGTGCTCCTGTTCTGATGCACGATAGATCACGATGTCATCCAGAAAGTCTACTACAAAGTGCCCTAGATAAGGCCGTAATACACTATTCATGAGCTTCATGAAAGTGGCAGGAGCATTGGTGAGACCAAAAGGCATCACCAAAAACTCATAGTGTCCATATCTAGTCCTAAATGCAGTCTTAGGGACATCCTCTACCCTAATCCTAATTTGGTGATATCCTGTTCTAAGGTCAAGTTTGGTAAATTACCTAGCTTGATGTAACTGATCAAATAGGTCTTCCAATTTAGGCATAGGAAACCTATTTTTAATAGTTACCTTATTAATTGCTCTATAATGTATACATAATCTCATAGAGGCATCTTTCTTGTTAACTTGGAGCATTGGTGATACCCAAGGTGAGTTACTAGGTCTAATGAAGCCCTTATCTAAATAATCTTGTAATTGCCTCTCAACCTCCTCATGCTAAGAAACACTAAGCCTATAAGGTGGTGTACAAATAGGGTTAGTTTTAGTAACTACCTCAATAGCATGGTCAACGTCCCCTCTCCCAAGTGGTAGCCCTCTAGGTAAGTCATTGGGAAAAACATCTCTGAATTCAAACATAAGATCTTTAAAACTTTTAACCACACACTCTTGCATGAAAGAATAATAAAACTTCCTGTCCATATTTACATTCTTAGCATGAAAATATACATCAGATGAACTGTTTGTACAATGATCAATGTCCTTACTATATAGTAAAAAGACCTCCTGTACATGTTGAAAATGACAAAGACTATACAACTCTAAAGATGAAATGAGAGGTGCACTAGGTACATCTCTCTCTCTCCCTGTATATAAAATTTACTTCCATTTCTTTCAAGCTCAAGTGTGTTGTTTTGATAGTTGCGTTTAAGTGTTTCTACCAACCCCCATAGCCACTCTCTACCTGACACAAGATCTGCCCTCTCCATATCCATAATTTGGAAGTCCATATGATCTGTATAATCTTGCATCTTGACTTCCAAATTGGATACCATAGTATCCCATGTCCTCTTGTCTTCCCCTTGCATCATAGATACCATGTATTTATGTGCACTAGGCTGCTGGGGAATCTTTAGCTTCTTGATCAGAGCATGGTTTATAGAGTTATGAGTGGCAGAATCATCTATCATGACCCACACCTTGGTCCCATATACACTACCATGGAGTTTAACTAAGTCATGTGGTCCAAACTATAGTGACCATAATGACTGAGTCAAACAACAGGTCTGCTCTATATCCTCGTTCGTCACCTCCACTCCCTTGCAGCTAGAGCTTGCATGAATAGGATGTTTCTGCACTAGGTGGACCGCCTTTTTGCCCTTTTCAGGGGCCGTACTACTCTTTGGTCCTCTCTTCTTTTCTTCCCCTTCTTGAGTGGAAAGTTCCACTGGGAATGGTGAATTATTTCTACGATGATGCACCATAGTGCGCTCTCCTTCTCGAGAGCTCCACGATGATATGCTCGGAGTAGAAAACCAAGCTCCTGAGGCTACACACAGTACTTCGCACAAATGTTGCAGAATACATAGAAAACACAGTACACAGGGAGCACGAAGATAGACTTCTTAGGTTTCACAAATGCGGTCGAACATACAGTCTGTGGTTGACCAGACCACTATATGTTTTATTAAAGAACATATACAAAGAAGTGTCCAGTGGCCATTCGACCTTTCACATGGAGACTAACGATAACAATCTACCACTAAAGGCCAATATGGCCAAAGTAACTATGGGAGAAAAAATAAAGAATGATAAAGAATACCTGAGTGTAAGTATACAAACTATACCTCCCACCTAATGGGCATGTTACACAGTAGACAAGTGACTGTGTAAGATCAGGAATCAAGTAACCCCCATCAAGTGACAACAGTGTTGAAAGCTATCCTGTGGTAGAGCTTTAGTCAAAGCATCTGCAACATTATATCGAGTGTGAACCTTCTCAAGAATAATGCGCTCAGAGGCTAAGCACTCTCTAATGAAGTGATACCTCACCTCAATGTGCTTGGTCTTTGAATGATAGACTGGATTCTTAGCCAAAGCAATGGCACTCTGACTATCACTGAGCAAACGAGGTACATGCTGAGGTAAACCCATATCACAAGCAAGACGAGAAAGCCACAACGCTTCCTTACATGCCTCACTTGATGCAACATACTCTGCTTCTGTGGTGGAAACAGTTGTACATTCTTGAAGACGAGATCTCCAAGAGATAGCACCTCCAGCAAAATGAAAAATGTACCCTGATGTAGACTTACGATTGTCTACACAACCAACATAGTCAGAATCTGTGTAACCAAGAATGGATGCTTTCCCTCTACCTAAGCATAAACACTTGTCCTTAGTGCCACTTAGATATCTTAAAGTCATCTTGACCGCTTCCCAATGTTTCTTGCCAGGATAAGACATATATCTGCTCACAACTCCCACTGCAAATGCAATGTCTGGTCTCGTAGCTACCATAGCATACATGAGACTACCAACAACAGACTGATAGGGAATTTTGGTCATGAATTCCTTCTCCTCATCTGATTTGGGGCAATCATCCTTGCTCAATTTCACATATGTGGGTAAAGGTGTACTCAATGCCTTTCCACCCTACATATTGAACATGTGAAGTACTTTGGATATGTACTCACTTTGAGACAAGTATATGCATCTTTTACTCCTATCACGAGTAATGCACATGCCAAGAATATGTTTGGCATCCCCCAAATCCTTCATATCAAATGTCTGACTCAACTTCTCTTTGAGAATTGACAAATCATAAGAGGACTTCCCAACAATCAACATATCATCGACATAAAGTATCAAGCATATCAAGCTACCATCTGAGCATCTCTTTGTGTAGAGACAATGATCCTCATTACTTTGAGAATAGCCTTGAGACTTAATAAAAGCATCAAACTTTTGGTACCATTGTCTGGGGGACTGTTGAAGTCCATACAAGCCCTTCTTAAGCTTACAAACTAGACTTCCCTTGCCAAGAACTACATAACCCTCTGATTGTTCCATATAGATCTCATATGTAAGATCTCCATGCAAGAAAGCAGTTTTCACATCCATTTGGACTAGCTCTAAGTCCTCCATTGCAAAGAATCCAAGCAACATGTGTAGGGTAGTCATCTTGACCATTGGAGAGAAGATTTCCTCAAAATCACACCATGTTGTTGCTTAAAACCCCTTGCAACAAGTCATGCTTTATACTTCAGAGAAGCACTATCTGATGTGAATTTTAGCGTATATACCCATTTACATGGTAAATCTTTCCTTCCATTTGGCAAAGGTACTAAATCCCAAGTACCATTCTTGTGAATAGAATCCAACTCACTCTACATGGCACGCTCCCACTTGACATGATCCTCTGTCTGCATAGCCTCTTTGTAGCAAGAAGGCCCACGGGCATCTATTAGCATAACAAAATCTAAACCTGGAACATATCTATCAGGTGGATTTGAGACACATGCAGAATGTCTCAATGGTTGTTGAACAGGAACATGTGCAGACTGATCTGAATGGACATTCTCTTGAACATCCCTATGTGTAGGATTTTTATGCATGCTAATCGGAGGACTAGTATCCTCAAACACCACTCTTCTCACTTCAACCTCCTTAATGGGTTGTTTATGCATCTTAGACTCATTGAAAATGACATCACTACTTTTGATCACAGATCGTGTTTCAAGATCCATAAGCGATATCCAAATCGTCCTTCTCGACCATATCCAAGAAAAATGCATTTCTTTGACTTATGGTCCAACTTTTGTCTAAGATTCTTGGGTATATGAACATATGCTTCACACCCAAAAACTCGAAGATGATCATAATATGGTGGCTTCCCTGTCCATAACTCTTGTGCCACTTTCAGACCTTTGGCAGTACTAGGTGAAAGGTTAATCACATGAACTGCAGTCAATACTGCTTCTGCCCAAAAGCCTTGTGAGAGGTTTGCATGATGCAACATAGAGACTACTCTGTCTTGAATAGTTCTATTCATCCTCTCAGCTACACCATTCTGTACTAGGGTATAAGGAGCTGTAAACTCTCTACTGATCCCTCTAGACTGACAGAAAAGGCTGAATTCATCTGAGGTATACTCACCCCCATTATCTGAACATAAAGCCTTAAGCTTAGTTCCTTTTTTAGTCTCAATTGAAGCAAGTCATTTCCTGAAAGTAGGGAATACCTCATCCTTCAATTTGATAGGATATACCCAAACTTTTCTAGTAGCATCATCTATGAAAGTGACAAAGTAGAGAGAACCACCTAAGGACCCAGTGGGCATGGGACCACACACATCTGTATGAACGAGATCTAAAGGCTGAATTGAAGAGTCAATGTGCATTCTATGCACATTTCTGGTTTGCTTTCCATATTGACAATGCTCACAAAATGAAAAATTAGAGAAAGATAACATAGGTAAGTAGCCAGAACAAGAAAGATTTTCCATTCCACTATGAGATATATGGTCCAAATGACCATGCCAAATACAAGCCATAGGTTGTTCAGTAACAGCTAACAAGTGTTCTTTCTGTGATACAAATAAAGGATAAAGTGAGCCAACTTTGCTTCCTTTTGCAATAACCATATTGCCCTTTGATATGCGAAAGGACTGAACATAGAAGACCACCTTGTAACCAAGGTCATCAAGTTGACCAACTGACATCAAACTGTGTGATAACTGAGGTACATGGCGTACATTATGCATAGTAAATTTTGAACCATCAATAAACTGCACAACCACATCTCCGATCCCCACAAAATCACACTGGTAAGAGTCACCAAGTCTCACGGTACCAAGAGACTTTGCTTCATAATTAGAGAACCATTCTCTACGTGGTGTGACATGGAAAGAAGCACCAGAATCTAGTAGCCATGTGTGGTAAAGAGAATCAGCCATAAGCGCCTCAGATGACACGGTACTGTCAAGTGTCAACACATCAACATCATCAGAAATAGCATTAATTTCTTCAATCTTCACAGTCAAAGTAGATGGTGCAGGTAACTGTTTAACATGCCCATCAATGTTCTGTCCTTTACCTTTAGCCTTCTTTAATGCATAACATTCTTTCTTCATATGTCCTTTCTTATGACAATAATGGCATTCGATATCCCTCTTCCTTGATTTACTTCTACTCTTATTTTGTTGACCATTCTTTTCCTTGTTCTTGCTCCTGCCGCACTGCTGATTCTTTCCTTGGCAATAATCACGAACATTATATGCATCTCCACTCTGAGTGCCAACCATAGAGTTTCTACAAATCTCCTCACTCAAGAGTGCTCCACATATGTCATCATAGACAAGTTTGCCTCCAGGTGCACTATTGCTAATAGCTATGCAAAATGTATCCCATGATGATGGCAAGGTGCATAACAACAATACTCCTTTCATTTCATTACCCATATCCATTTTCTGAGCCTGTAACTGGGAGAATATAGCATCAAACTCATTTAGATGAGCAACAACACTACCTGTGTCCTTCATATGAAGGTCATATAATTTTCTCAGCAGATACACTTTATTTGATGCCGTCTCTTTTTCATATGTATTACATAACTTCTTCCAAAGGTCCTCTGCACTTTCACAGTCTAATACTGTAAAGTAAACATTATCTGCCAGGTGCAAGCGGATGGTAGACTTGGCCATTTCATCTAACTCATCCCAATCATCTTCATCCATGTCAGCAGGCTTCTTTGAAATCCCATTTACTGGCTTCCATTGCCTCCTTTGAATCAACACATCTTTAATCTGATTCTTCCATAGAGCAAAGTTTGTGGCATCAAATTTTCGGATCTCAAAATGGTCTTTTCCCTACAAGTTATAGCTCCTCTTCGGAACACTAGCACTAGATCTTGTTCCACCGGATGTGCCTGAGACCTCTGACGCCATGATGGTAGAGAACTAAATGGAATGATAATGGAGCTAGAAGAGTCAGAACACCAACGAATAAGTGTATCAAGGATTAAATCAACCACTATATAGTTGACAAAACCAAAAATGTGGAAAAATTTTGCTAGAGTATCCTCTGCAAAATGAGCATATGACCAGTGTCAAAATATCATAAAACTGCAAGTACTGACATGTTTGCCTCCATAGTGAATCACTAACTTCACTGCATATAATCAGTTACCCAATAGAAGCCAACTATGCTTATTGAGCACCTATGAACAACTATCATACATCTCCTATGGCGAGGCTGGGTAAGTCTTCCACCTGCATCACCAAAGAGACCCTGACATCTGGGTGTCTCCCAATTAAGAAAACCTCACCACGACCGTCTTTATCAAATATAAAAGGCTTTATGCAAAGAACGTAACCATTATATCAATGACCACATGGACGTACATAAGCGATATCCATAGAAGCGTACGTGATGTGTATGTGCTCAATATATGCAGTGAAATGATACTAAAAGGTTGAATCCATAGCCCAAAAACTAGCCAATAACTCCAGCAAGTGTTTGTCAACTCTGATGTTTTTGGCTCAAAAACCTGCATAAATTTGCAGTGACTACTCCCACCAAAACTGAAAACCTTTCCAAAAACCTATAGTTTTGCGAGTGTGGCTGAAAAACAAAGCCCCAAAGGTTGATATTTATTGTCGGAGAAGTACAAAGAACACTCTTCTTGATGTTTGCAGACTTGTGTGAAGAGAACTATGTGCAAAAGTACTCCAAAATGGCTCCAAAAGACACCCAAAAATGCTTCAAAAATAGGCTTTGAAAGCAAAGAATGAAGCTTTGAGGGACCAAAACATGTTCAAAGTAATGTCAACCTTAGTCTTTCCCCTTCTTCAGACACCACAAGAGTGTAGCTTAGTGGCATGATATTGTCACAGTTAAGCGAGCTTTGAGGAACAATACTGGGATGGGTGACCTCCCGGGAAGTATCGAGAACCTCTATCTTCCTTGATCGTTGAGGTCCTCCCTCGCGTGCAGCCAACGGTGACTTCGGTGACTCGGATGACTTGGTCGCCACCTTAGTCATAAGCCTTGGAGAAAGCCTTGGGGGGGGGTCTCGCTTTGCTCGCACAAAAGGAACAAAGCTTTTTGCATCGAATTGCTCTGATACCAGTGAAGTATTTCTATGACGATGCACCACAATGCGCTCTCCTTCTTGAGAGCTCCATGATTATATGCTCATAGTAGAAAAAAGAGCTCTTGAGGCCACACACAGTACTTCACACAGATGTTGCAGAATACACAGAAAACATAGTACACAGGAAGCACGAAGACAAACTTCTTAGGTTTCACAAATGCGGTCGAACATACAGTCTGTGTGGCCTTTCACATGGACACTAATGATAACAAATGACTAGGAGACAAACACCTAAAGCACAGGTTCTCTCTTTTGGCCCTCTCAAACTTATCTGTAGGTAACCTAGGCCCTTGTGATCTTTGTTTTTCAATGAAAATTTTGTTTTTCCCCAATGGAAACTTTTTCTTGAACTTAGTCATACTTATAGGCTTGAGGGACTGAGAGTAGGGGTTTCTCTTTCCTTCCTAGCTAGGAATGACGTGACATGTGTCTCAAGTGAGATCATTTGAGAATTAAGTTGCTAAATGAGAGATGTGATGCTACCTATATCTCTCTCTAGCCTAAGGGTGTGTTCTTTTAAATCTGCGTATTGGTCATGAGTAACAAACTCATCCAAAAGTTCCTCATAGGTATATTCTTCTTGTTGAGGCTCTTTTTCCTCTAGTTTTTCCTCTACTTCCTACCCCATTTCTACCTCTTCCATTGTAAGATCAGGATCCCCTAGTTGTTCTTTAGATGGAGAAGTGCCTTCTACTAATTGTTTCCCTTTGGACTCCATGTTTTACTCCCCCTCCCCCCCGCCCAATTTACTAACTAGAGTATATGAAAAGAATGGAAGTAAACTTTACATATGCAAGAAGAAGAGAAATATATCACAAGAGCACTCCGTGGTAGAAAATAAAGCTGCAGAAGCGAAATCCAAGCGATCTATGGAGCGTGAAGGCACTGATCTTCAATCCTCGCTAGGTCCAAACAAAAATTTGAAATGTTTGGTTGGCCCGAGGAGGTTCTAATCACAAAAAGCGAACAAGAATGATACCAAAATCATGTAGCAATAGCCCCAATTGGGCAAACTGAGTGAAACTGAAGCATTTTTGAATTTTGACAGTCCTCACTAGTCCAAGAGATGTAGTTCAGCACGTGTACTTTAAAGATATTAAACTATCCCAAGTGAAAAAAAGTGGATTCGGATGCCAATTAATGAAAACTAGGCCCGAGAGTGGTCACCTAGTTCCTGTTGAAATGTTGTAGAGGGATTTTGGTTGACCAAATCTTTTCCAAATCAAACATCAATGGTTTCTAACTGAAGCTTATAAGAATATAGCTTCGTATACGACAAAGATTTTTGAAATCAGACGTTGTATCACTAAGATATGGTGTAGAGAAGATGGGTATGTCAAGGAGAGGATGTGGGAAAGCAAACCTTCATTGAAGGGTGACTTTGAAAAGCCATAACTGAGAAGCTGAAGCTCTTAAAGCTAAACCCATGACCCATAGCCCAAGTACACATCCTGTTATACATGCGTACATCATAAATTCCCCAAATCCTTAATCCATAGCATAGCTTTCCTCTCCCTAATCTTGAAAGAAATTTCGAATTGAAATGCTTACCTCCTTTTTCACATCAGTTTGGTTTTCTCAGCAAAATTCAGGAGCAGTTGTCGATGGAGAAGACTTTATCTCACATATGGGAGGGCACTGCAAAAATTTGAGTATATATAAGAGGCTTAAAGCCTCACTCTTTCATCCAAGAGTAGGGGAGGAGGGAAATGAGCCTGTCGACTGTTGTGCTCTCTTGTGTGCACTCACGTCGGCTTGTCCTGTTCTGAGGCTTCATGGGCATTCCCATTGGCTGATTCCGTCATGTTATCGGCTAGCTCCGATACCAATGCTGAGTTGCTCTCTTGTCCTGAGGAATCCCCTCATTTTGAGGTTGGTTCTATGCACATCCTATGCTCGAATATACATGCCACCCAGTCGCGTGGAGTTCTGCTTATCTCTGAGTCTCTCATTACCCATAAAGGACAATGCTTAAGCTATCTCATATGAGTGCCACTTGGCACTCATGTGAGTATCATACTCAACATGTTTAAGAGGCGGCTCTCACCTCTATATCAAAAATCATATGTGATACTCCATGTGACATCAACAAATCCCCTCTAGGAATGATGTGGTGAATAAGGATTTGGCACTCATGTATAAGGAAGTGCCAAGCTATGTGGAATCAATCCACAAAAGGAAGTAAGCCAAAAGATTTGCAGAAAGCTTCAAACTTCTCCGTAGGGAGAGCCTTTGTGAAAAAGTCGGTAATGTTCTCCTGTGTTGGCACATATGCCAAACTAATCTCTCCAACAGAGAACCTCTCCTTGATATAGTGATAGTGCACCTCAATGTGCTAAGTGCAAGCATGGAACATAGGATCCCTTGATGCCACCAATGTGCTCTGACTGTCAGTGAAGATGGTGGTGGAAAAATATTGACCACCACTCAAATCATCCATAAGGCGTATGAGCCACACACACTCAACAATCACTATGAAAATTGCCCTATACTCAGTTTCATAACTAGAAGTGGCCATAGTAGGCTGCTTCTTGCTCGACCAAGATATGCATGAGCTACCAAGCATGAAGAAAAAACCACTAATGGACACATGAGTGCCATAGCAACCAACCTAGTCAGATTAAGAAAAAGCATGTAAATATGGCGATAGTGATCCCCCTTGAGATAAAACAATCCAAGTAGGCGAGTACTTACATACAATGTTCAATCCAAGAAAGATATATGGTGGTTAGGTGCTATTGAAGTACCTAAAGAATCCAATGATGTTCTTTCATGGATTTTTAGTCTGAAACCATGGATAAAAAAGATGATAGCTTCTCACATTCATGGTGCAAAACTCAATGTAAAAGGCCTAGGTGATTTTGAGGTAGAGTGGCACTTGGGTGGAGACTTAAAGACTATCAAATGCATGTTAGGATGCAAACAAGGTGCTTCTGCTCTCTATCCTTGTCCATATTGCACATGAGGTTTGACGACACAATTGCATCTCCATCTATTGAGAGGTGTTCCATTTTAGGTACACCTAATCATGACATGTCGGATAAGGATTCGAATCCCATTATTCCATTTCCTTTACTTAATGTTTACTTTTTCATCTTGCATGTCTTATGAGAATTTTTTATAGAATGTTGAAGCTCCATATACAATTCTTCATGTTTCCCCATTCAAAAATGCAGTTTTAATGTCCAACTGATGTACATTCCAACCATGATGAACTCCAAGTGCACATATGCTATGAACAATGGTCACTCAACATGTGGGTGCAAAGGTCTCATCAAAATCAATACCTCTTTGTTGACCATAAATTTTTGCAACAAGCCTAGCCTTATACCTATCAACCGTTCCACTAGGCTTACACTTTAGCATGCATACCCATTTAGTGCCAATGGCCTTTTTGCCTGGAGGCAAATCACATAAAGACCATGTACCATTCTTCATAATAGCATCATATTCTGATTGCATAACATCCATCCAATTTTCTAAATTTTGTGATTCATCAAAAGAATCAAGCTCACTCTCATCACAAAGACTAGAGGCAGCCATAGCATAGCACTATGATGCAAAAAAAGCACTATGAGAGTGTGAACGAGTATGATATGATATATCTCAGCCCTCTCATCAAGTGCATTTTGTAAATTTGCATTAAAAATGGAATGATTTGCATCATCATGTGCCTATAAAGGTTAAGAAATTTCCTCATTTGGACTAGCACTTCACTGTTCACCTACAGAAAAGGGCAAAGTATCATACACATCTTTGGAGCTAACTGATGTCTCCTTAGTACATGAAAGTAATGGCTGAGTTGCATCTTCCACAAAAACAACATCATGACTAACCAAAGTGCGCTTATTCTGTGGATGATACAAACGTTAGCCTTTGCTTTCAAAATTGTACACAACAAAATTACATTTTATTTCTTTATCATCCAATTTTTTTGCATTATTGTTTAGGTGCTAATGCATATGTCAAACAAGCAAAGACATGTAGGTAAGAAACAAATGGCTTGTGACCATGCTGAGCCTCATATGGAGTGATAGACTATAGTGCTTTGGTGGGAAACCTGTTAAGTACATATGCTGCACACATAACAACCTCAAGCCAAAAGCTATGTGGTAAAGCTTGAATTTTGACCGTATATCTCACCATCTCCATGAGAGACATGTTCTCTCATTCAACAACTCCTTTCTGTTGATGTATATACAAAATTGTACATTGATGTTTTATCCCATGTTCAACCAAAAATGCATTAAAATAAAAAGACATGTATTCCCCCATTGATTAGAATGGAGGGTGCCTATTTTACATGCCGAAAGATTTTCAACCCAAACTAAAAACTATTTGAAGCACATAAACACTTTGGACTTTGCTTTCAATGGATGCACCCATGCATGCCTGGAAAAATCATTAATAAAAGTCATGAGGTAAAGGTCGTTCCAAAAAGGTGTATGAATAGGACCATAGACATCATTATGAATAAGGTGCAATTTTTTAGTAGCTCGTACTGAACCATATTTTGGGAAGGAGGAACACTACATTTTGCCCAAAATAGAGCCTTCATAAACATGTTTACTAGGTGCCTCAAGTTTGGGTAGAGAGGACACCATTTTAGATTTCTTCAGTCATAACAATCTAGCAAAATTCAGATGGCCAGTGTGCATGCCAAAGCTTTGCATATGAGATAACATGAGAAGCTTGAATTGCACATGTTGAATCATTCATAGATTTTGCATCATTTATGAGCTTATATAACCCACAACATAAAATGCCAAAAGCAATAATAACATTGTCGTTTGACAAATCATGAACTGTACATCCATCGTGAACAAATTTGACAACCAAGCTGGTCCTGGCTAATGCTAAAACTGACAATATTTGATCCCTAACACAAACAAAGCATCTGACAATTTGAAAGGCTTACCATCAACATTAGTCAAAATTATCCTACCAACTCCCATTACAGGATAAGAGGATTTTTTAGCACATGTGACAGTATTCCCTGTAGGGGAAGGCTCAAGTGAACAGAAGAAACTACACTACGAGGTAATATGTTTGGTTTCTCCACTTTCAAAGTACCAAACATCTGAGTCTACTGTAGACATGCATTGTTCATGAGAAGATGGATCATAGCTACAAACAATAGTAAACGCCCATTCTTCATTCTTTTTTGGGGATTCTTTAATTGATAGGGGCTTGAGTGTTCGTAGGAGAAGAGTGGAGAAGAAGAAGAAAGACAATTGCATTGAAAGCCTCTGTGTCTTGATTAACAATAAAGAATACAATAGCTTTGTCTATAATGAGACAAATTGTTCTCTATGCATAGCAATTAAGACAAAGAAGCACACACACAAGTATACAGAATATCATAGTTACTTATGTAGTCAACCTCTATGATGATCCTCCACCTTGTCTAGTAGCTTGCACTTGTGCATTCCTTGCACTTAAGCTTCCAATAAGGTTGAAGACTTGGTCACTTCTCTGCTGACATGCAACACCTCCTTGATGATACTTTGTTACATCTTAGTTGCTCTCTTGGTTGCTCTCTACACACTCTATGTGCATACTTTGTCACCTCCTTTGAACACTTTCTCTCTCTCTCTCTCTCTTTCTCTCTCTTTTCATACCTTGCCTCTCTGCATATGCACGGTTCAACCACTTTGAACGCCTAATCACCTTGAGTATGATTGCCAATTTTTGTGTGATTTTGAGACTATGACCGGAGGGGTGTCGACCATGCCCTAGATGAAGCAACGAACTTCTCTGATACAATTGTGGGATTTTGAGGTCTGTGGAAGCAAAAAAACAACACAAGGAAGAAGAATAATCTTGGAACACCACACAATATTGAATGTATTACAAATTTAATGTACAAAGATAAGTGACCCATTAGGGTTATAGGTGTATATACAAGCGAGAGGAAAAAAGCCTCCTAAAGAGGGAAAAAAGTGCCACGGTGGTCCGAGTGTGTTCACATACATCACTATCAAATATATCAACAAATCCCTCTTGGGAGTGATGCGGTGAACAAGGACCTAGCACTCATGTATAAGGAAGTGCCAAGCTATTTGGAAAGAGATCAATCCACAAAGGAAATAAGCCCAAAGCTTTGCAGAAAGTTTCAAACTTCTGTTTAGGTAGAGACTTGGTGAAAATATCGGCAATGTTATCATGTGTGGGCACATAAGACAAACTAATCTCCCTAGTAGAGAACCTCTCCCTGCCATAATGGTAATGCACCTCAATGTGCTTTGTGCAAGCATGGAACACATGGTTCCTTGCAATTTCCAATGTGCTCTTATTCTCAGTGAAGATGGTGGTGGAAGAAGATTGACCAACGTCCAAATAAGCCAAAAGGCATTTGCACCACACACACACACTCAACAGTTGCTACAAAAGCTGCCCTATACTCAACCTCACAACTAGAAGGGCGAGAGTAGGCTACTTCTTTCTCAATCAAGATATGCATGAGCTATGAAGCATGAAGCAAAAACCACTAGTGGACACATGAGTGTCATAGCAACTAGCCTAGTTAGAGTTAGAAAAAGGATGTAAATCTAGTGGTAGTGATCCCCCCTTGAAATAAAACAATCCAAGTAGACAAGTATCTCTCAAGTAGCAAAAGATGCACTTAACTGCCTGTCAATGCTTGACACTCAGGAAATGGATAAACTTGCTCATATGAGAGATAGAAAACTGAATATCATGCCAAGTTATGCATAAGTAAATAAAGCATCCAATAACCTACTGATAGAGAACAACATCAAATGCATCTCGAGCATCATGAAGACTCAACCACCTAAATCTATTTCCATAGGAGTGGCAATAGGTTTGCAATCTTCAAGGCCAAAACATTGTAATAATGTGTCAATATATTTTTTTTAACATAGAGCTATTCCACCATGAACTTGAATGAATTGAATGCCCAAATAATGATGCAAATACCCAAAATCTGACATCTCAAAATAGGCATGCAAGTTAGCCTTAAAATCAACAATATGCTTCTCATTAGGACCAATGAGCAACATGGCATCAACATAGACAACAATGATGAGAAGCACATCATTTGCACGCTTAACATATAAGGTGCTCTTAGTTGGATTGTTCTCAAAACCATGTGCAATCAAGTAGGCATGTATCTTTTCATACCAAGCATGTGGTGCTCGCTTCAAACCGTATAATGCCTTTTTCAGCCTGCACAATTTGTTTTCATGCCCTTTCTAAATAGAAACATGTTTTTGAAATACATACATTTTTTCATGTAAGTCCCCATTCATAAATAAAATTTTAATGTCAAGTTGATGTACATTCCAACCATGATGATTTGGAAGTGCAAAAATGCTATGAAGAGTGGTCATTGGGCATGTGGGTGCAAAGGTCTCATCAAAATCGATGTCTCTTTCTTGAGCATAATGGTTTGTAACAAGCCTAGCCTTATACATGTCAGTTGTTCCATCAGGTTCACACTTCAGCAATATACCTATTTAGTGCCAATGTCCTTTTTGTGTGGAGGCAAATCACATAAAGACCAAGTACCATTCTTCATAATAGCATCATACTCTGATTGCATAGTAGCCAACCAATTTTTTGAATTTTGTGCTTCATCAAAAGAAAGAGGCTCATTCTAATCACAAAGACAAGAGGTGATTGCATAACAATCTGATGCAAAACAAACACTATGAGAGCTTCAATGAGTGTAATATGAGAGAGGTGCATCTAGTTTGCTATCTCACAAAGTCTTCACTAGCCATTTGGGCATAATTTTTGCCTCCTCTATATCAACCCTCTCATCAGCTAGTGCATCATGTGAATCTACATTAGAAATGGAACGATGTGCATCATCATGTCAAACCTCTAAAGGTTGAGAGATTGCATCATTTGGACTAGCACTTGATTTTCCATCTATAAAAAGAGGTAGAAAAGTGTCATACACATCTTTGGAGCTAACTGATGTCTCCTTGGTACATGAAAGTAATGGATGAATTGCATCTTCCACAAAAACAACATCATGAATAGCCAAAATGCATTTAGTCTATGGATGATACAGATGATAGCCTTTGCTTTTAGAATTGTATCCAACAAAAATACATTTTATTGCTTTATCATCCATTTTTCTATATTATTGCTTGTACTACGAGTTCTCTCTTCTTTCTTTTCTTGCCTTCACTCTTTGTGGTTACCTATGTGGCTAACCTCACATCATTTGTGAGTTCTTCTCATCCTTGAGGATGAGCTTCTACTTCCTATAGGTATTCCTTTTCTGATTCACAGAATGCATCCATAATGAATGACTCTAGGTATGAGTCACTTGTCTAGTAAAGTTCTCCTGTTCTAGGATTGCACTCTTCTATAATTGAATCACACATGATTGGTTCTATAGTGAAAACTAAAATGTCATAGCCATCCTCATCACAATGTGGTGTCCATTGTTCTTCATTGATGGCTAAGTCCATTGTGGCTAAATTTTTTTCCCAACCATGAGGCTCAAATTCTTCGTCCAGAAATACTACTGGTGCATAGGCTGGGTCTCGATTTGATCTATGAGTTTCCTTCGCACCTACCTCTTTGGCATTTTCTCTTTTCTCTTCTTCTTTTGCAAATTTTCACATCCATAGGTGGGTGTCTTCATACATCCATGAGGATCGTGATCCTATGGAATGCACTGACTCTACATCATCCTTGGTTTTATGGATGGGACTCCACTATATAGGGAGCATGTCTCTATAAGAGTAGTCCTTGAGATTGAATTTGGTTGTAACACCTAAGTGTTGCAAATACAAGGAATCGGTTCCCCAACCTTGTACTACTTGCAACTGTCTCATGAATGGTCTTCCCAAAATCATCTCATAGGCTTGGTTTTTTGCTAAAGTCACATATGGCAGAAGTATTGTCAAACCCTACACCACAAGTAGTGAGAGCTATTCCTTCTAATAGTCATAAAGGTCTCTCTATGTGACCATCAACCATCTATAATTTCATTCTCATTGGCAAGGCGCCAAGACCTAATAATATTAAATGAATACCAAGAATGGTAGTCATCTTATTTTTATCTTTCCAAGTATAACCAAAAAAGGGAAAGGATTCTTCAAGTGTTTCAGGGCCAATCAAGGCATGATATATACCTCCAAAGCCCAAAACTGCGGAAGAAATTAAATGGAGAACTCCGGAAACAAAATATGGGAAGGTATGCTAGTTTGCCCCAACACTTCCATAGGGAAGTGGTAGCAATTTTAAAGATGTTTCCTTCTTCCCCTTTGCTCATGTAGTCTATCTTATCCAAGGGTATTTATGGTACTCTTTTATGTGATCCTACCTAGGAATAAGGTTTTTCTATTTCTGGCACTTGATTAGCTATGTGTTTCCACAATTTTGGCTTAGCCTTGAGTAGCTCTTCTAAAGTGAGATTACACTGCACTTTAGTGTTCTTTACTACCTCTTTATTCCTAGGTATGACTGAGTCTTTGTTTCTTACCATGATAGTGGGTGCTCTCATATAGGTAGACTTCACTTCCCATGGTCTTGTGAAATGAGGCAACTCTTGTAGGGAGTTAGACTTGAAGTCTAATCGCTCACTAGACTGGATATCTTCTTATCCTCCATAAATAGAAGGAATATCTTGTGGGAATTGATCCTACAGGTCATCCAAAATTTCAATGGGAGGAGAATTTTCACTTTCTCTTGCCCATTTCTCTTCTTGAATCTCTCTTAGAAATCCTTGGGAATACCACTTGATAGAAGAAGACGTGTCTAGTTCAATGGAATTAGGTGCATAAGCTTCCATGGGAGGAATATTCAGTCTTTCACTTGCCTTGTCCTTACTCGGGGAGGTGGCTTCCTTTCTAGATTTTGCAATTAACCTCTCCAATCTTTCTAATAGTCCATCAAAATGCAACTGAGTCTTAGTTGAACTAGGGCAATTGAAGAGGTTGCTGGCCTTAAACATGGTTTGAGCCAATTCTACCATCTCCTTAGTACATGAAAGTAATGGCTGAATTGCATCTTCCACAAAAACAACATCACGACTAGCCAAAATGCATTTA
Organism: Ceratopteris richardii; assembly: GCA_020310875.1. Taxonomy (NCBI): domain Eukaryota; kingdom Viridiplantae; phylum Streptophyta; class Polypodiopsida; order Polypodiales; family Pteridaceae; genus Ceratopteris; species Ceratopteris richardii. The sequence goes on from CM035432.1 coordinate 109,376,960, forward strand.
GTCTGTGGATGATACAGATGAGCAAGAAATGGCTTGTAACATGCCAAGCCTCATATGGAGTGATAGACTACACTGATTTGGTGGAACACATTTTAAGTACATATGTTGCACACATAACAACCTCAAGCTAGAAGCTATGTGGTAAAGCTTGACTTTTGACCATATACCTCACCAACTCCATGAGAGACTTCTTTTCTTTTAGCAACTCTATCTATTGAGGTGTATAGGGCACTGTACATTGATGTTTTATCCATCGTTCATCCAAAAATGCATTAAAATCAAAACATGTATTCCCCCCCTTGACAAGAATGGAGGGTGCCCATTTTACATGCTGACAAGTTTTCAGCCAAAACTAGAAATTGTTTGAAGCACATAATCACTTCAGAATTTTCTTTGAATGGATACACCCATGTATGCCTGGAAAAATCATCAATAAAAGTCACAAAGTAAAGGTAGTCCCCAAAAGAAGGTGTATGCATAGGACCACAAACATTAGCGTGAACAAGCTGCAATTTCTGAGTAGATCGTACTGAACCATCTTTTGGGAAGGAGAAATGTTGCATTTTGCCTAAAATACAACCTTCTTAGACATGTTTACCAGGTGCCTCAAGTTTGGATAGAGAAGACACCATTCTAGATTTCTCAAGTTTGGACAGAGAGGAGACCATTCTAGATTTCTACATGTAGCAAACTAGCGAAATTCAGATGAGCAAAGCGTGCATGCCAAAGCTTAGCATTTAAGATAGCGTAAGAATCTTGAACTGCACATGTTGAATCATTCATAGATTTTACATAGTCCATGGGCTTATACAACCCACGACATAAAATGCCAACTTTGACAGATCATGAACTATACATTTATCATCAAAAAATTCGAGAACCAAGTGAATCTTAGCTAATGTTTAAACTGACAACATATTTCCTTGATGCCTAACACAAACAAAGCATCTAACAATTTAAAAGAACTACCATCACTTGTATTCATAATGATCTTACCAAGTCCCATTACAAGAATATTCACCCTCTAAGTCCAAGGAAATGTGGGACATGCATTGTTTACTTATGGAAGTCAAAAGATGTCTAAATTGGATCTATGGCACAAGAGGTTAGGACATTTTAATGAAAGGGGAATTAAAGAAATGACAAAGAATGGTGCAGTGCTTGGTCTACCAAATATTGAAGGTCAACATATGATATACAAATGTGAGGCTTGCCAGTTAGGTAAAGCTCACAAGAAATCATACAATAAGCAAGGATACAAGTATTCAAATATGCTTGAATTGGTTCATACAGATGTGTGTGGTCCTTCAAAGGACTATAGCATAAATGGATCAAGGTATTATGTGCTATTTGTTGATGATGCAACTAGATGGATTAGTCTATATGTGATCAAGGATAAATATGAAGTGTTTGAGACATTTAAACACTATCATGCCTACACAGAAAGAATTACAGGACAAAAGCTGAAGAGATTGAGATTAGATGGAGGGGGAGAATATTTTTCTAAAGAATTCGATGATTATATGTGGAATGCAGGTATCAAAAGAGAAGTGACATGCAGGTACTCCCCACAACAAAATGGAGTTGCAGAAAGAAGAAATAGAACTCTTGTACAGTTTGCAAGATCAATGATGAAGGAAAAAAGGTGTCCTAATTATATGTGGGCAAAAGCAATTAATACTGCAACTTATCTTGTGAATAGGTTGCCTTGCAAAGCTTTCGAGGGAAGGACTCCTTATGAAGCATGGTGGGGTAAGAAACCTACTCTTGATCACTGCAAAATATTTGGATATTTGGCATATGCTTATGTTCCATCTCAATTGAGACATAAGCTAGAACCTAAAGCAGGAAAATATATGCTCATTGGGTATGATCATAAACAAATGGGATACAGGTTGTGGAATCCATCCACAAAACAATTTCTTGTTTCAGTAAAAGTTATATTTGATGAGCAAAGCACATGGTTTACAGGATCAGATAATGTGTGTACAGATCTTGAAGAAATCAAAAGGAAAGGGAAGTCAAAGATGAATGTATATGAAGAAGATATTGTTGATGATGTTTGTAGAAATGAAATGTAGGACAATTATGAAGATAGACCAAGGTTTGATCCAGAACAAAATGAAGGAGAAACTTCAAGAAGTGCAAAAACTACAATCATCAAGAGATAGAAAACAACCTATCAGGTATAGTTATGATACATCTTTCTTGACAACCAAAGATTATGCTTACATTGTGAAGACATATGAAGATCCATCCACATATGATGAAGCTAAAGGAAAGGAAAATTGGGAAAAAGCAATGCAAGAAGAGTATGATGCTCTACTTGAGAATGAGACATGGGAATTGGTGCCAAGGCCAAAGAATCAGAAGGTGATTGGATGTAAGTGGGTATATAAGACAAAGAGGTTTGCAGATGGAAAAGTCTCTAGATACAAGGCTAGAATTGTGGTCAAAGGATATGCCCAAACACAAGGAGTGGACTATGATGAAACTTTTAGTCTAGTAGCCAAGATATCTACAATCAGAACTATAATTGCAATTGCTACATGTAAAGGTTGGAAACTTTCTCAATTAGATGTAAAGAATGCATTTCTAAATGGATATATTGCAGATGAAGTATACATGGAGCAACCAGAGGGTTTCAAAGAGTCAAATGAATCAGATTATGTGTGTAAGTTTAAGAGAGCTCTGTATGGTCTAAAACAAGCTCCAAGAGCATGGAATTACAGATTGGTCAAGTTCTTGAATGAACTTGGATATCAAGCTTCAAAGGCAGATAGTAGTTTGCTAGTGAAAGCAAATGAAGATAGATACATTTATGTGTGTATTTATGTTGATGACATTATTGTCACAGATACATATGCTCAAGGAATCCAGGAGCTAAAGAAGTATATGGAAAATGAGTTTAAGATAAGTGATTTGGGAAATTTGTCTTATTTCCTAGGGATGGAGATTATATACACTCAACATGGAGTGTATGTTACACAAGAAAGTATTTGAAAAATCTTTTGATGAAGTTTGATATGGATTATTGTAAGCCCTCAACCACACCATTGGAGGTTAATCATAAACTAAGCAGGTATGGAGGAGAAGAGTTCAAAGACATGAAGATATATTAGAGTTTGGTAGGTAGCTTAATCTATGCTACTTTGACAAGACCAGATCTTTCATATGCAGTTGGTGTCTTATCTCAATTTATGCATTGTCCAAAGCAAACTCATTGGGTTGAAGCACAAAGAGTGCTAAGATACATCAAAGGAACTCTGAATGAAGGTCTGTATTATGGATTTACTTCTGACCCTAGGATCAAGTGTTTACTGATGCAGATTGGGCAGGTAATTCAGATGATAGAAGATCCACTCATGGTTATCTATGTTATGTTGGAGATAAGCTAATTTCTTGGTGCTCAAAGAAGTAACATACAGTTGCATTGTCATCTATAGAAGGTGAATGCAAAGGAATGGTTGAAGACTTTATTAAAAAATCTAGGAATTGACCAGAGTGTTTCAATCATATTTGGAGACAACATGAGTTCATTATATTTGGCAGCTAATCCTGTTTTTCATGCCATGACTAAACATATAGAGATTCAGTATCATTTCTTGAGAGAAAAGGTACTTGATAAAGAAATTGAAGTCATGTATACACCAACAAAAGAACAAGTAGCAGATATGTTGACAAAAAGTTTGGATGGACCAAAGTTACAAAGGTTTAAAGAGATGGCAGGTATAAAGAAGGTGCAGGTAATCACAATTGATGATTGAGGGGGAGCTGTTGGAGCAAGACAATCATCCATTGATGATCACATGAAGATTAAGAATGAAGAAGTGAAGGAATGACTCAAGCTCAAAGCATGAAGTCAATTAAAGAATAAGGAAGAATTTTTTTGTACATTTATCAATAATAGCTTTGGAAAAATACTTGATGTAGTGACGAGTCGATAGTCACATTTATATATAAGCTCATGTATAGTCGTGATATAGATGAGAGATGAAGAATAGATGAGAATGTGATCAATAGATTTTAGGTTGTTCAAGAGATAGATGTGTAGAGAGTTTTTTTGTGAGTTAGCGACTGGTCTTTCCTAGAATTCTCTCAGCCTGATCATGTGGTTCAGGAAATCTTTTGGACACATCTAACTCAGAAGTTAATCAAGCTATGATCAAAGTTTGATGATCTAATTCTCTTCAGGCTGTGTGTATGACAAGTAGCAACATTCATATGTAGTCTACAAGTGAAGTTCTTAGAATCGCGCATTTTCCTGTTCAAAGATTTGCTTGGATCTCAGTGTTCAGTGTAATTTTTTTTATGTTTGAGCATTCAAAATTTAAGTTAGAAGGTAATGAATCTTTGTTCAAAAGCATTTAGCAAAACTGGTTACATTTTGAAAGAAATCAACTTAAGAAGTTGACCATGTTAAAGTCCTTATTTCTGGAAGGTAGTTTTTGACACAGGTTTAATCGAAGTGATCAAATTAAGAATATAATAGTTCTTTTGAAGAACTAATGGTCATTGTGATTGTGCAAAGGAAGTACGAACATGTGACTATCATTTGAATGATTAAAATTTAAGTCATATGCAGAGATTGAAGTCCATTTCTGAAGCAGACTCTTGAAGATAAAGAAAGCTTCATACAGAGAAGTATTTCTTAACATATATGAAAGATAATATGAAGTTTGTGTAAAGTTTGGTTTATTCTTGATATAGAGGAGTTCTTAAGTCAAGATAGATCAGACATTTGGAGATTACGAGGTCTCCAACATATTCAAACATTGAGATCTGATGGAGGAGTTGAATACATGTCAAATGAGTTCAATAGCTTTAAAATGTCATGGACGTTGATGATAGTTTCCATGACGGTATACATCACAACAAAATTGCATTGCTGAATGCAAAATAGAGATATTGCAAAAATAGCACAAGCCTTGATGGCTGAGAAAATTATGTCGCATTATTATTGGGCAGAAGTTGTGCATAGCATTGTATACATCATGAATAGAACTCTGACTACTATTGTAGATCAAGTCACACCTGAAGAGAAGTTTACAACTAAAAAGCAAAATTTATCACACATGAAAATATTCAAGTATATTGCATATGTACATGTTCAAGATGAGGTGAGGATGAATCTTGATCCAAAAGCAAAAAAATGTATCTTCATTGGGTACTCCCTTGAGCAAAAGGGATATAAATGCTACAACAAACTCACACGATGGTTGAAGGTTAGTAGAGGTGTGGCATTTGATGAAATGTTAAGCTTCTATGTAGATGCCAAAGAAGGACTTAATCTTGATTCAGATGAAAAAGGAATGTTGAAAAAACGTGTAGAATCTCAAGTTTTGAGTGGACCTAATTTGTCACCAAGCAATAGTTCCAACTCAAATCTGTGAAGTGGAAGATTGTGTGGAAACTTCAATCTAGCAAATTCATTGGCTACATCCAAGAAAAGTAAAGAAAAGGTTTTTTATCATAACAAAACATCAATTTTCGAAGACATTGATGGAGATTCAAGGAATTTAGAAAAGAGCCTTAATGAGGAAATTGGATTGCCCTCTATGAAGACTCTAGGGGTAAGAAAGGCATATGCAAATGACACAACAAGAAGAAGTGAACGAAGACCAAGAATATATGGAAGGATGCGTAATTCAGTGCAGTGATTAACATATGATAGCCACATGGCTTTTCATTGTCACCCTACATGGCCAATGTCATACAAGATATTGAACCTTCTTGTTTTGAAGATGCAATTGGAAATGCAGATTGGAAGAGAGTTATGGATGAGGAGATGGATGCACTTTTTGGAAATGAAACACAAAAGCACAATTTGTAGCAAAAGGATATCCACAAACATATGGCATTGATTATGAAGGAATGCTTAGCCCTGTAGCTAAAATGGCTACTTCCAGAGGACTTGTTGCATTGGCTACAACAAAAGGATGGATTTTGCATTAGGTGGATGTGAAGAATGCTTTATTACATGGTGAGTCGCAAGAAGAGGTATACGTAGACCAGCCACAAGGATATGAGGATTCAAAGCACCCAAATATGTTTGTAGGTTGCAAAAGGCTTTCTATGGGCTTAAACAAGCCCCTCATGTTTGACATGCAAAGATTGTAGATTATTTAATCACCATTGGATTTTCTATGTGTGATGCAAATCACTCATTATATGCAAGGAAGGGTGATCATGGAACCACAAGTGTGGCTATTTATGTTGATGACTTGATTGTAGGTTGTGATAATGAATCTTTGGTTGATGATGAAAGGCAATCCAGATTCCTGAACATTTGGGGAGTTACTCTCTGTTTTATTGCATGAAGATCAATCTAGGCAAACTAGGTCCATTATGCATGTTGCAAATCAAGCTTTCTTAGCTAGTTAGAAGGGGAACGGTTAATAGACCTCATCTACTAGTAGCAAAAATTTTCTAATTTTGTAGATTCAAAAAGGGATGACAAAGACAAGCAGAAAACAAAAAAGAAAAAATAAGGTCTACAAATACTGTAAAGAAAATGATCATGTCATAAAGATTTGTCCAAAACTCGATGCAAAAGAGGCAAAGAAGAAAGAGGTTGGAATCATTATTGTAGAGGCCTCTACACCTAAAATAGAGTCTGAGAATCTTGTGTAGAATTGTTGAGCCTACTAATGGATGACTTAACATGTTTTGCAAAAGTGAAATGGTATCTTGGCAAAGTAGTTCATAGGTGGTGTACAAGTGGCCAAGGACATGGGGGCACAGTTAGTGTACAAATAAATCATCACAACGGTCTTGCATGAAAAGTTAATGCAGGTTACAAAATGTTCTTTTTGAAGGGTTTTTAGGCTTTTAAAGTGTTATGGAAGGTCCAGGTGAACCCTCCTCTATGCACACATTTTGTAGAAATTAAGGTAAAAAAGTGGAAACTAGGAAATAAAGAAGATAGCTTATGTGTGGCCCCCATTCAAATATGGGGTTTTCCATAAAGTCATTACAAGAAAAAATAGGGACTCATTGGTCTTTACATGAAGAGGTTCTTGGGACAAGAAGGGAGGACCAAGATAGACAAGTAGTTGAAGTGACATACCTAAGAGGAATCAACACACATACACAAAGGGTATTATTCTTGGAGATAGACTAAGCAGCAAGGGGCATACTCTACACTAAGAAAGAGAGAGAGAGAGAGAGAGAGAGAGAGAGAGAGAGAGAGAGAGAGAGAGAGAGAGAGAGAGAGAGAGAGAGAGAGAGAGAGAGAGAGAGAGAGAGCAAGAAATACACACTTGGACAGTACGTACATAGAGAGGCAAGGTGTGCAAAGAGAGAGACAAAGTGTTCAAAGGAGGTGACAAAGTATGCAAAGAGAGTGTGCAAACAAAAACTCAATTGTAACAAAGTATCATCAAGGAGGTGTTGCAGTGACCACTCCTTCAACCTTATTGGAAGCTCGAGTGCAATAAGTGCACAAGGTAAAGTGTTGCACAATAAAGAAGCACAAAAAAGGGAGCCCCCGATGTTTTCAAATTATGGGCATAAATTTTCTTCTTCAAATTTTGATGAAACTCTCATGAAGCCATGTAAATGCGCTAGAGGAGTCCTCTAGATGCATAAATCCCAATTAGTGTAACATGATCCTTGTAACATAGTAGGAAATTAGTGTCTTCCAATAAAAGTGCCAATCTCTTGTGTGAAAGGATCAATTTTAGGGCACATGTATATAAGTCACTTGGTGACTCTTGTAAAGAACTTTTTTCCATTGTGAGAATTGAAGCATATTTTCAAACTTGCCTCTTCTTTGTTGATTATCATCTTCTCCAAGAGCTTTTGTGTGTGTATAATGCTTGAGATGTGTGTGTAGGACTGTTTTCTACCCCTCCCCATCACTTTTGAACCATTGTAGTGTGTGTGTAAGCCTTGAGGAGTTGTGGAGTAGGTGTTGGTGTTTCTTGCCATTGCTCATAACTTGAAGTAAGTTTGTCAGATTCAACTAAAAATACTGCCATTAGATGTCTCTCATCGAGAGCTCTGAAATGAACCTGGTATTGAAAATATTCGGAGTAGAGAGAAAAGTTCAAATTTGTGCTTACTACTATCATTGGTATCGCAACATGCATTTTCAAAGACTTAGTGAGTGGGAGAGGTAGTTAAGACAAGTCTCATGCATTGTAGCATTGATACTTCACTTATCGTCATGTGTGCACATGTCTTCATACACTTGGTGCATCTAATCTCTTGGATTGATAATTAAACGTGTATTAATCCACCACCATGTGCACTTGTGGGGCAATTGAGGTACAATCTCATCGACACAAGTCCCTAAGACTTCACCACTTAGGTACACAAGTTTTTGGTACCCTTGTCGGGGAATATCCCAACCAAGGTGCCTTCGTGATAGTTATAGCTATGGAGTGAATGAAAATACTTGTAGAGGTGAATTCAGTCAGTGGTAAATCATCAACCCTTTTGGCACTTGTTACTTCACACTTTAGGAGTGTGTGTAAGGAGTTTTTTAGGTTTAGGTCTAGGAGTAAGGGAGTGAGGAAGAGTTAGGGTTTAGGGAAAAGAGAGATGTAGTTTTAGGATAGGTAAATTTCCACTAGGAAACTTAAAAAGAAAACAACAAGAAACAAAAATTTTCTAGTCTAGTTCAATTCAAGCACTTTGTCAGCCAAGGCCTTAAAACCCAAAAAATAGTTAGTCTTCAGTTACTTGTTTGAGCAAGTATCATGGAAAGCAGCAACGACCAGTATCGCGAAGTTTGTATCATGGAAAGCAAGCACATTGCTAATCTTGTGAGCTCAAAACTGAGAAGTGGTACTCTTGAAGGTGAGCCATCAACCCTATAACCTCAGACAATCAAAAGCACATTCAAAAACATGATTGAACACACATGCGGTATCATAGGGTAGGACAGAAGGGTTGGAGTGAGATTTTGTGTGGCATACTACTTAGCTAGAAGGGAAGAGGAGAGAAGGATACACACTTTGCACCAAAAACTTTTAAGTTTTGGATGTAGTATTGCGATCGATTGAGTTTTGGTATCACGATACCAAAATTCCCTAGTATCACGATACTCACCTAGTATCGTATCGTGCATACCCCTTGAGGTATCATGATATCGTCAAGGTATCATGTATCACCAAGTGCTGGTATCGCGATCGTGATTCTTAGGTGGTATCGTATCGCTATCCACCTGGTATCGTATCATGCTTCTCTTGGTATCATATCATCATAGAATTGTTATCGTATCATCGAGAGTGAAGTATCATCTATATCCAAGTATTGTATCATCTAGGTCACAATATCGTATCATTGGTTAAACCAGTATTGTATCATCCACTAGTGGTATCGTATCATGAGGCTTATCCAGTATCGTATCATGTCTAGAATTTCTTGGTATCGTATCGTCTCTTGCAATAGTATGGTGTCCTGAGGCTGGTATCTTATCGAGACCCAACAGAGGTAACATATCGTAAGCGGATCCAGTATCGTATCACCTTGATCAATAGTATCGTATCTCAACCATAGTGTCATATCGTGTGAATCATTGGTATTGTATTGTGGTGTACTATTGTTATCATATCGCCACAATAGCAGTATTGTATCATCAAAGAGGTATTGTTTGGAGTGGTATCATATCGTGCTTACACAGTATCGTATCGTCCAGAGCGATCCAGGCAGAATGAAATTAAAACCCTAAGTAATCTAAGATATAATTAAGGGAAAGAAGAGAGAAGATATAGACTTAAGAGGTGAATGAACTTAAGGTCAAGAAGGGTGCTAAGTAGTCGGAGAAGTGTCATTTTATCGTTAGGAAGTGTAGCTTAGGCAAGCCATCACTCAATCTACTCAGATACATCAAGTGATTCAGAGGAGGAACTACCCATGGCCTCAAAGGACATGCATGGTTCAGTTCCTATTAGGGCTTTATGTCCACCATAGAAGGAGAATACCGGACCTCTTTGTAGTATATATCCACTAATCAACAGGAAGTTCCAATTTACCTTGATGGCATAAAAAGGTTGGTAGCAAGAATGGTGAACTCTGTTGATTCAACAATAGTTCCAAGACTCACAGTCAAGTGCCAAGGAGAAGTTTACATGGACAAGTTAGTTCAGATCTATGTAGTGACTTAAAGCCCTAACCAGATCAATGAAAGAGGGGAACTAGAAGGACTATGAACTTCAGGAAGGCCTAATGATGGAGACACTGTGACTACCCCAAGGGGAAAGTCCGTGGTGACTCAAGTCTTGAGAGGAGACCTAATACCTCAAGATGACTATATTTTTGGATGTATATTTGATCCATGGGTCAGACCTACTTTTACAAACAGATTCACCCACACAAGGAGAAGAAGTAAGCCCAGTAACCATCTATGAGTTGAAGAATCCAGAGGACCAGTCTAGAGTCACCTACCTAGACTGAAATCAAAGGAGATATTAGTGAGTAGATGAAGTTGACAGGTCTAAATTGAAATACATGGGATTCCCTGTCTTCCCTCCTCGAGAGCAGGCAACTACCTCACAAAACCCTTTTGGATCCCATCAAGGAACAGAGAATACGATGTCAGGACAAACAAGTCAACGAAGCATCCCTACCCGAACACATGTTCAATTCACTGTGCTGGGAGTACATTCGCACAACCAAGCCAACCTAGGGATAGGAAATATGAATAGACCACCCATTAGGCCAAGACCATAACTAGGGGTAGGACCAAGAATGCATCCTGCCAAACTAGCAATTCCGGTAATGATCAGACCCCCACAACCAGTGAGAAGGTTGAGACCAATCCAAGTCTAAATGAAAGAGAAATCATTATGATGGAACTAGAGAACCTTATGACCATATAGCTGAATTAAAGCAAGTGTTGCATACGGAGCAAGTGGATGGCTTTTTTGTGCATTATGAATCCTTTGGGCTAACCCTCATGGGAACCACCTTAACTTGGCTCCAACCATTGGATCCAAACCACTTTGGAAATATTGAAGAATTCTTCCAATATTTTATTTGGGAATTTACTAAGTGAGGGATTAAGCACAACTCCTCGTCTTTGATTCATAGTTTCAAACAAGCCCCAAATGAAACAGTGAAAACAGCAGCCCAAAGATTTAACCAATATGTTGACAGATGCTCAATAACAGAGAGGCCCTCACAACAAAAGATGATATCCCTATTCTTAGATGGATTGAATAATGGTACATTGACAACCTTAGCCTATGTAAAACAATTGCAAACATTGAGTGAGTGTCTTCAAGAATTCATTGACTTAGAGGACAACCTAGCGGATGACCTCAAAAATACACAAAGCTCTACTAAAACAAAAGAAACTAGGAGTACAGTGACAGCTAGTTCAAGTAACGTGAAGGAATTAGCAGAATTGGTAGCTACAAAATTAGGAATGCATGGATAGAGAAACTATCAGAACGCGCCCATGAGCATGCCAATGTTGAGAAGATGCAACCTATGAGGTGGAGACCATCCATCTCATACATGCACAAGAGGAGATTTAGGTGTGCAATAGCCTAACCCATACAACTGACAACCACCCCAAGGAACTAACCTGTTTTTTCATATTGAGCAGAAATATACCAATCACACTACTGAAAATTGCCCATTTAATGGACAACCAAGTCCAGTTACTCAACCCCAATATAGACCTTACAGATATCCTCCTAGAGAACAAGGTAGTGAGATTCCTAGATACAACCCCTTTCTGGGACCACAAGGAGCACCCATGCCATATGACGAAGGAGGATATGGACAACCACAACTAGTGTTAGGACAATAACCACCCCATCCACAAAATGTAGTGCTAGTCAAATACACTTAACTAGAGGAAAACATGGAAATAGCCATAGTACCAGCCACACCTTTAGCTAGCGCAGAAACGACAAATCAAGGATATGAACACACCCAGGGAGAATACTATCCTTATGATGCCAACCTGGTAGAGTATGACCAAACTTATGAGCAACAATATTATGGTTATGAAGCATATGACAATTTGTATGGATCGGAATATGCGAACCTGATGTATATTGGACCTAAAGCACCTGTCCCAGTGAGACCACCTATTAGACGAACTGCACAAAGAGGACCATGTTATCGGTGTGGCGGAGACCACTTCATAAGGGAACGTATGTTGTCCTACAACCAACCACCCCCTAGGACATGGGAGGGATATTGCAATGTTGTGGCAAGGAGCATCTGTTTAGAGTTTGCCCAAAAAAACCTAACCAGATTCATAACACTATCCAGATTAATGTAATAGAAGTCATTGAATCATGTGGAAGTGATAAATAATACACGGTGCCATTAAAAGCCATTGGTGAGCTCAAGCTAAAGGACAAGTAGTAAAAGAACGAGAGTCTGAACCCGAAATGAATAGAAGCTTAGAGCCTAAGATACAAATAGTCAAAGATTTAGAAGACCTACGAGAAACTAACCAAACAAAGAAGACACAAATTTGGAAGACTAGTAGAGAAAACTTAGGAATAAATGGTTGAAAAAGAAAAATGAAGAGAATAAGAAAGCTATAAAGAAAGTAAGAAACCTCAAGAACTAGAAGTGCAAGGAGACGCTCATTAGAAGAACCAAACATAGAAGCCAGACAAACCAAAATCTATTCTAGCTGATCCAACACCGGAGGACTTAGATATGTGGTTAAAAGCTTATCAATCCAGAATCACGACAGGACCAAGCATAGAATAATATGAAAAACTCTACCCACAAGGAGAGCTAGAAAAGGAGAGATTGGCAATATGCAGGAAGCTCATAGAGATAGCTTAGATCATGCTAGAAAATACTACCTCAGTCCTTCCAGATACTAGGATAGCTGAAAGCTAGTTCAATGAATGTCTAGAAAATAACAGTCGAAAACGAGTAAGAATACCAAAAGAGGAACATAGTGAAGAAGAAATAGAGTAACCAAGCTAAATGGATTTCTGTAATCCCAAAGCTAGAGGCCAATTGGCCACAAGACTTGTGGGTCAAGATCCAGGAAGAACGATGGAAAAAGAATGAGAGTTTAACGTTGCCCTTTGAAGAACTAGACACTGGAGAAACTGAACCAATACCAAGTTTAGAAGAAGTGTACGAAGAAGTTTCTATGTTAGACAAAAATAGGGAAGAATCAAACAGTATTTCCACATTACCAAATTATATGGGAGAATACGAGAGAGGGTCTATAGTTTTTCATGCTCCCATGATCAGAGGCAAGGAAGATAGGTCTCAAGATGAGACATCACACAACTTTGCAGAGCTCAAGCAGACTAAGGTGCAATGCCTCTTGACAGCAGAAGAACTACTACGAGCCGAACCCCAATTGTGGAAGCAATTAGCTGGACAATTGAGAATAGAAACTGGAGAGCCTGTGAAGGAAAAGAGAGAAGTTAAAGTTCCATCAACCATTCAAATCCCAATTGATAAAGTTAGAGAATTTAGTGAGGGAGATGAAGGAAATACTTTTCTACTTGTTACATTTAATGGATATATGACCAAAGCCATCTTAGACACAGGGGCTGGTGTAGGCATATCTACAAAAGAAATTTGGGAGAAATAGGGAAAACCAGCCCTACGACCAACATGCATGAAGCTTCAACTAGCACACAACCATGTGGAAAGACCACTAGGAATACTAGAAAAAATTAAACTGACTACTTGTGGAGTGGAGTTTGAACATACTTTGGCTATATGTCAATTTGAAAAAGCCAATAACTATGAAATGATATTAGGATGACCTTTTATGAGACAACTCTGAGTAGGACAAGATTGGGGAAGAGATGCGTTGTATTTACAACATCAAGAGACAACCATGAAGATGAATTTGCATACCTTTTCATATAGGGATGTACCCCCACTACAATGGAATCCCATACATAAAGAAGACCATTTATCAATTCATAGTGTAGGATCAAGTGACCAATTCATGGATGCACGAAGATGCTCAATTATGGATGTGCAAAGAGGCAAAACGAGACGAAAACAAAATGCAATTATGGTCAATAGGACATCAAAATTACCAACCCATAGACGATCCATTGTATATGCTGCAAATTTTCCCAGATGAAGCATTTGAACCACATGGATGGATGGAGATCTTAGCTACCCTAGATGTGTGTGGTAAATGAGTAAGTATTAACCATGAATGAGTGTGTAGATGAAGAGGGTTATCGTGTTAACCTTTACATGGCTATCCTTCAAGAAATGGAAGCAGGGGAGTTACTAGAAAAAGAATGGAGCGAGGACTATGAAAGTATAGAAATGGAACCAGAATTCGATTAAGAGGAATGGTAATTAGAAGCAATCCAAGTAAACAACAAAGAAGAAACACCCAAGGTGTTATCGATAGAAGCAACTCATGCAAAACAAGACAACAAGGAAACATTAGATAAGGCAGAGCACCCACTAGATCTTTTTGAAGTCCCAGAACACATCAAAAGATACGAAGTAGAAGAATGAAAAATAGCTATTCAAATGCCCAAAGAGAGAAGCAACCAACGGAAAAGATGTGTCACTTGAAGAGGAAGAAGAATTGATAGCACTAATTAGAGAATACCAGGATGTATTTGCATGGACCTACAAAGATCTCAAGGGAGTAGATCCATCCATTTTCTCCCATAGAATCCCAATGACACCCCACGCAAAATCTTCAAAAAAATGCCCATATACCTACAATGATGTCTATTCAATAAAGATTAAAGAGGAAATAAATAAGCTATTAGCAGTCGGATTCAGATACGAGATAGAGTACATTGAATGGGTGTCACCTTTAGTAGTAGTACCCAAAAAGAATGGAAACCTGAGAGCCTGTATTAGCCTTAAGAAAGTAAATGCAGCTACTATCCACGATAGCTACCCATTACTGATCACCAACCATCTCTTGGAAAGAGTGGCAAGCAAGGAAGTCTACAGCTTCCTAGATGGGTTTTCAGGTTATAACCAAGTAGCCATTGCTATGGAGGACCAACATAAAACTGCTTTCACAACTAAATGGGGAGTCTATGCATTTAGAGTAATGTCATTTGGACTCACCAATGCCCCTACAACTTTCCAAAGACTGATGTGTCATGTATTCAAGGAATTTTTAAGGAAGAGTATGGAAGTATATGTAGATGATTTTTGTACATATTCCAGTCAAGGAAGTGAACATATCCCAGAACCCGAGAACATTCGAAAAGTGCCGACAATATCAAGTTTGCTTGAGCCTAGAGAAGTGTGTCTTTATGGTGAGACAAGGAAAGATCCTAGGACACATTGTATCTAAGAACGGAATTTCCATAGATGAAGATAAGATTAATATAATCCTAGACTTACCTAGACCTAAAAATGTGAAGGAAGTACAAGCCTTTATGGGTCCTTGTGGGTACTATTGTACATTTATCCAAATGTATGCCATAATCGCTAAACCGCTATATGGGTTATTGACTCAATTCATGTGGACTGAAGATTGCAAAAAGGCACTTCACAAATTGAAATGACGATTAAGTTCTGCACCTATATTGAAGATACCTAATTGAAATAAACCATTTCATATTCATGAGGATGCATCTAATTATGCAATAGGATGTATACTAGCTCAACCAACAGATGAAGGAAAATTAGATCATCCTATCGCATATGCGAGTATGCAACTAAACCAGGCAGAGAGAAACTATACCACCATGGAAAGAGAAGGCCTAGGAATGGTGTATGCCATCAAGAAATTTCAACATTACCTCCTAGCTAACAAATTCAAGTTCTTCATCGACCATCAGGCCTTATTGTATCTAGACAATAAGCCTTGTAATATGAGAAGATTAGTGAGATGGTTTTCTATTGTTGATGGAATTTTATTTCAAAGTAGTAGTCAAAAAAGTGTTGCATGCATAGTCAAAGAGGTATGGAAACATTAGGTGTAATTGTTGCCATATCCTTTAACTTCAATAGCTTCCTATTCTTCATGTTGTCAGGTATCAAGGCATCTTTCTTTGAGGGTACATGCATGTCGTGCATGTTAAGTGCATCTCTTACCAATTCCAAGGCGAGTTCAAACTTCTTCAGCTCATTCTTGCATGATAAAGAGGGAATTACAAAGGTACTTGGTTGATCTTTGACACTGCTAACTTGCAGGGTGGATAGTAAGTAATAGCAACATTAGAAGTCTGGCTTTCGTATGGGTGCCTTGAAATATTTTGCTAAGCCTTCGCATTGTCAGATAGTTTGTAGCTCGGGTGTGTTCCGGAGGGTCTCAAATTCTTTTGAAAAAAATTGAAACCATCCCCACACATTGCCAAATTCACACTTGGACTCCCATATGTATGCTACATCTCCTAGCCTTTCTGGAATCCCCTTGAACCAATGAGATTGACTGCTAACCTTCTCTGTAAGTCTTGTAGGTGGATCGAGAATTGGAATTTGTTGGAGGTGGCATAGCTCAATAGGTTGATGGCACTTCAATGGGTAGGTTTTCCATACTAAATCTGATTTGACTTGTCCCTGCTTGCGAACAGGTGCCCATTGTGTTAGCTATGATGCGAGTAGTACTATTTCTCTCTGAATCTGCTAGAAGAGGAGATCATATTAGCATTGCAATGAAAACATGATGATATTTTGTCTCCTTTAAAATACCAACATGATACCCTTAGTGGTTAGGGAGTTCATGAGTGAGGTGTTCCTATGTGGTGAGTGTCGGTTAGTAGGTTAGTGATTTCCCAAGATGCATACCTTGGATGTGCACTGTACTCAAAATGCATCTACTCTGGTGTGAATTGAATTACAAAATCTGGTCACGGGGTTCAATACAATGTTTAATTCTCCAAACTTTTAGCATGAGATTACATCCTTTGGCAGTGATGACCTTTAAACACTGAGTCACAACAAAGGAGAACAAAGACATGTTCTCTATTCCTTTTTACCTAAAGACCATTATATCAAGCAATAAAGTGGGCATTTTACAATATCTAGAAAGCATCACTTGTTCTTCCTTGTAAATATTGTCACTAGAAGCTTGATCTCATATCCCAAGTAGTCAAGATAGATATAATAAAATTCTTGTTGCCATGAAAACTAGTTGTTCAGCATGATCAAGAATCCCACATCATGATCTTTGACAAGAGATTAGAGTTGAAGGTACAAGTAAGAGTTCGCGAAGCTCCTTCATTACATCTATAACCTCAACAAGCACAGATTATAGCTGATTAAAAGTTACTCGAAAATTAGAGTACATGTGTTGCAAAAATCGGAACATTTAACAAGGCAATTAAGATCATCCCCTTTGTATGGTTAAGATCCTCATTGAATGCTGGGCCATATTCACAGAATATGAAATACATTTCACAAAAGCATTCCCAAGAGAAGATTATAATCAACAAAATTATACTAAGAAACATTCACACATGATCAGAGAAATGCTCAAGATAAATCAAGCTGTACACAAAGTGGAAGCAGAACTCGACATTATATTTCTATTAAAATGATGTCTTACATTTCATGTGTTTTACAAGAGTAATATGAATCTATTATAGAAGCTGATCATAGCTTTCCTCAGGCTCAAGCATATTGGGATCCTTTGGAACATTAGAACACATATCCTGCCTCTCTTGCTCCAAGATTGGCTCTTCAAGGTCAGCCATGTCCCCCGCTTCATCTGCAAGTGGGGGAACAGGCTCCCTTGAAGCTGGTTGGAATCTCTCCGTGTCTGCAATGTGCTTCCTTCCAACCTCTTGGTCTTCATCTGGGCATTCATTCAGCCCATTGATTCTCAATCTAATGAAGCTCACTTGAGCATCATCCTTCTCCACAGCTATGCAGTGCCTGAACATCTTTAGTGAGCAAGCCATAGTCGTTCCTGAAACAGCAGAAAACCACTTAGAGGTGTCAATCAACCATGACTAATGAAAATTGTGAAAATTGAAATTACCTGTGCCCGAAAAAAGGTCTAGGAACCAATCATCATCATTGGAGAATAGTTGAAGCAATGTCATTATGAGCTTTTGTGGCTTCTGATAGGGGTTAACCAATGTCATGTCCCCAGCTACATGATGAAGTTTCTTGGTAACGGCTGGGAACATGAGCACATTTGAGATCCCATTCTCATTGCAATGCTCCCTGACTCTCCTTTTGCTTACTTCATCATAATAGCCAACTGTAATGCATTCAGTGGAGCTCACAAACCTATGCAAAGGAGTGTGATTGTCGTTTTTCACCCTGCCAACAAGAACTATGAGTCACAGAGAGCATCATTAAAGCCATGGAGATAGAAAGAAGATTACTTACCACGTGAGGCACTCCACAACATGACATCTTGCCTTCAGAGCAGTTGAAACAGAGAAAGACTGGTCTCTGCTATGGAAAATTACTATCCTCCAAAGAGGAGACATAGTCAACTCTGCAAAATCAGTGACCATCTTCCGAATCTGAGGGTGTTTGAAGGGTTCATCATCATTAACTGATCCCAACATCCTAAATCCATAGGGTATGTCTGCTATGAGAAGGGAGAAATGTTTTCTAGGCACAACAGAACAAATGTTATTTACATCACTACAGAATACATTGTAATATACAGGCCTAAGGGGGTCTAGGGGATTGGAGAAACATTTCAGATCAGGTTCATCATCAAAATCCATCTCCTTGGCTTTCAGTCTAGATTTCTCATGCCTTGCTCTTTGAATGTGAGCCAGGAATGCAGGGGGGCAATCATCTAGTAGCTCTGCAGACTTACTTTTCTTTGGTTTCTACAGAAAAAAGTGGAAAGACAATTAAATGAGCTCTTCAATACAGCAAACAAAACATAAGGAATCGATGCATGGCATCGATTTCGTGTGTGTGTAGATGCCAGGCATCGACTTTCTACTGAAAGTCGATGCCTGGCATTGACTTTGGGACATAAGTCAATGCCTGGCATCGACTTATGCCACGAGGTCGATGCCAGGCATCGACTTATGCCCCCAAGTCGATGCCAGGCATCGACTTATGCTAGGAGATCGATGCCAGGCATCGACTTTTGGCTGCAGGTCGATGCTAGGCATCGAATTTAGCAGTAAGTTGATGCCAGGCATCGAATTCGTACTAAAAGCCTGGCATCAAATTGGTTAGGTGAATCAAGGCATCTAACCTAATGGCAAACCAGGCATAACCTCAGAAAGAGAACCTACCCAATCATGAAACAGGATAAAATATTCTGATAAAGCTTTGTAGGATGATGTGGTTGGATAGTTTGCTTGGACCTCTGTCCAAGAAAAGCAACCCAGCCTCTTCATCATCACCTCCTGAATCTTCATGTATACTTTATGACTACAGTCACAGAAATAAAAAAGAGACTAGGTTAGACCAGAAACATGAGAAGAGGGAAAAAGGATCTGAGAATAACATACATACTTATTGAGCTCAGTCACCATCTCCTCCAGGCTTAACTCCTTGGAGATTACGCTTGACAAAGTTGATATAATCAATGTATCATCCTTGATTCCTTGAAGGGCCCTCCATGGTGTCAGCTTCATGTCCTCAGGAGCCTCTTCAATTGAGAGGTCAACTTTCCTTCCCTTTCCCTTCAGATCAACCTGTGGGTCTAGCCTCGACTTCTGTTGCTTCTGGCCCTTGACCTCCTTGTTCTCCCACATTGTGAAAATTTTATCCTGTAGATCCCAGATCTCACCTGATCTGAATGCCAGTTGAAACCATGGATCATATTTCCTCAAAGCATCAGACTTTCTATTCTCATCCAGTGCAATTCCAACCTCAATAAGGCATTGCTTTCGTAGATTGGGATGTATTCTTCCAGCTTCCTTCACGAGACAATCTTCATATTCATGGTGGAAGAACCGAATTCTCTCTATGGAGGACATTTTTTGCCTGTAATCATTGTCATTGTTGTGATCCCAAGCAAGAAGCTTGGCTTCCTCAGTTGTAAGACCAGCATATATCTTACACTCTGCATACCTAAAGAAAAATGTGGTAGGGTGCTCCTTCACTAGCTGTCTACGGGCCTCTGCAGAGTGTGAACCTCCAATCACATAATAAGTATAATCCTCAAACAAACCCTCATTGAACTCGTCCACAGAGCTGCACTCATTCGGATCCACCATGACAAGGAATGGCACAACAGTAGCATGAGGATTTATTTTCATTTTCTTCTTAAGATTCTGCACGTGCAAATTGTGTGGCTCCCTGATCTCAAGGGGCTTCCTCCCTGTGACTGGATCTATTGGTGGCCTGTGGATGATATTGATTGGCAGGTGGAACAACTGCCCCTTCTTCACAACTTTTCTTCTAGCTATGTCCTCCCTCATCTTGTTCTGCTCAGTACCAAGAACACCCGAGGCAAGCTCTCCACCAGGTGCAACAATTATATCCTCAGAGCTAGAGCTTGAGTCAGAAGACTCCTCTTCTGCAATTCTCTTCTTTTTCTTTTGGAACTTTTTCTGCACGCTCTGCTTACCCCTTGCCTTTACAGGGGTTGTCATCTTCTGTTGTGTTGACATGATGTTGCCTTGGATCCATGGCATCAAGTCCTTGATAAGATTCACTGAGTCCCTGCATATCTCAGCTAGCCCATCTAGAACACAGCACTCTGGGCACAAGAAATCCATCTTGCATATAACATTTCTTAAACCTTTCGATGTCTCTACCAAGAAAAGGAGGTTGTCAGAATCCTCATCTTCATAATCCAGTTTGTACACAAGGCCATACTGAAAACCTTGTGTTGTCGTGATCTTTCCTCTCCCATGTGCCCCTACGAACACAAGAAGGACTGCATTCTTTTCTTCAACATACTGAAGGCACCACTCCAGATTTGTCATGTCTC
This sequence comes from Ceratopteris richardii, assembly GCA_020310875.1. NCBI lineage: Eukaryota > Viridiplantae > Streptophyta > Polypodiopsida > Polypodiales > Pteridaceae > Ceratopteris > Ceratopteris richardii. The sequence continues at coordinate 109,397,721 of CM035432.1, forward strand.
GCAGTGGACGATCTGTCCTTAAGACCTCTGCGTCCCTCGACCTATCCTTCATAGTTGTATCATCCTTAGGAATTTCGATGCTACTCTGTCCACCAGAGGATATTCCAACCGGGTTGCTGGCCTTCTCAAAGGATAAGGATGCAATAATTTTCTTTGGTTTTGCTTGGTGACCAATGCCTTTGTCACGTTGCTGATCACCAGAGCTCATGGTGACTCTTAGCTTCTTGAAGGGCCTCTCACTCTTGGACTCCGCATCCCTAAAGGCGCTTGGAAATATCAACTCATACGTAAATGTGGTTTTCAAAGGCCCAAGTCGATGCCAGGCATCGACTTTCACGCCAAATTCGATGCCAGGCAAGTCGATGCCTGGCATCAACTTTTAGGTGCAAGTCGATGCCAGGCATCGACTTTTACGTGCAAGTCGATGCCAGGCATCGACTTGACAGTGAAAAGTCGATGCCTGGCATCGACTTGTAGCCTCAAGTCGATGCCTGCCATCGACTTGCACCTAAAAGTCGATGCGTGGCATCGACTTGCACCCTCAAGTCGATGCCAGGCATCGAGTTGTACCCTCATTGGATCTATATTTTAAGAGCTAAGAAAAATAAAAACCTAGAAAGCAGACTATTTACACAAACATACAAAAGGAATCTTTTATGAATCTTTTTTTATGGTATGATTTTTTCTACCTCTTGGTACTCTTGCCAACATTCTTCTTCTCCATCAGAGTTGCCTTGCTGGTATGCTGAGCTCTGTGCTCCATGGCTGTCTGTGCTCTGTTGCTCTCTCTTGCTCGTGGATTTTGAAAATGAGAATGATCTCCTCCTCTGCTATTTATAGGCAATTGGGTAACTTGAACCAGAGACTAACTGGATCTAACTGAATGAGTCTAGCTGCTAACTATATCTGTCAACTTATCTAACCAGGAAATACCACTCACACAAATAGGCTGTTTCAGAGCCACTTTAATGAAATATTCATAGAACCTTGCAACTATTTATATACATTTGCATGGAAATTACACTTCAATGGCAAGAGTATGGTATGTACATGAGGATGTCTAATCTCATGTATAAATTTTTTCTTAGAATCTCTTGCTTGGGAAAAAATCAAGTCTAAGTTGTGTTGAATATGGGAGATTAATGACATCTTTATAGTGTTATCCTTCTCACTTTAGTTCATATTCACATTTATCTTGTAACACATTGTTGAAATGGAAAATCAATGTATGAATAAACATTCAAGTAAAGAGCTCTGGGGTAATTTCGACAAAATATGTTGGTAATTTCAACAAAATAGCTTGGTAATTTCAAACGTCACTCATTGTCTTTGCATCCAACGTTCAGAAAAATCATAGATTCAAAATTCATTTGAAAATCTTTTGTAACAAGCATATACTTAATTCTTACATATAATTCTTACATATACTTTTCCATATACTTCTTACATATACATTTCCGTGTACCTCTTTTACACATAATTCTTTTTTAATATACTTTCATCTACCTCTTTGAGATCTAGCCAAGACTACAATAAAACCTAATCCTTGAAATCTTAACCAAAGGTAAAATTTCTTCTTGTATAGTCTTCAATGGCACTACTCCAAACAATTTTAATATCTAATCCAGTTCTTGGATATATTTTGATTCACTCACAATGCTAAGACTCAATGACTCATATCTAGTTAGAAATCAACTGTGTATCTCATTTCAAAAGTGAATCAAATGTTTGGTTCCCTTATTAGTGTATATTTGAGTAATTAAGTGATTTGATGTAATTTGATGTTTAATGTTATTTAATGTACTTTAATGAACTTTTGATTTCATATCTTCTTGATGTGACATTTGATGTGACATCTTCACTTGATCTCGGATTTCTACTTATTTAAAAAGGTCATTCATCTTCAATCTTCTGTGAACTCAGTGAAGATGAGCTCAATCTTTTCAGTGGATGCTTGGGCATCAGCTTCCTCTGCTCATATTGATACAGTTTCGGATTCATTGTTCTCAGTTGACCCTTTCCACATAAGTGATGATCCCTATGATTTAGAACATGCTGATGATTCTATGTTTTCTGTTGAGTCATTTAAGTTATCCAATTCACAGTGCAATGCTGCTCAACCAAATGCACCTCTTGATCTCCCATCTGATCCAACCATTGATCTCCCTTCTGACTCAAGTGCATGTGGAGCAACGGAAAAGCAAAGCAAGCTCAATCTACGATTTAAAAGAAGGCCTCGTGAAGTAAGTCAAAAAAGATTTAAATTTCTTACTTCAGATAGACAGATTGCATTGGATATTGTGAAGCATTGTTGTGGTTTGAAATGTTTGTACAATTTAGGAATGAAGAAACTAAAGCACCTAAGAGAAAAATTCCTCCATTTAGATAGTGAAAGGCAGGACATATACCTTGTTTCTCGCATGCAAATGAGTGAGGATAACATGTCAGTAACACATGTTGGTTTTGAATATTTCTTTAGTCAAGGGATGCGATGCTGTAGGGCTGCATTTAAAATTGCAATGGGTGTGGGAAATTTTAGAATACATAGGGTTCAACAAGGGCTTTTGAATGGGGATCTCATTTTGGATATGTTCCATGTTGGGACCAAAGGATCTGTTGGACGTCATGCAATGAATTGGATGATGAACTATTTTAGCTTGCATTGTGAGGTTATGCTTACAACTGGAAGGTTGCACTTGTCAGATAACTTTACTCGTCGAGAGGTATTTCAAATATATAGAGAAGACATGGAAAATAGAAATGAGAAGTATGTGTTGTATCATCACTTTACTCGATTATGGAAGGAAGAGTTTAACAATGTTTCTATTCCTCGTAAAGTTAGAATGGGTGAATGTTCAGTTTGTGCCACTTTGAAAAACATGGCAAAAGGGGCTACAACACCACAGGAAAAGAATAACTTTAAAAACCTTCTTAACAACCATCGTGAGAGTCAAGCTTTAGAGAGAAAGAAAGCAATTCATCATCGAAGTAAAGCACTCAGAAATCCGGAGCGTTATATGTGTTTGTTGATCGATGTTATGGATAAAAAAAAAAACTTGTTTGCCACATTTTTATCGCATCCCTAAGGACATTGGAGATGAAGTCCTTGTGCAAATGCATTTGGTTGGTGCTTTGGTATACAATGGAACTGTAATGTCCAAGGTTTTCTTCACATATCCGAATGTGCATAATGATCCAAACCTTACAGTTACTATCATTCATCGTGTTTTGCAATCATGGAAGGGTCTTTTGCCACCAACTCTATATTTGCAATTAGATAATACTGCAAGAGAGAATAAAAATTCTATAGTCTTTGGATATTTAAGCATGCTTGTTGAAAAACAGGTATTTCAGAAGGTTAAGGTAAATTTCCTTCTGGTTGGCCACACTCATGATCACATTGATCAAATGTTCAGTACTTTCTCTAAGAAGTTGGCACGTAACAATGCTTTTACTCTTCCGATTTTATCTGAGCTGATTTCAGAAGCATATACTCCAAAACCAGAAGTTCAACACCTCACACAGATTTATGACTTTAAGCACTTTTTCTCAATGGGCCTTGATAACAGTGCTAAGGTTTTGGCTCCATTGCACAATATTAGTTTCAACCATGTATTCTTGATGAGGAGGGTTGATGAAATAACCCTTTTATTTGCAAAGCAGTATTCATCTTCTCTTGGGTGGGAGCCTAAAGAGGGATGCAGATTCTTATTGCAGGTGCCTAATTTGTCTACTGTAACAGTGTATGGTGCAGAACAATCACCATATGAAGATAAAAACAATACAGAAAGATGTGGAAATGTGGTTGATCAAAGTAAAAGCTGGATGCATGCACTCATTGAAAAGAAGAGACATATTGAGCGTGCAAAAAAATATGTTGGAGATCAAGATGTATCTTGGTGGGAGGACTTTTTCAATCATCAAGAAGAGATTATACAGTATACAATTGCAGGTCACTGGCCAGTTGATGTTCCATTCACATGGGATTTTTGTACACAAAGATTCGTGAATGTGGCCCAAGCATGTAATGCAGATGCACTTCAAAGTTTTATACATCCACCAGAAAGAAATATTTACGTAGGCCCAAGGATGACAAAACAGGTAGAAGCAAGATGGCAAGGAAATTTAATAGAGATAAATGTTGGAACACTTATTGCAGTACTTGCTGATGGTGATGAGGCTACCAGACCATTTTGGATTGCAAAGGTTTTAGAGATAACTAAAGATATTGATCAGAGAAGAATAGAGGCTTTGATGGTGCATTGGTATTACACTAAAAGTAGTAATGCATTCACAGGTAAATATAACTTAGAAATGGTGTGTGATACTAAACGAACAGGTTCAAAAAAGAAAAAGAATATTCAAAGCACATCCACTCTTAAAATGGATGATGTAGATATTCTTGTTTATGATTTTTCCTTGACAAAAACAGGTCACTTGAGGAAAGCAACCATCAACATGATAAAACAAAAGCTTCCAGATGCATGTGGTACAGGAAATCATAGGCAAACAAGAAGAGTTGTGCATGATCCTATAGAATTTGGTATGTACGTGGATGAAGATAGAGCTCTTGTGGATATAGAAGAAGAAGAAGAGAGCTCTCAACAGTATGAGATTGAATCAAGTGCATCAGATGATGAGGGTGTAGACATAGATCGACATAGTTGTGAGTTTCATTGAAGCTCTCAGACATTTTTAGTGCTTATGTAAATGCCTCGAAGTAGTTTGGTTAATGAAACCATGTTTTGTAGCAATTTTGAATAACAATCAGATATCCACCCATTAAAAATATGTCTAAAATGTTGTTTTTGTATAAGAACTATTCAGTTCTACATTCTTTATATAAATTTTAGACATGTCAATGTCTTACCATATAGATTTTGGACATGTCAATGTCTTATCATATAGATTTTGGACATGTCAATGCCTTATATAGTGAAATTTTGACTACATTTTGAGCTCTTTTTTTATGAGAAAATGACAAAAAATGTCAAAAAATAACATGTTTTCACCTCATTTTTGTAATATATGTATATTAGTATAAAGGAATCTCAAACATAAGCTGCCATTTGCTTGATTTTTGACGAGAGTGTTCTCTTTTTACGACATAGTTCTCGTTTGTTACGACTCGATGTTTTTGGATGTTGCAAGAATAGATAGTCTTGGATTTGGGAATTTTTGGGTGCCCATTTCTAGATAATCCTAGGTGTGATCGGAGATGTGAGGTGCTGAGTGCACATGTTTTCCCTAAGATTTGTGTCGTGAGTGTCTTTGAGTGGTGATTCAACCTTGCAAGCTTATGTGAAGTGTTGGAGAAACAAACACTAATTGGACATATATTTGAAGGTCAAAGCTTCAGAAGAAAACCACATGCCTATGTGAAAGAACAAATTCACAAGTGTATTATATTTGTAAAGTTAGTTCACTTTAGTTCTAGAAGTTTTTTAAAAATCACGAGAATGAGAAAATCTATATAAGTTAGTTTGTATCAACTGACGCGGCGAGAGAGAAGAAGTGGAAGAGAGTGATAGAATGTGAGAAGGAGTTCATTTTGTATGACTGAGTATAGTCGGGCTTCTCTGAGTGAGAAAGCATCTGTAAAACTTCTGAGTTTTTCATAGCTATGAGAAGAACTGAGTAAAGTTCTGTGTATGAGACTCTCTCCATCATCTCCATGTTTGTATAATGTGTGATGAGTTTAAAAGTTCAAGTTTTCTAAGCAATTCGATGCTTGGCATCGAATCTCTGCTGATAAGTTAGATTTTCATTTATCTTTTTCATTCAGTGCTGAAGTGTTTGCAAATCATGACGTTGGAGCAACTCGATGCCTGGCATCGAATTCCAGTTGATAAGTCATATTCTAAGTGTGCATGAAGTCACCTATTGTCGATGCTTGACATTGAATCCATGCTGAAAAGTGGCTAAAAACACCCCAGGTCGATGCCCGGCATCGAATTCTCATTGCAAGTCGATGCTAGGCATCAAATTCCATTTTTAGACAGGCGCTTTTTACTAAAATAGGAAGAATTTCCAATTTTGGTAGTTATACATAGTCATCTTGTGAAGGCCATAACTTGAGTTCTAGAGATCCGTTTCATGCATATCATAGCTTCTTGGAAAGCTCTGCTCTTCTAGTTTCATCCACTAACAGATCATGGAGAAATAATATTTGAGCTAAGAGAAATTAGCAAAATACTGAAGGTATGTCATTTCAGTGACTAAGAATTTCTATAGAAGCAAAGTTCTCACTTTAGACTATCATTTCTCAAAGTTTGGAGTGGCAATGGGTTAATGGTGACCATAGAGGTGTTCTCGTGTCACATTAATTCATTTCTTGTGGTGTTTCATACATCAACAAGTGGTATCAGAGCAGAAAGGTCCTAAAGAGTAGAAGGCGGCAAAGGTACGAGAAGTTTTGGAAAGTTTTCCATTAAAGTTTGAAAGGTGAAGCATTTGAAGACACAAGGCATCAAAAGATTACTTTCGAAGTATCCTCATACACAACTTCAAAATGTATTTTCCTTTATCCTTTAAGCTCACATGTTGTAGCCGAAGCAAAGGAGTATGGCAGATCATATCTCCATTGACAAACTGGACAGAGATAATTGATTTCCTTCTTCTTGAAGAGCTTTTGTGTGTGTGTAATGCTTGAAATGCGTGTGTATAAGATTGTTATCTACCCCTTCCCATCGCTTTTGAATTGCTCTAGTGTGTGTGTGAACCATAATGAGTTGCGGAGCAAGTGTTGGTGTTTCCCACCATTCACTATTTTGCTCATAACTTGAAGTATATTTGTCAGATTTGAGAATATCACCATTAGGTGCGTCTTGTCGAGAGCTTAAAAAAAAACCTAGTCTTGACACATTCGGAGTTCCGAGCTGAGAGAAAGGTTTGAATTTGTGCTTACTACTATAAATGGTATTGCGATGTGCATTTTCATAGAGTTACTGAGTTGGAGAGGTGGTTGAGGCAAGGCACATGCATTGTAACTTAGATACTTCACTTACCATCATGTGTGCACACGTCTTCATACACTTGATACATCTAATTCCATGGATTGATAATTAAGCATGTATTAATCCACCACTATATGCACTTGTGGAGCGATCGAGAGACAGTCTCATCGACACAAGGGCCTAAGACTTCACGACTTAGGTGCACATGTTTTTTGGCGGCATTGTTGGGGAAAGCCCAACCAAGGTGCCTTTGTGATACTTATAGGTCTAGAGTGAATGAATCATACTTGTAGAGGTGAATTCAGTCAGTGGCAAATCATTAAGTATATCAGCACTTATTGCTTCACACTTTAGGAGTGTGTATAATGAGTTTCTAGGGTTAGGGTTCGGAGTATATCAGCACTTATTGCTTCACACTTTAGGAGTGTGTATAATGAGTTTCTAGGGTTAGGGTTCGGAGTGAGGAAAGAGTTAGGTCATGGCAAGCAAGTGCATAGTTGACTTTGTGAGCACAAGGCTTAGGCAAGATACACTTGAAGGTGAGTTCTTTAACTCTAACACCTCAAAAACATCAAAAGAGCACTCACAAACATGGTTAAAGTTGCAATTGGTATCGTGGGGTAGGACAGAAGGATTTGGGGAATTTTTTGAGTGATACAGTGGGCTAGGAGTGAAGGCGAGAGTGAAATACACACTTTGCACAAAAAAATTCCAAGATTTTATCAATTTTGGTTGTAGTATCGTGATTGATTGAGTTTTGGTATCGTGATACCAAACTTCCCTTGTATCGCTATACTCACCTGGTATCGTATCGTGCGTACAAACTTGAGGTATTGCGATACCGTCAAGGTATCGTGTATCATCAAGAGTTGGTATTGCGATCATGGTACTTTGGTGGTATCGTATTGCGGTCCACCAAGTATCATATCATGAGCACACTTGGTATCGTATCGTGGTGGTCTTAGGTATCGTATCATTCATAGACTGGTATCATATTGTCTAGGTCAAGGTATCGTATCTTTGACTGAGCGGTATCATATCCTGTGCATGCCAGTATTGTATTGTGTCTTAACTTGGTATCATATCATGAGGATTGGTATCGTATCGGCCCTAGAATTCCCTCATATCATATCATCCCTACTATCAGTATCGTATCATAAGCTGACCAAGTATCGTATCATTAGCCATCTTGGTATCGTATTGTCAGGTTGGTATCATATCGTGTGTAGCAGAGGTATCGAATCAAGTCCAAGCTCAATATCCTATCATGCCACTTAGTGGTATCGTATCATGTGTAGGCCCTTGCTATCATATCGTGCCAAGTGTGGTACCGTATCACCAGTGAGGTATCACCAGTGAGGTATCACCAGTGAGGTATCACCAGTGAGGTATCACCAAGAGTGGTATCACCCAAAACAACTCAGACAAACTAAAGGTAAAACTTTGAGTGATTGAGGAGATAATTAAGGAAAAGAGAAGAGAAAATATAGACCTAAAGGGTGAATGAACTTAAGATCAGGATAGGTGCTAAGTAGCTAGAGAAGCATCATCTCATCGGTAGGAAGTGCAGCCCAAGCAAGCCATCACTCCATCTACTCGAACACATCCAGTGACTAAGAGGAGGAACTACCCATGGCCTCAGAGGACATGTATGGTTCTGTTCCTAGAGAGAATTTTATGTCGACCATAGAGGGTGAATACCGTACCTCTCTAGAGTATGTGTCCAGTAATAGACTAGGAATCCCTATTTAGCTTGATGGCATAAATAGGTCGGTAGCGAGAATGGTAAAACAGAATCAACAATAGTTCCAAGACCCATAGTCAAGTACGAAGGAGGAGTTTACATGGACAAGTTAGGCCAAATCTACTTAGTGGTTGAAAACCCAGATGAGATCAACGAGAGAGGAGAATTAGAAGCACAAGGAGCTTCTAGAAGATCTAACCAAGAAGACACTATGACTACCCCAAGGGGCAAGTATTGGTAACTCAAGTCTTGAGAGGGGATTTGATACCTCAAGATGATTCCTTAATGGACATATATCTGATCCACGAGTCAAACCTGCTTTTACAAACTGATTCACCCAGAGGAGGACAGGAAGCAAGCCTAGTGACTATCTATGAGTTGAAGGATCCGGAAGATGATTCTAGAGTTACATACCTAGACCACAACCAAAGAAGGTATTGGCCAATAGATTAAATCAAAAGGTCTCAATTGAAATACATGGGATTGCTTGTATTCCCTCCTTGAGAGTAGGAAACTACCTCGCATAACCCTTTTGGAACCCACCAAGGAACGGAGAATACAATGACTGGACAAACAAGTCAATGAAGTATACCTAACCAAACACATGTGCAATCCACAATGCCAGGAACACATTCACATAACCAAACCAACCCAGGGATAGGTAACATGAATCGACCACCCATTAGAACAAGTTCACAACCAAGTGTGCAACTAGGAATGCATCCAATTAGACTAGCAATCCCTATAATGCCCACACCACCTGAGCCCGTAAGAAGGCTGAGACCAATTCAAGTGGCTAAATCAATGAGACATCACTATGATGGTACGGGAGAACCTTATGACCATATAGCATAATTCAAGCAATAAGAGGAAAACAAGTGGATGACTTCTTTGTGCAGTATGAGTCCTTTGGACTAACCCTCATAGGAACAACCTTGACTTGGTTCCAACCATTGGATCTAAATCATTTTGGAAACATAGAACAACTTTTCCAAGAATTTATTGGAGAATTTACCAAGCGAGGGATTAAACACAACTCGTCATGCTTAATTCATAGTTTCAAACAAAACCCGAATGAAACCATAAAAACATCTATCCGAAGATTTGACCAATATGTTGACAGATGCCAAGCAATAGAAAGACCCTCCCAACAAAAAATGATATCACTATTCTTAGATGGGTTGACTAATGGAACACTGAGAACCTTAGTTTATGTAAAACGGCTCTAAACATTGAGTGAGTGCCTCCAAGGATGCATTGATCTAGCCGATGATCTCAAAAGTACACAAAGCACCGCTAAATCAGAGGACACTAGGAGTATAGTGACGACTAGTTCTAGTAATGTGGAGGAACTAGCAGAATTGGTGGCTAAGAAGTTAGGAGTTCATGAACAGAGAAATTACCAGAACCCACCAATGAGAATGCCAATGCTAAGGAGATGCAGCCTGTGGTGGAGATCATCCATCTCATACGTGTACTAGAGGAGGTCTAGGCATACAACAACCCCATCCATACAATAGGCAGCCACCCCAATGACCCAACCTGTATTGTCATATTGAGTAGAAATATACCAACCATGCTAGTGAATCAAACCTAGTATAGACCTTATGGATACCCTCCTAGAGAGCAAGGATGAGAGATATCGAGATACAACTCTTATCCAAGCCAACAAGGAGCACCCAAACCTTATGAATAAGGGGGATATGGACAACCACAACCAATGTTAGGACAACAACCACCCCATCCACAGAATGTAGTGCCAGTCAAATACACCCAACCAAAAGAGAACATGGAAAGAGCCATAGTATATCGGCTACGCCTTTAGCTAGTGTAGAAACTGCAAATCAGGGATATGAGCAGACCTAGGGAGAATACTACCCCTATGACACCAGTTTAGTGGAGTATGACCAAACCTATGACCAACAATATTCTGGTTATGAAGGATATGACCATTCCTATGGACCATAATATGCGAACCTGACGTACAATCCACCTAAAACACCTGCGTAGATGAGACTGCCTATTAGACCACCTGTGCCAAGAGGACCATGCTATAGATGCGGAGGAGATCACTTCATAAGGGAATAATGCACTACAACCCACCACCACCTAGAACATGGGAAGGGTGCTGCAATGAGTGTGGAAAGGAACATCTATTTAGAGATTGCCTGAGAAATCCCAATAAGACTCATAACACAACTAGATCAATGTGATAGAAGTGATTGAATCATTGGGAAGTGATAAACAATACACCATACCCTTAAAATCCATTACTCGAGCACAAGCCAAAGGACAAGCAATAAAAGAATTAGATTCTGAACAAGAAATAGACAAGAGCCTAGAGCCAAAGATACAGATAGTAGAAGATTCGAAAGACCCACGAGAGAGTAACCAAACAAAGTAAACACAAAGTTGGAAGACTAGAAGGGAAAAAGTGAGGAATAAATGGATGAAGAAGAAAATAAAGAGGGCAAGAAGGATGTAAAAGAAAATGGGAAACCGCAGGAACAAAAAGTGCAAGATAACATGACACGAAGGTCCCAACCCCACAAACTAGACAAACCAAGATCAATTCTAGTAGATCCAATACCATAAGAGGCGGACATGTGGCTGAAAGCTTACCAAGCCAGAATCACGAGTGGATCAAATATAGAACAACATGAGAAAATCTACCCACAAGGAGAGCTAGAGAAGGATATAACTCATAGATATAGCTCATACCACTTTAGAAAAGACTATCCTAGTCCTTCCAAAGACTAGGATACCTGAGAGCCACTTCAACGAGTGTATCGAAAATAATGATAAAAAACCAACAAGAATACCCAAGGAGAAGCCTGATGAAGAAGAGCAACAGAGTAAGCAAGCTGAACAAATTTCTACAATTCCAGAACTAGAGACCAATTAGCCACAAGAATTATGGGCCAAGATCCAAGAAGAACGATGGAAAAAGAATGAGAGCTTGACACCACCCTTTGATGAACTAGACATTGAGGAAACCCAATCGACCCCAAATTTAGAAGAGGTATATGAAGAAGTTTCCATGTTAGAACAAAATAGGAGAAAGTACACAACTTTTCCACTCTACCTAATTATACAGGAGAATACGAGAAAGGGTCTATAGTGTTTCACGCTCCCACAATTCGAGGCAAGGAAGATGGGTCTTCAGGTAAGACCTCACACAACCTAGCAGAGCTCAAGAAGACCAAGGTACAATGCCTCTTGACCATGGAGTAATTACTATAAGTCAAACCCCAATTATGGAACCAATTAGAGGGACAATTGAAAATAGAAACTGGAGAGCCAACAAAGGAAAATAAAGAAATTGAAGTTCCATCTACCATACAATTCCCTGTTGACAAAGTCGGAGAATTGAGTGAAGGAGATGAAGGAAGTACATGCCTACCCATCACATTTAATGGATATATGACTAAAGCCATCTTAGACACTAGAGCGGGCATAAGCATAGCCACCAAAGAGATTTGGGAAAAATGGGGAAAACCAGCCCTATGACCAACACGTATGAAGCTTCAACTAGTAGATGGCCACATGGAGAGACCCCTAGGAATATTGGAGAAAATTAAGTTGACTACGTACGGAGTAGAATTTGAACACGCTATAGCTGTATGTCAATTTGGAAAGGCAAATAATTACGAAATGGTATTAGGATGACCTTTTATGTGACAACTTAGGGTAGTACAAGACTGGGGAAGAGATGCTTTATACCTACAACATTAGGGGACCACTACCAAGATAAATTTACATTCATTTTCATACCGGGATGTACACCCACTGTAGTGGAATCCCATGCATAAAGAGGAGGATGATTTATGAATTCATAGTGCATGATCAAGTGACCAATCATGGATGCACGAAGATGCTCAATTATGGATGTGCAAGGAAGCAAAACGGGAGGAGAATAAAACTCAATTATGGCCTATTGGACATCAAAATTAGCAACCGTAGATGATCCTATGTATATGCGTCAAATTTTCCTAGATGAAGCTTTCGAAGCACATAGATGGATGGAGATTCTAGCCACCTTAGATGCGTGTGTAAATGAGGAAGTATTAACCATGAATGGATGTGTGGATGAAGAAGGTTATGATGTAAGTTTTTACATGGCAGTCCTTCAGGAAGTAGAGGTAAGAGAATTATTAGAAAAGGAATGGAAGGAGGAGTACGAAAGCATAGAGACGGAGCCATAATTTGATTCGAAGGAACAATATATAGAAGCAATCCAGGCCGAGAATGAAGAAGAGTCACCCAAGGTATTAGCAATAGAAGCGACTCAGACAAGACGGAACAACAAGGAAACATTAGACAAGGTGGAACAACCCCCAGATCTTTTTGAAGTCCCAGACCACTTCAAAGGACACAAAGTAGAAGAGAGGAAGATAGCTATTCAAATGCCCAAAAGGGAGGCCAAAGAAGGAGAAGCATATGATAACAAGGAACAAACTAAGAAGGTGATAGTGACCATGGAAGAAGGAGAAGAGAGAGGTACGTATATTGGAAAGGATGTGTCACCAGAAGAGGAAGAGGAACTGATCACCCTAATCAGAGAATATCGAGATGTATTTGCATGGACCTACAAGGACCTCAAAGGTGTAGATCCATCCATTTGTTCCCATAGAATCCCAATGACACCTGATGTGAAACCATCAAAGCCCTTATACTTATAATGATGTCTATTCAGCAAAAATTAAGGAGGAGATAGACAAATTGTTAGCAGCCAGATTCATTTATGAAATAGAGCACACAGAATGGGCATCACCATTAGTGGCCATACCAAAGAAAAATGGAAAATTGAGAGTTTGTATCAACTTAAAGAAAGTAAACGCAACCACTATCCATGATAGCTACCCATTACATATCACTGATCATCTCTTGGAAAGAGTTCCAACCAAGGAAGTATATAGCTTCCTAGATGGATTCTCTGGGTATAACCAAGTAGCCACACTATGGAGGATCAACATAAAATAGCATTTGCAACTGAATGGGGAGTTTATGCTTTTAGAGTGATGTCATTTGGGCTCACAAATGCCTCTGCTACTTTGCAAAGATTGATGTGTCATGTGTTTAAGGAATTCCTAAGGAAGAGTATGGAATTATACGTAGATGACTTATGCACCTACTCAAGTTAGAGAAGTGAACACATTCTAGAATTACAAAGGATATTTGAGAAGTGTCGGTAGTATCAAGTGTGCCTAAACCCTGAAAAATGCATCTTTATGGTGAGATAGGGAAAGATCCTAGGACACATCTATCTAAGAATGGAATTTCCACGGACAAGGATAAAATTAAGGTAATCCTAGAGTTACATAGACCAAAAAGTGGAAAGGAAGTACAAGCCTTTATGGGCCATTGTGGATATTATCATAGATTTATCCACATGTATGCCATAATTGCTAAGCCACTATATGGATTATTAGCTCAATTCACTTGGACGGATGAATGCAAAAAAACATTTAATGAATTGAAATGATGATTAAGTACAACACCTATATTGAAGATACCCTATTGGAGTAAACCTTTCCATACCCATGTAGATGCCTCTAATTATGCAATAGGATGCATTCTAGCTCAACCTACAGATGAAGGAAAATTAGATCACCCTCTCGCATATGCGAGTAGACAACTAAACCAAACATAAAGAAATTATACCACCATGGAACGAGAAGGGTTAGGAATGGTGTATGCAGTCAAGAAATTCAGACACTACCTTCTAGCTAACAAGTTCAAGTTCTTCATCGACCATCAGGCCTTATTGTACCTAGTCAATAATCCCTGTAATACAGGAAGGCTATTGAGATGGTTTCTACTGCTGATGGAGTTTGACTTTGAAGTAGTGGTCAAAAAAGGAAATACTCACGTGAGAGCTGATCATCTGTGTATGTTAACACAAGAAGAACCTCCCAATGGAGTGGCGGATGACCTACCAGATACCTACTTATTCAACTTAGAAGTGTGTCCAAAGTGGGCAAAAAAGTTGATTCCGATCTTCACACATGGACCACATCATAGAATCAACAAAGATGACAGAAAAGGATTTCTGCAATCACGTAATTTGCACATTGTGGCAGGAAGTGTGTACTATAAAGAACCCAATGGTGTACTATTGAGGTGTGTGGAAGAGGCAGAACAGAAGAACTTAATTGAGCAAGCTCATGTTAATCGATGGAGAATGCATAAAGGAGCTCATGGAACACTAAGGGAATTAAAAAGATTGGGAGTGTACTCACCATATATGCCAAAGGATGTACATGAATACATTGGCAGTTGCCCAGAATGCCAAGAAAATACTCCAGGACCACACATCACTACAATTCTCAACAATAGCACAAGATTGGAGTAGGACATTGGTTAAGTTCTTGAAAACATGCAAGCATGAGGAAGGAGCAAGTCTAGCAAGAAAGCGATCCCTAGAAGAAATGAGCAAGGACTATACTATAATAGGAAGGCAATTATTCAAAAGAGGAAATGATAATCAACTTCGGCTATGTGTCCATGAAGGAGAATAGTTACCTATATTAGAGATGGCACATGCAGCCACCACGAACTACTCATTTTAACCTAGTTTATGGACAGAATGTGATCTTAGCAATTGACTTTCTAGTACCTACTCTACGTGTAGTACAACAGTATGAGTGGACAGGCCATGAACTATCCAAGCAATTAGACCAAATTGAGAAACTCCACGAAACAAGGCTACAAGTAGTTGCAGGAATTTATGCTGCTCATCGGAGGCAAAAATCATATTATGATGCACATATCAAGGACAAAGGCTTAAAGGAAGTAGATTTTTTCCTTGTATATACATTGAAGCAACATGGCAAGAAACTACAACAATGCAGACACGGACCATTATTGATCAATCGAATTTCAACAAGCGGAGTAGTAAATCTAGCTACATTGGATGGAGATGTACTTCCCAACTACATAAGTGGATGTATGATAAGTTTGTCTAACAGCCTGCCTATTGTAGGGACAATCTTGAGCGGTATGGTTCGTGTATTTTCTCTCAAAAGTGCAATATGGAGCATTCCTTTCTCTCACGTTTTGGTTTTGCATTGGCCATACATTAGCCATGTGGTCCCCTCTGCAAGTATAACACCGGTTCAATGAGGTGACTCTTGGTGTTTGTCTATTTTGGGCTTCTAACTTCTTGGCAACTTGCTTAGCTATCTCATCTATCTCATTAGAGGTTCGGGAGCTATGAGTAGTAGAACTGTCAGAGTCCTTATAGAGTTTGGATAGTCCTAACTCCTCACCCAAGTTGTCTTCTATGTCAATGCACATGCGCATACACTCTTCTATGGATCTAGGCTCTTTCAAGTACACATATGATCTTAACTTTGTGCTTAGTAAGCCATCTAAAAACAAGGCCACTTGTTTGGTTACGATTTTGACTGAAAATCGCAAAAAACGTGATTCTGACTGAAAATCGTGAAAAACACAATTCTGACTGAAAATCGTGAAAAACGCGATTTTGAGTGAGAATCGTGAAAAATGCAATTTTGATTGAAAATCATGAAAAACGCGATTTTGAGTGAGAATCGTGAAAATGCGATTTTGAGTGAGAATCGTGAAAAATGCAATTTTGACAGAAAGTCGTGTTTTTTTATGAAAATTGCGATTTTGATAGAAAGTCATGTTTTTTTATGAAAATCGTGTTTGGTCAAAATCGTGTTTTTGGCCTGAAAATCGCGATTTTGAGAATGACCAAAAAATTACAATTTTGATTGAAAATCGTGTTTTCTCAAAATCGTGTTTTTGACATGAAAATCACAATTTTGAATAAAAAATGTGTTTTTGCTCAGAATCGTGTTTTTATCTAAAAATCACGATTTTGATAGAAAATCGTATTTTTGAAAATCGCCAAATAACCAATGCTTCTGAGAATGACCAGAGAATCGTGTTTTTTGAAAAACTTAGAGAATCGTGATTTTGAGCACAACTAGAGAATAGAGATTCTGAGAATGACCTCATAATTGTGTTCTTTTCAAAAAGCTTTTAGACAAGAAATAGAAAATCGTGATTTTCAAAAAATTTGAATTTTTCACAGAATCGCGATTTTTTGAGATTTTTGGTGGGAACTGCGAATTTCAGCACCGAGGCCTGCGCTTCGAGCTTAGGGTCATGGAAATTTCAGAAACTTGCACACACAAGCACTTTGCCTCTCCCTCTCTCTCCTTCTTGCACACCCATAAATGAAAAATGAGGTGAAATGTGGAAAATGGAGTGAAAAACGAAACATTTCAGTGACGATGAAGATGGAAGAAGATGGAGATGGTGATGATGATGAAGATGAAGGAGAAAAAGAAAATAACAGAAAATAACTATTTTTTACCTTCCAATGTCGCAAATCTACGATCTTACCATCACAACGCTCGTCCTCGAAGCTTTCTCCTTGGCAACGGTGCCAAAATTTGGTGTAGCTCAAGCGTAAGCACCACCTCCTTTACTTGTCAATCCGTGGAGACGTGAGGACCGATATGAAGACCATGAGCAAGTGAAGGCACAAGTGTGTGAGTGAAAGCACACAAGCATGCACACACATACACACATGCGCACACGTAAGAGCAAAGAGAGGAACAATGAAAAGCTTCTATTACAAAGAGTTATCTTACAAAAGCTCAAATCTACAACAAGCTAACCTCAAAAATGAGCTCTCTAGCTCTTTTTATAGTTTCTAAACTAGTTTTGGCCATGTCCAAACATATTGTCCGACCTAGTTAAAGATTAGGTTCTAGGGCTTATTTGAGGGCTCAAACGGACTCTAAAAATTATGAACATTGGTAGGATGATAGTTCTAATACTCCTCAAGCTTGAGGACTCCTAGGCTTGAACAAAATGAGTTAGAAAAATGGAAAATGGCATTTACAATGGTTTTTAGTGATGAAAATCACTATTTTTGTAGGGGATTCTTTTGAAAATTTGACATGTACTTCTTGGAGCTCCGTGCATGCTCCTCCTTCTTGTATGTCCACTTCTTTGATGCACTTCCATGCTTTGTGCTTGACCTTGAGTGTCAACAAGCTCCAAATCCATGTGAATTATAACAATTATAACTTGATTTTGTGAATTGAAAAGTGAATGAGGTAGAAAATAATTATGACCATACATTGCTTCAAAAAGTGTCATCTTAATAGATGAATGCCATGGACTATTATATGCATACTCAACCAGAGGCAAATACCCAGTCCAATTGTTGTGCTCATCATTTACATATGTACATAACATATCCTCAAGCATTCGCTTAACCCTCTCTCTCTCACCATCAGTTTGAGGATGAAATGCAGTACTCATCCATAATCTTGTTCCTATGGATTGAAATGTTCCTTTCCAAAACTTAGATGCAAACCTTGCATCCCTATCAGAAATTATACTTTTAGGTATACCATGTAACCTAAAAATTTCTTTTATGAAAAGTTTAGCAACATGCATAGGAAACTTTTGGTCATAGGAAACTTTGTTATGAAACCCATAGAGATGGATTCCCATTTTGGTCATAGGAAACTTTGTTATGAAACCCATAGAGATGGATTCCCATTTTTTATCAGGCACATCTAACAGTTCTAACATACTAGGACTCCTTTTAAAGTCAACCTCAACTTATTGACATTTCAAAAATTCTTTCACATACCTCCTAATGTCATATTTCATGTGCGGCCAATAATATGAAGAAAAACAAGGGTGTGCAGAGAAAAGTGCATCATGACACTCATGCAGAATCTATTCTTTCAAAATAGATTTTGAAGAAATACATAATCAAGAATTACAATACAAATCATTATTTTTCAAATGAAATTTTTTGTTACACATTCGAAGAAAGAAGACAAAGATGAGAAAAAATAAGAAAAGCAGAAATTGTTTTGCAAATATTGTAAAGCAAATGATCATGTCATTAAGAGCTGTCCAAAACTGGATGCTACTAAGAGGCAAAAAGGAAAGAGGCTAGAATGGTTGTTGCAGAGGCCTCTACACCGAAAACAGAGTCTGCTAATCTTGTGTAGGAAGAAGAATGGGAATTTACTACTGTCTGCAGTTTTGACCCATCTTCTCATGAGCACTGCATGTCTCCAATGGACTCAGATGTTTGGTGGGGTGACCAAACATATTACCTCATAGCATAGTTTCTTCTCTTCACTAGAGCCTGCCCCTACAGGGAATAATATTACATGTGCCAACAACTCCTCTTATCCTGTTATGGGAGTTCGTAAGATCATTTTGACTACTACTGATGGTAGTTCTTTCACTTTGTCAGATGCTTTTTTTATGCCAGGGATCAAGGAAAATCTATTATCAGTTTCTGAAAGCCAAGATTGGCTTGGTTGTGAAATTTGTTGATGACAGATGTATAGTTCATGATCTGTCAAATGGCGATGTTATTATTGCTTCTGGCATTTTATGTCGTGGGTTGTATAAGCTCATAGACTATGAAAGATCTCTAAATGATTCAACATGTTCAGTACATGATTCTCATGCTATGTCAGATGCAAAGCTTTGGCATGCATGCTTTGGTCATCTGAATTTTTCTAGTTTTCTACGCTTGTAGAAATTTGAAATGGTGTTGTTGGCATACAAAGCAATAAAGGAGTCATGCACAATACGGCAACAAGGCCAGATCATTTTTTCCCATAGATTATGTACAACCCAAGTGATTTTAATCACTACACAAACATTGTAAATCCCGTTTTTGGTAGATTAGACTCCATTTTGTGCAAGCCGAGGAGTCCTCGAGCTTGAGGAGTATTAGAAGTACCATCGTACCAAATTTCATAATTTTTAGACTTCGTTTGAGCCCTCAAATAAGCCCTGGAACCTAATTTTTAACTAGGCCGGACACTAGGTCTGGACAGGGCCAAAAGCTAGTCAAAAACTATAAAAAGAGCTAGAGAGCTCATTTTTGAGGGTAGATTGTAATTGAAACGAACTTGTAAGAGCTTGTGAAAGTAATCTAAAGCACTCCATTGATCCTCTCTCTTTGTCTTGCCGTGTGTGCGCGCGTGTGTGTATGTGTGTGCATGCTTGTATGCTTCTCACTCACGCACTTGTGCCGCCACTTGCTCGAGGTCTTCATACCATCCTCACGTCTTCCCGGATTGACATTAAAGGAGGTGCTACTCATCACTGAGCTACACCAAATTTTGGCGCCGTTGCCGGGGATCGAGCTTTGAGGACGAGCATGTGATGGTAAGACGTAGAGTTGACGCGTTGGAGTTGTAGGTATTTTCTTCACTCTCATCGGTTTTCTTTTACTTTCTTCACCATCTTCATCATCATCATCACCATCTCCCACGTCCATCTCCATCATCGCGAAAATTTCAGTTTTGACTATATCCCCATCTCCACCTCATTTCCCTCATTTCACTTGTGAGAGAGAGCGAGAGAGCGAACTTGCATGTGCTGTTTTTGCTTGTTTTCTGAGCTATTTTGCAGGTTTTTGGCTGTACCATCATCCCCAGCAGTGTGCGCAGGTACGACAGGCTCTGCACAGGTCCCGGGACGACAATCTCTGTCTATCGCGACAGACAGAAAATCTTAACATTTTGTGAATGCATGATTACCACTGTAACCTACACCTTGTGGGCACTCTAGATCACTAGAAGTTTTTCAAAAATTTGCATTTTTTCAGTCTATCGCGACAGACACTGTCTATCGCGACAGACACCGTCTATCGCGACAGACACCGTCTATCGCGACAGACAGAAATCCACGATAGACACTGTCTATCGCGACAGACACCGTCTATCGCGACAGACAGAAATCCACGATAGACACCGTCTATCGCGACAGACACCGTCTATCGCGACAGACAGAAATCCGCAACAGACACCGTCTATCGCGACAGACACCGTCTATCGCGACAGACAGAAATCCGCGACAGACACCGTCTATCGCGACAGACAGAAATCCGCGACAGATACCGTCTATCGCGACAGACACCGTCTATCGCGACAGACACCGTCTATCGCGACAGACACCGTCTATCGCGACAGACAGGAATCCGCGACAGATACCGTCTATCGCGACAGACACCGTCTATCGCGACAGACACCGTCTATCGCGACAGACAGAAATCCGCGACAGATACCGTCTATCGCGACAGACACCGTCTATCGCGACAGACCGAAATTCACGATAGACACCGTCTATCGCGACAGACACCGTCTATCGCGACAGACAGAAATCCACGATAGACACCGTCTATCGCGACAGACAGAAATCCACGATAGACACCGTCTATCGCGACAGACACCGTCTATCGCGACAGACAGAAATCCGCGACAGACACCGTCTATCGCGACAGACACCGTCTATCGCGACAGACAGCCCCCACGATAGATTGTGTCTATCGCGACAGACACCGTCTATCGCGATAGACAGGCATTTTCGGCAAAAAATTAAGGAGTGAATTTTTGGAAATTTAGGCTAAATTTTGGGCATATTTGCACTTTCATGTACTCATCTACTTACAAAGGCCTTAGAAAATGCATTAAAACCCCCGAAAGGTTCTGTTTGTCTAGTTAACCCCCTAAACCCTGAACGGTCATAACTTTTTCATACGAAATCCATTTTCTGAGCTCTAGGGCTTGTCGGAAAGCTCGTGACATATACTACACGCCCTCAACTGTTTTTTATAAGAATAACGCGTTGATTTTCAGATAGGATATTTGGAAGTTGACACACTGAGGGGTAGGAACACCAAGGGAGCTCTAGAGTAAATTTCTAACAATGCAAAAGGGGGAACAAGGGTCATTAAAAAAGTGTCTGAAATAAATTGTCTGTCAATTGAAAGGTCTACTTGGAGCTAATCTTGGGATTTATGCAGGCCTATTGAGAAGCAATTGAGAGTATCCAAGCAAGGGTGTGGCACACGCTTGAGAATCAACTTCTCGAGCACTAAAGAGCAAGGTTCGGCAAGAAAGGTCGGAATATTCTCAACTCCTCTTCAATTCCTAGCCTAGGCTAAGAGCGATTAGAAGTAGGAGTAAGTCAGGGCGACGATAGGCCACTATCAAGTTGAAGACTACCTAAAAACTCAAGTTCAAGCTAAAAACTTAATCTCTGTACTGTCGACAACATAAAGGAAAGAACCTAACGTGGAACGATCAACCTGAAAGTACGAAGAACATTCAAGTATTCCTGACGACGTAATAGCAGACAAGACTTTAAACACGAGGAATAACTAAAAAGAATCAAGTGACTGGTACCACTTGATCGGCAACGAGGTTGTACTCTGGGCAAAAATTTGGGCTAATCAGTTAGGCATATGAACCTTAGATCAGGACGACACCTAGTAAGAGAGAGACAAAGCCTTAGGTCTTCAGAGGCTAGTGTCAACCACACTGCTAGGTCCTGGGCCCAGCAGTTGAGCCACCACTCGAACTACCCTCGCTCTGAGACCAGTGAGTCAGAGATGTCTCAAGGCATGGACAAACCTACGGGAAGTTCAGGAGTGCCCTACTTGTACAGGGTAGAAGGCCCTTACAAAACACAGTTGGAGTACCTGAGGACCAACCGATTAGGTGCTAGCATCTATGAGGACGGCTTAGGAAGATCTGTGGTCCAGATTAAAAACCCTGATCAATCCATTGGACTAGAACACCCAGCTGTCAAGTTTGAAAATGGTGCATACCTGGACAAAGAAGGAACTATATATGTAGTCACTAGTCATCCTGATAGGACAGATGACTTTGGGAATGTAATCTCAGAAGCGGACTTAGGTGACCTGGAACAAGGGAACATGGGTGCAGAACCTAGAACCCCTCGAGGTAAATCAGTTCTCACTAGGATTATCACGCTTGAATGGGTCCCCCAAGACAACAAGAGCATAGAGTTGCTCCTCAATCGAGAAACTGATGAAGCCTTTTGGAGGTATAAGTCTAATCAGCCAACAGACATAGGAAATATCATGATCTATGAGCTTAAGGATCCGGATAGCCCAGGCAGAGTGACCTATTTAGATCATGCTTCAGAACGGATCTTCGTGGTGACAGAAAATGATAGGCATGCCTACACGTGGAAGGGTGAATTTATTTTTCCCCAACCAAGATCAAATGCATCCTATGGTCACCCTGGGGCGGGAACTTCCCAAGCTCATGGTACGCAAAGAGACAGAAGTAGAGATAGACCGGAAGTAAGCTTTGCCAACCCTGTAGGCAGAGAAAGAACGAGAACAGAGACGAATAGGGTAGAACCTCCTGAGATACCTAGAGCCCACAGGAACCAAAGAAATGTAGATGGATTCCCTCTGCCAAGACCTAGAGAGCACGCAAGAACTTTGAGACCCACCCAGCTAGTTAAGTCCATGAAGAATTACTTTGACGGCACAGGAGATCCCTATGATCATGTGGCAGAGTTCAAGCAAGTCTTGAGAGCTGAACAAGTGGAAGATCTGTTCACGCAGTACAATGCCTTCGGTCTAACCCTTAGGAACACGGCACTTACATGGTTTCAGCCATTAGATGAGCGTCAGTTCAGGAGCATAGACCAACTCCTAGAGGCATTCATTGTAGAGTTCTCTAAGAGCGGCATAAGACACAATACCTCCTCATTGATCCACAGCTTCAAACAGACCCCCCAAGAGACTGTCAGATTGGCCGGAAGAAGGTTTAGACAATATCTGGAAAGGTGCCCTATTTCGGAGTTACCCACATCTGCTAAACAAGTAGCCTTATTCCTTGATGGATTGCTGAGCCCAAAATTGAGATCCTATGTGTATTTGAAAGACCCTAGGACTATAGAAGAATGTGTACGTATGTGCATTGACATTGAAGATAACCTAGGAGAAGAGCTAGAGTTGTCCAAAATTTACAAAGATTCAGATAGTGCATCTAGTCAATCTTCCACACAAGCCACATCAATTGAAGAACTTGCCGAAAAAGTAGCTCAGAAACTAGGTGTAACTAGCAAACAAATCCCAAGGTTTGCCCCTGTGAAAAGGTGCTATACATGCGGTGGTGACCATATGGCGAACGTCTGTCCCATTATGGCTCAACCCCAAGTAAACCCTAGTAGCCAGTACTGCACCATAGAACGGAGATACACCAATCACACCGCACAAGACTGCCCATACAACAAGCAGGCAGTTAGGCAACCCTATCCGCAACCCTACCAACAAGGCAGATACCAGAACCAAAATCCACCACCACAATATGCCAGACCCCAACAAACCTACCAACCACAGTATCAGGCCCAACAAAGGCCTCAGCCTGTGCTAGCACAACAACCCCCTGCCCCAGCTAATGTGATTCCGGTAAAGTATACTGCTGCAGAAGAGAACCTGAATAGAGCTATAGTCCCTGTAACATCCTTGATCTCTGAAAATGACCCAAGTGACCATAGCTTTGATTCTACCCATGTGGATAGCCCCCAGGCTTACTACATGCAGTCCCCAGAACATGGAGAGTCCTACTATGGTGAAGAGCCGAACGAACCTAGTTGGGAGTCAGATTACACGAACATCATGTATACAAACCCCAACCCTAGACCTCAACCTAGGCAAGTACGACCACCATTTCCTAGAGGACCGTGCTACAGATGCCAAGGAGATCACCTCATTCGTGATTGTCCCTTGCCTCCACCTACGCAAACCCAGTCGGTGACGATCCAAGGCTTCTGCCAAGATTGCGGAAAAGAGCATCTCTTACGAGATTGCCCAAAGAACCCCAATAGCATGCCAAAAATCACCCCTATCAACGTTGTTGGGTTAGTGGTAGACTCCTCAGGAAGCGTCACTTCCACTGCACCAGTACAGGTAGTCACTAGGGCTCAGGCATTGCAGCAAAACCAAGGGGTAGGCCAGGAAAAGAGCCTAGATGCTAGCGATACTGAGAGCCAAAATAAAAAGAGAACAAGAGCTTGGAAAGATAGCCGCGAACGCATGAAAAGGCAATGGGCAAAGAAGATGAGTGAACTTGAGGAAAGTCTACGAGAAACCAAGGCTAAAATCATAGAGATCACGTCTCAACCGCACTCTCACACATTCCCACCGCTACCATCCCCATCACCCTCCATCCCTTCACCCTCTAAGACAGCCCACGCAACCCACCCACCACCCCAAACAGGATCAGTATTAGCTGATCCCACTCCCGAAGACATAGACATGATGCTTAAGGCATATCAGGCCAGAATCCAAGAAGGGCCAAACGTCACGGATCATGACAAGTGCTATCCTAGAGCTGACCTAGAGATAGAAAGAACCAAACTATGCGCGAAAATGGTCGCATTGGCTCAGACTATGTTTGAAGCCAGTCGCCTTTTCAATTACTCAGGCTCAGCCAAAACGCAATTACACTTGGATGGATTCCTAGAGAAGTTAGAGAGGATAATTGCAAGATCTGACAAGGAAGAAAAAAATCAAGACCAAGAAGAAGCAAGCAAAAACAGGAATCATTCCCAATCAGAAGTGTATGTGGCCAATGCCCCTAAACCGGACAACTTCCCCTCCTTAGAAAGAATAGAGAGGCCAATAGCACAGCCAGAAAAGGAACCTACCCCTCAAAGAAAGGAAAGGGCAAGAGAACGGGTAAGCCAGCCTCTTCAGGAAGCCCGTGGGCCTCCTCAAGAAGCTTATCTTCCCCCCCAAAAGGCAGATGAGCCTCCCTCGAAAGCTCAAGTACCTCCACAGGTTGCCTACATTCCTTCTCAGGGAGTGTATGAGCCTGTTCGGAAAAGTAATAGAATAAGTAATCCTCCCCAAGAAGCTTGTGCTCCAGTCATTTGCGAGAACGAGGAGAGAGTCAACAATAGAATCAGCCCTCCTTCACAGGTTGCTTATGCGCCCAATTCTACGGAGCCAGACACTTCTTCTTCTATGAATCGGTTTGCACCAGACTTCCTACGAGAGATTCAAGAAGACAAATGGGATAACGAAAGCGAGGTCGCCCCTCCTTTTGAACTTGTGGACGATGCACACGACCAATTCCCACAAGACATCCCATCTATTTACGGGGAGCATGAGAGTGTTCAGTCTCACGAGAGATTAGACTTTGAGTCTAATTCCATACAAGAACTACCCCACTTCACAGGCCCATGGGAAGCAAAGTCCACATGTATGAGAGCACCCACAGTCATGGTAAGGAACGACGACTCAGTCATACCTAGGAACACAGAGGTAGTGAAGAACACTAACGTGCAGTGTAATCTCAAGTTAGAAGAGCTACTCAAGGTTAGACCTGAATTATGGAAACATGTAGCCAAACAAGTACCAGAGATAGCAAAATCTCGTTCCCAGGTAGGATCCCATAGGACAGTGCCAGAAATTCCCTTGGATAAGATAGGGGATATGTGTGAAGGCGAAGAAGGGAACACCTATCTTCCCATCACCTACCAAGAGTACACCACCAAGGCAATTTTAGACTCAGGTGCAGGAGTTGCGATTGCCACTACTTCCCTTTGGAAGCGTTGGGGCAAGCCTGCACTCAGGCCAACAAGAATGAAATTGCAGATGGCCGATGGTCATATTGAGAGACCCTTAGGATTGCTGGAAGGGATAACTCTCACCACTTGTGGTGTTGAGTTTGAGCATAGCTTTGCTATATGTGACTTCAGCAAAAATCATGCTTATGAGATGATTTTAGGAAGACCATTTATGCGACAGTTGCAAGTGGTACAGGATTGGGGAACCAACTCCTTGTATTTGCAACACTTGGGCGTTACAACCAAAGTCAATCTCAAGGACTATTCTCATAGAGATGTCCCTCCTATCCAGTGGAATCCCATCCATAGAGCCAAAGATGATACAGAATCTGTGCATTCCCTAGAATCTGGATCCTCATGGATGCATGAAGACACTCACTTATGGATGTGCAAGGTAGCAATAGAAGAAGAGAAGAGAGAGAAAGCCAGAGAGGTAGGTGCGAAAGAAACCCATAGATCAATCCAAGACCCAGCCTATGCACCTGTAGTTTTTCCAGACGAAGAATTTGAACCTCACGGTTGGGCAGAAATCTTAGCAACAATGGACGTAGCCATCAACGAAGAACAATGGATACCTCACTGTGATGAGGATGGTTATGATATTTCAGTCTTCTCCATAGAGCCAATCATGGGAGAGGCAGTTCTAGAAGAATGCGAGCCTAGCCCTGATGCATTTGAGGATGCAAGTGACTCCGATCTAGAGTCAATCATTATGGACCCACCATTTGCATCAGATGAAGAATACTTCCATGAAGTAGAAGTTCAACCCCAGAGGCATGGAGAGGTTACAACTAATGTAAGATTAACAACACATGTGACCCCGAAGGAAGAAGGAAAGAAACGAAAAAAAAGAGAAGCCTCACCAGAAGAGGAAGAATCTTTGTTTGAGGTCCCCGAAAATTTTAAGAAGTATGAGATAGATGACAGGAGAGTCATGATAAGAATGCCTAAACGAGAGGCACAATCAGGAGAGGCCTATGATAACAAAGAAACTACTAAGAAAATAGTAGTGGCCATAGAAGAAGGAGAGGAGAGATGCACGTATATAGGCCATGACCTGACAGAAGAAGAAGAGCATGAATTGACTGCCTTGCTAAGAGAATACAGAGATGTATTCGCTTGGAGTTACAAGGATTTGAAAGGGGTTGACCCAGACATATGCTCACACACTATTCCCATGACCTCAGATGCTAAACCCTCGAAGCAAAAGCCTTATACATATAACGATAATTATGCTGCTAAGATCAAAGAAGAGATAGATAGACTGGTTGAAGCTGGATTTATCTACGAAATTGAGCACACTGAATGGGTGTCCCCCATCGTAGTGGTGCCCAAAAAGAATGGCAAACTGCGTGTGTGCATTAACTTGAAAAAGGTTAATGCCGCCACGATTCGAGATAACTATCCGCTTCCCATCACAGAACATCTCTTAGAAAGAGTGGCAGGCAAGGAAGTGTACAGCTTCCTTGATGGATTTTCTGGCTACAATCAAGTAGCCATAGCTCCAGAGGATCAGCATAAGACAGCCTTTGCCACAGAATGGGGCATTTTTGCTTTTAGAGTAATGCCATTTGGGCTTACCAATGCACCAGCTACCTTCCAAAGGCTGATGTGCCATGTGTTTAAGGAGTTCCTGAGGAAGAGTTTAGAAGTCTATGTTGATGATCTTTGTGCTCATTCCAACATTAGACAAACTCATATTCCTGAACTCAGACAAATCTTTGACAAATGTAGAGAATACCAAGTCTGCCTGAACCCAGAAAAGTGCGTTTTCATGGTCAGGCAAGGCAAGATCCTAGGACATATAGTGTCAAAGAATGGAATATCTACCGATGAAGAAAAAGTGAGAGCCATAGCAGAGCTACCTAGGCCAAAGAATGTCAAGGAAGTACAAGCTTTCATGGGGCATTGTGGTTATTATCGACGATTCATACACATGTATGCTGTCATTGCAAAGCCCATGTACGGACTTCTGACAAACTTTGAGTGGACGGATGAATGTGAGAATTCCTTCCAAGAACTTAAACGAAGATTGTGTTCAGCACCAATCTTGACCACACCAGATTGGAATAAGCCATTCCATGTTCACGTGGATGCATCCAATTATGCTATTGGATGTGTGCTCGCACAACCTACTGGTGAAGGTAATATGGATCTTCCAATTGCCTATGCCAGTAGACAATTGAATGCGGCTGAACGGAATTACACCACTACAGAGCGCGAAGGATTAGGCATGGTTTATGCAGTCAAAAAATTTAGACACTATTTGCTTGCAAATAAGTTTAAATTTTTTACTGATCACCAGGCTTTGTTATATCTTGTAAACAAGCCATGCAATACAGGAAGATTAGTAAGATGGTTTCTCTTGCTAATGGAATATGACTTTGAGGTTGTGGTAAGAAAAGGTAGGACTCACTTGAGAGCAGATCATCTCTCTAGGCTCACATCGGGAGAAGCCCCACAAGGAGTGTCAGATGACCTTCCTGATGCTTACTTGTTTAATTTGGAAGTTATACCGCAGTGGGCTAAGCCATTGGTACCAGTATTGACCTACGGGCCTAATCATCCAGTTGTAAACACACGGAATAGAGAGGTTGTAAAAGCCCAGAAGTACCACATCATGGCAGGAAGCATGTACAAGCACACAGACCAAGGGATCTTGGCTTGTTGCGTAGAAGAGGATGAGTACTCTAAATGGTTGCAATTAGCACATGTAGGTGCACTAGAGCAACACCATTCAAAGCAACGAACGTTACAGACTCTAAGGAGACTCGGAGTACATTGGCCAACTATGGAAGCTGATGTCCAAAAGTTGTGCAAGGAATGCCCAATCTGTTGCACTAAACCACCAGTGGAACATGCCACTCTTTATCAAGTATCCATTGTGCCAGATTGGAGCGAACCACTAGTATCATTCCTGAGGACAAACACATTCCCTCCAGACATGACTCTGGCTAGGAAAAGGAGTTTAGAACAAGAAGCCCTGGATTATTCACTCATAGGTGATAATCTATATAAGCGCGGTAAAGATGGTTACCTGAGATTATGTGTCCATGAGAGTGAATATCTTAAGATCTTAGAAACTGCTCACCAAGGTGTAGCAGGAGGACACTTTGGACCAGATCGGGTGATCAAGGCAATATTGTTTGCGGGCTTCTGGTGGCCCACCCTTCACATGGATGCACATACCTATGTGAAACGGTGTGATATCTGTCAAAGGACTCAGTATCCTATACGCAAAGATGAGATGCCACTGAAACCTATGATGGGTGGACGTGCATTCTCTAAGTGGGGAATAGACTTCGTAGGTCCTATTAATCCCCCAGCTAAGGGTTCTCATGCGGAATACATCATTGTGGCAACAGATTATCTCACCAAGTGGGTAGAGGTAAAAGCTACAACCAAGAACGATGCTCAAACAACTGCCAAATTCTTGTTTGAGAATGTATTCACGAGATATGGACTACCTATAGAGCTTGTAAGTGATAGAGGCACTCATTTCTTGAATGAAGTTATTGAAAATCTACTCCAAGAATTCTTGGTAATACACAAGAAGTCTGCCCCTTATCACCCTCAAGCTAATGGTCAAGCTGAGAGCACTAATAAGATTTTGTGCAATGTGCTGACAAAACTAGTGAACACTAAACGCTCTGACTGGGACAAACAGCTACACCATGCTGTTTGGGCATACCGAGTTGCCTACAAAACGGTACTCCAAGCCACCCCCTTTCAGATGGTATTTGGCCAAAACGCTGTGTTACCCTTGGACTTCCTGATCCCTACATTGAGAGTAGCACAAGAGCACGAATGGACAGGTCATGAGCTCTCCTCTAGGATCTTTGACCTTGAACGATTAGGGGAAACGAGACTGAGAGCCGCTGCAGGGATATATGCAGCCAAGAAGAGACAGAAGGCATACTTTGATGCCCACGTGAAGGATAAAGGCCTGAAAGCAGGAGATCTAGTCTTAGTCTATACACTAAAACAACACGCGAGGAAGCTAGAAAAGAGAGGCTACGGACCTATGATCATCAATAGGATCTCCACGAGCGGAGCAGTACAATTGGCCACATTAGAGGGTGATGTTCTCCCAAATTATATTAGCGGTTGCAGAGTCAAGTTGTATCAGGAACCCCTCACGGAGGAAATGCTCAGTCGACTCAACACTGCTAAGAAACGCAAAGAGGAAGAAAAGCGAGTTCGAGAAGAAGCTCAAGCTGAAGCTTTAGAACGCATCAGAAGGATGAAATTACGAAGGCAAGGTAGAGATCAGCCTGGAGCGAATGACTATGCAGACCAAGGATTTCCTATGGCCATGTGTGAAGTCGCAGGAACAAGCTCGCATAGGATAGTTGATAGACGTCCTTTCGTAACCTTAGATATAGGACAAGGAAAGAGTGCAAGGACCGTAAGAGCCTTGATTGACTCAGGTGCAGCCACTAGTGCTGTTAAATTGTCTTACTGCCAAGAATTACAATTGACTGTCAATCCTGTGGAAGCATATCTTATAGGATTGGGAGGAGTGGAAACCCCTTGCATGGGCGAGGTGGAACTTCCCCTCTACATTCACGATGAGGCAATGACCGTTAAAGTACTAGTGTGTCAAGATGAGGATCTCACTGAACCCCTCGTCTTGGGTCAGGATTGGATCTATGACCAAGCAGTCAATCTAAACCTAAGAAGTGGACTTCTCCAGGTTTGGGTCAATCATAGTCGAGTTACAGTAGAATTAGACAATGGAGCACTCAAGGAACTAGGAAAGGCACAGACTCCTGGTCCTTCCAGGGGTACACATGAAGATGACCATGCTGTTCTTGTTCAAAACCCTGTGTTGCAGAGGAATGACATTTGCAAAAAAAGGAGTCAGGGATGCAACGGAACTCCCTTCTTTTCCAAAGGTCAGAAGGAGGCAGCAACCAAAGGCGGATCACAGGCAGAAGAAGCCGAGTACTACCTATGTCCGAGATCAAAAGTACCTGCGCAGCAGAATGCCCCAGAAACTCAACCAGATGTGGGTGCGGAAAGGCGAACGACCGGTTGCACCACCGTCAACCACACGGGCAAAGCCTCTTATTAGTAACCAACAACACGACGCTAATAAGAAGTCTTTCAAAAATTCTTCTGCTAAAGTAAAATCTATTTGGGTGCCCAAGAAGTCGATGAAGGCAAGCCCACAATCTAGACAAATTTGGGTGCCTAAGGCTTGCTTGCGGGCACAAGTAGTTAAGCCAAGGCCGCAACCTATGCAGCATAACCCATCTACGAGTACAACCAGTATTCCCTCGTGCTCAACACTTAGGAACACACCAAGACCCATGAGCATGCATGTAATCACTTATAAGTGGGTCCCTAAAAGGCCCCACTCCCAAACAGCGATACCGACACAGCTCTCTGGAGTCTCTACGAAACCGAAAGCAAAGCCCATCCACTGCATTTGGCAGTCTAAGATCTGTAATAAACCCCCCGACCCCGATTTGTAAATTCACCCCACTTACTAACGGCATTAGTCTCCTAGGAATACACAAACGTTAACTACACTCACTGTCTTCGTGCACTTACTAACCACTAACTCACCATATACCTCATGTTAATGTTGTAACGGGGACAGGAACGGATTTAGTCTGTCCATTACGATGTTAACACATGCTTCTATATTCTCACAGAATCAGAAGGCAAACAGTAAAATGGCAGAAGCGACAGGTTTGGGCTCACAAGTAGGGATACTTACTGCAGGAATTGATGTGGATAGCCTACCTGTGGACGTGCCCCCGACTGAACGACCAGTGGAGATGCAACACCTTCAGCAACTCCCGGTGCCAGACCCACCTACAGGAATCACGGAAAGAGTTCATGCCAACTCTCATTGGTTCAATGGCATGCCCGGTCCATTAGGAGAGGCTAAGTATATCTGGGAGTCTAAATGCGAGTATGACAGATCATGGGTGCGTTTCCAATTTTTCTCCAAGGAGTTCGAGACTTTACAGAACACCGAAGACCTCCAGATCATATGGCAAAGAGCAGGGTTGGCGGAATATTTTGAAGCCCCACTACCTAAACCCGACCTCCTCCGATGTTACTATCTGGTCTCTACATTACAAGCTCATGAAGATAAAGACCAACCCGGATCATTTGTCCTCCCCTCATTGCTGGGCAACAACGAGTTGAAGAGGTTTGAACTTACTGTGGAGCTAGTGAGTGATGCTTTAAAGATGCATGGCACGCATGTACCCTCAGAAAAGGATGCTCTCGTTCCCAACAACATGAAGGACAGGAAAGTAGTGAAACTGAAAGACATGGCAGCCCTCACCCCAAATGTGTCCATCCCTCTCCGCATGTGCATGCAACATTTCGCCTTCCCCGGTCAAGACCGATTCACGCAACCACACAAGAAGATCTGGTTTGCTCTCTACTTGGCGGAAGCAGGTGCGCTACCTATTAAGCTACCAGTGTGGATTATAGATCAGTTGTATGAAGCGAACAAACGGGCTTCTAGGAAATTAGTGGTGAACGGATGCTGTGCACTCACACGCATCATTTACCGATGCTTGGCATATGATGTCCCCATTGAGCGTGCCTTAACTTGGGCACAATTACAAATGTTTAAAAGGCTCAAGACATCCACACATCAGTCCAAGCGCATGAGGGGCGCGATTCCGTGTGTCCAGACAAGGGAAGTCCTAACTACTCCTGAGGCATCACCATTAAGAGAGGGCACTGTACCTCCTTTTACCATTAGGATACCCAGGTCGGAATCTGACACTACGACACAACCCACCCCATCGGCTCCTCCGGTTACACCTGAATTCGAGTTTGCTGCCACTGGAGAGGCTGAAGGACTGGACCCCCAGGATTTCGAAGCATTCCTACAAAGCACACAATTCTCTGACGTGGAGTTTTATTCAGAGGCAGAGGAGCAGGGCACATCCTCGCGGAGAAGAAGAAAGTCTACAGACGGTAGACATGTCCATTGGAGTGACGCTCAGCAAAGTCAACAACACGGACAACCGGAAGAAGAAGAAGCATATGAAGAAGAGACCACTGAAGCCCCAGCATATACAGCAGAACTCCGAAGGCTGTATCAGATTATGGAAAGAGTGCGATCGCAGCAGTTACTCACTGAACAGAGCAGCAGAGTACTTATGACTCAGTTGTTGGAAGAAGCGGGAGTTGACTCAGAGTACAGGGAAGGTCTCTTATTGATGGCAGAAACATATGGAGTTGTAGAAGCTGTGCGCACTGCCATTCAGAGGCCTTCAGTTCAATATGACCCACGAAGGTTCCAGACACGGCCTCGCTCAGGTAAAAATATCCAAATTCCCGTTACAGTTGCAGAGGAGCCAACTACTACACCAACCTCCCAAACAGCTAGTCAACAGCACCCCGCCACCCATGAGGAGTCCACCGAACCACTACCACCTACTCCCCCACCATCGCCTCCGAGAACAGAGACAGTGGAAATCCCATCGACCACTCAACCCACTGACCCAACCTTCATCTTTCGTACTCCCATCTCTAGTGCCACCCTATTCTCTACCACTGATAACCCGACCTTTGAAGCAAACCCCATCACTACACAACCCACCGAAACCCTTCCCGAGCCTGCCCTAGGACAACCATCCCCAATGCCTTCAGCCACGGGTCATCCTGACCCCAGATCCACATTCATGGGTTTCCCTACTACCATGCCACCCTTTCCACCCTCCTCAAATTTACGACCCCAACCCCCGATATCCCTCTCTCCATTTCTACAATCCCTCCAGGACATCTTTGCTAGGGCTTTTCAACCAGGCCCTCAACCATTCCCTGTCTTTTCAGCTCCCCACCCCACTTCATACCTATTCACCACTTCCACACACACACCACCTACCATACCAGTGTATATGGCAGGCCCCACACTAACACCCACTCCTGAAGGAATGGACATTTCACCACCCACGGCCCCACCACCCACGGGTTCACCTCCTCCCATTCCCTCTCCACCAATTACACCCACACACACAACTTTCGTAGACACATCATTCACTATCTCCCTTCCCCAATTCCCTTCCCATGCATCTTCCACGGTAAACACCCCCCACTCATCTATAGGTAATGCATTGGACACCATGTTGGCTTGTATATCAAATTTAAGAACAGATTACATTCAGCTTCAGCAACAAAACGCACGCCTGCAAGAGCACTCAGCGACACTACAGCTCCGCCTTGCGGTACTAGAAGAGGAGAATGCTCGCCTCCACACACAGTTCCAAACCCTCCAAGACGCCCATAATATATTGGAAGTACAGCTACAGAACGTAGATCAGGAAGCAATGCAGGTGGTAGAAAGTCACCTACGGACACAACTGGAACGCAACTCAAAACTTCAGCGAAATATGGCGCTACTTAAACGCCATCTTGCGGCTGCTCAGGAAGAGAACAGACGTCTGCAAATACAAAATCAAGAGAACCTGGAGGCAGCTATTGAGAGCACACCGGGGGCACCCATCAGCCCATCCAAGTTTCAAGCAGTGACCCCCGATAATATCAAGATTATATTGGAAGATTATGCCATGCTACTCGAAGCACATGATAAGCTATCGGAGGAGCTAGGACAACTGAAGCAGGAACACCAACAAGGCCCAACAGCTGCCCCTCCAACCACCCCCTCTGCAGCTTCGCTTCCCTCCGACGCAGAGGCCATAAAAGATCTCCAGCAACAGGTAACTGAATTGCAGACACGCCTACTACAATATGAGAGGCCATCTTCCCCTCCGGAGGCTCCCACGGACGAAGAAGTTGTGCAAATTCCTGTGGAACAAACGTTTGATGAAGAATATGATCCGCAACCATTCCTAGGAGGCCAACAAACAGATGAAGCGCAGGACACGTTCGAGGCACCACGGCCGCCATGGTTACGACAAGTGGAGGAAATAGGGACCTCGCATGAAGAGCGCACCGTAGTGCAAAATCAGGCTATGAGGGTCATAGAGGAGACTGTTTTACAATCAGATTACTTCAAGAACTTGTCATCGAGACGCCTGATTCTCTCATCGGAACTCCAGTACAGGCCATATTATATTATCTTGGCTGATTATAATGCAGAAATACAAAGAGTCACGGGTCAGATTCCTACTTTTGCGACCCAATTTCAACCCGAAGACCTTCCTCCAGAGGTGCGAAAAGGCAAGATTCGTCAACCAACATGGCGGCAGAAACTTTTAGAGACTTATCCAGAAATGCTACGCACATGGAACAACGCGCCATTGCACCTCCTGTACAACCCATGCTACGGTCCAGTCCCCCGCCGCAGGTCGTGGAAGGCATTTAATATCAAGGTACAGAACAATGCGCAATGCAAGGAATGGCTGAACTACCCGTACATAGCGCCACCACAAGGACCACCATCGGTAGCATATATGATGGGGACCATTCGCCACTGGATGCCGCACTTGAAGCCCATGCAAGATGTAGCAGCGCAAATGATGCTTAAAATCTTAGATATGATGCAAGTGGTGCTGAAGACCTTTAGAAATGCAGCCGCACCACAGGTACGCCTTCCGGGGTTTAGCAATGGAAATTACGACTTGGTGTATGACATGAGCACCACCCCCAGTATCCGTGTGGCTTACGCTTGGCATGCACGCATCAAATACCTCCCCGCCTGCTACAAACAGACCTTCGAAGAAATGTTCAGATCAGGGTTCTGGGAGTACCACTCGGAGATTTTCGCGCCAAAGCCGACACATCTGCTTCAACTGTTTGCTTGTGAACAAGCAATGTATTCAGAGTACTACACCACCCCGCAACCAGAGACCCCCGGTGCAATAAATTGGGAGGCATTGGAAGCCGATCTAGCAAGAGGCTTAAGGATAGGAGAACATGAACTGGCCACCAATGTCATCCAATATTACATCGACCACCCGAGGGAACAAAGGTCTGTCAGGGGCGACAGACGCTAGGAAGGGGGGAGTGTTGGCATACAAAGCAATAAAGGAGTCATGCACAATACGGCAACAAGGCCAGATCATTTTTTCCCATAGATTATGTACAACCCAAGTGATTTTAATCACTACACAAACATTGTAAATCCCGTTTTTGGTAGATTAGACTCCATTTTGTGCAAGCCGAGGAGTCCTCGAGCTTGAGGAGTATTAGAAGTACCATCGTACCAAATTTCATAATTTTTAGACTTCGTTTGAGCCCTCAAATAAGCCCTGGAACCTAATTTTTAACTAGGCCGGACACTAGGTCTGGACAGGGCCAAAAGCTAGTCAAAAACTATAAAAAGAGCTAGAGAGCTCATTTTTGAGGGTAGATTGTAATTGAAACGAACTTGTAAGAGCTTGTGAAAGTAATCTAAAGCACTCCATTGATCCTCTCTCTTTGTCTTGCCGTGTGTGCGCGCGTGTGTGTATGTGTGTGCATGCTTGTATGCTTCTCACTCACGCACTTGTGCCGCCACTTGCTCGAGGTCTTCATACCATCCTCACGTCTTCCCGGATTGACATTAAAGGAGGTGCTACTCATCACTGAGCTACAGGTGTCCTCTTTGGCCAAACTTGAGGCACCTAGAAAACACGTTTGTGAAGGCTGTATTATGGGCAAAATGCAGCATTCTTCCTTTCCAAAAGATGGTTCAGTTTGGGCTACTCAGAAATTGTAGCTTGTACATAGTGATGCCTGTGGTCCTATGCAGACACCTTCTTTTGGGAACTATCTTTACTTCATGACTTTCATCGATGATTTTTCTAGGCATGCATGGGTATATCCATTGAAGGCAAAGTCCGAAGTGTTTATGCACTTTAAACAATTCTTGGTTTTGGCTGAAAATCTGTCAGCATGTAAAATGGGCACCCTCCATTCTGATCGAGGGGGGGAATATATGTCTTCTAATTTGGGATCAAGAAAAATCTATTTTCAGTTTCTGAATTAGCCAAGATTGGCTTGGTTGTGAAATTTGTTGATGACAGATGTACAGTTCATGATCTGTCAAATGGCGATGTTATTATTGCTTCTGGCATTTTATTTCATGGGTGTATAAGCTCATAGACTATGAAAGATCTATAAATGATTCGACATGTTTAGTACATGATTCTCAGGCTATGTCAGATGCAAAGCTTTAGCATGCATGCTTTGGTCATCTGAATTTTGCTAGTTTTCTACGCTTGTAGAAATCTGAAATGGTGTCCTCTTTGGCCAAACTTGAGGGACCTAGAAAACACATTTGTGAAGGCTATATTTTGGGCAAAATGCAGCATTCTTCCTTTCCAAAAGATGGTTCAGTTTGGGCTACTCAGAAATTGCAGCTTGTACATAGTGATGTCTGTGGTCCTATGCAAACACCTTCTTTTGGGAATTATCTTTACTTCATGACTTTCATCGATGATTTTTGTAGGCATGCATGGGTATATCCATTGAAGGCAAAGTCCGAAGTGTTTATGTGCTTCAAACAATTCTTAGTTTTGGCTGAAAATCTATCAGCATGTAAAATGGGCACCCTCCATTCTGATCGAGGGGGGGAATATATTTCTAATTTTAATGCATTTCTGGCTCAATGTGGGATAAAACACCAATGTACAGTGTTGTATACACCTCAAAAGAATGGAGTTGTTGAACGGAAGAACATGTCACTCATGGAGATGGTGAGGTGTATGGTCAAGAGTCATGCCTTACCACATAGTTTCTAGCTTGAGGCTATTATGTGTGCAACATATGTACTTAACAGGTGTCCCACTAAAGCTCTGCAGTCTATCACTCCATATGAAGCTTGGCATGGTCGCAAGCCATCTGTTGCTCATCTGCGTGTTTTTGGTTGTCTGGCATATGCATTAGTGCCTGAACAACATCATAGAAAATTGGATGATAAACCAGTAAAATGTATTTTTGTTCGGTACAGTTTTGAAAGTAAACGCT
The DNA here is from genome assembly GCA_020310875.1 of Ceratopteris richardii. Taxonomy (NCBI): domain Eukaryota; kingdom Viridiplantae; phylum Streptophyta; class Polypodiopsida; order Polypodiales; family Pteridaceae; genus Ceratopteris; species Ceratopteris richardii. Next base: position 109,435,740 of record CM035432.1, read on the forward strand.
ATCATCTGTATCGTCCACAGACTAAATGCATTCTAGTTAGCCGTGATGTTTTTTTTGTGGAAGATTCTATTCAGCCATTACTTTCATGTACTAAGGAGACATGTGTTACCTCCAAAGACATGTATGATACCTTGCTGCCTCTTTTTACAGGTGGAGTCTAGTGCTAGTCCTAATGAGGAAACTTCTCAGCCTTTGCAAGTTTCATGTGATGATGCAAATCATTCCATTTTGTATGCAGATTTACATGATGCACTTGTTGATGAGAGAGCTGATATTGAGCAGGCAAAAACTATGCCAAAATGGCTGGTATAGACCTTGCATGACAACAAATTAGATGCACCTCTATCATATCGTACTTGATCAGGCTCTCATAGTGCCTCTTTTGCATCAGATTGCTATGTTATGGCTGCCTCTAGTCTCTGTGACAAGACTGAACCTGTTTCGTTTGATGATGCACAAAATTATGAACCTTCGATGGCTGCAATGCAATCTGAATATGATGCTATCATGAAAAATGGTACATTGTCTTTATGTAACTTGCCTCCTGGCAAGAAGGCCATTGGCACTAAGTGGGTATACAAGTTGAAGTGTAAAATTGATGGAACATTTGAAAGGTATAAAGCTAGGCTTGTTGCAAAGTGTTGTGGGATTCTTGTGCAGAAATGGATTTGAGTGTTTGTAGGAGAATGGAGAGTGAGAACAAGAGAATTTATGACACTGAAAGCTTCTGATCATTTAGGAAGGGAAGAATACAAGCTTGTACATGAGCCAAATGCTCTGTGTAGTATGCCAAAGACTAAATAATGCCCATGAAACAAGATTACAAAGTACTTAGAGTCTGTCGCCGACCTCTGCACCAGACCTCCACCTTCTCCAAGCTTTCCCTTGTGCACACCTTGCACCAAGCTTCCAATAAGGGGAGGGATGGACACCTTCTGTGGATGCGCACCTTCAATGGGACTTTCGAACTCTTGATATTCCTTGCTTCACCTTCTCTTCATACTTCAAAGTCACTCTTCAAGCACACCTTGCACTTCACTTCTCTGTGTCGCACACTCTATGTCTCTTGCACTTCTCTTGCTTAGCCTAGACTATGCTCACCTTGCTTAGTCCTTCAAGAATAATGCCTTGCCTTGATTTGACTATCGGTTCACATACGCTCCTAACTGCTAGAGTATCTTTGTGCTCACTTTGATGTCCCAAGATTGTCTCCAAAAGTGGGCTGCCAATGAATCCCTATTTTGTCGTGTACTGACTTTAGACTAAAACAAAAGTTTTAATTGGGGGGCCATGCTTTCACTTTTGTGTATGTTGCCGCTTCACAAACCTTCATATTTTGCCTTTTAATTCTTCAAATGTGCACCTAAGAGAGGGTTCACCTGAACCTTCCAAATACTTTTAAAAACACTTTGAACCTTAGAGAAATTACAGAAAGGCACTCTACAACATGTAATCCACTTTTTGCAAAATACAACCTTTATGAACAATTACTTATGCACTACCTGTGCACTTTGACACCTGAACTTTGAACACTTTGACTTTGCCCATGTTGACTTTGATCTTGACCATGTTGACTTTGATTGCTTTGACTTTGACCAATATGACTTTTATGGGCTCAACCGTTTCCCACCACCTAATGGGCTCTCCATCCCGGAGAGCTATAGCCAAAACTCTGAGCCCCATGATTCTTGTGTGGCAAAATCTTCACAAGGACACTTGAGCAGCTACCAAGTCCACCATAAGCAATAGAGAACAGACACTTGAGAAGAACCAAAAGTGGAAATGTTGCACAGAAAAGCAAAGGATGCCGTAAGGAGGGTAGGAAGGAGGGGGAAGGGAGGCTTGGCTGAGATTGATAGGACATGGAGGGGTAAGGATGGGGCTGAGAAGAAGGGTAAAGGGAGGGTGAGGTAGTAGGATTATGGGCTCTGGAGATGGCCGAAATGATAAAACAAGAAAGCTATTAAGGGTGCATATCTGAAAATGTGAAACATATGTTAAAATGAGGTGAGAATAGACCATGTGGACCATGTGTTTAAAGAAAAACACGTGACAAAGGTGCTCAAAACATGGGTTTTTTTAATCAAAAGTAAGAAAAAGTTGGATTTTTTGAGTCCAAAATTGAGTCCAAAGGTGCCAAAAAACATGAAAATGACTCCAAGTTTGAAAAAAATGTCCATCCGAGGCACGATCTAGAGCCAAAAGCATGGGATCATGGAAAATAAAAATATATATAGCCAAACTTCAAAAATAAAATAAAATTTAGATATTGGCTCATATATACTCTTTTTTTTGTTTTTTTTTCTTTTTCACACACGGAGTGGGCAGAATAAAAAAATAAAAATAAAATAAATGAAACAAAATTAAAAATAAATAAAGAATTAAATAAAATAAATAAAAATAAAATAAAAAATAAAAAAGTTAAAAATTAAATAATAAAAATAATAAAACAAAATAAGGTGGGGGCCGGGGGGAGGGAGAGACACAGAGAGAGAGAGAGAGAGAGAGAGAGAGAGAGAGAGGTGGGGGGGGTTTAAATCCATGGGGGGCCCTTTTTTTTAGTGAAAATATCCAAAAATTGAGAAATACAAAAAAAATCCAAAAAAATGCAAAAACAATCCAATAAATTATCGAAAAAATCCCTACAGGTCTCGATCAAATGTTTCACTCAAAACCATAGAGAGCTTCCTTTATTCCTCCAATTTAGCAAGAAAATGACATTTGAAAAGGATGAAAAAAAATGCTAGAAAAATTCTAAAAATCCTTGAAAATTCCCAAAATTTTTCAAAAATTGTACATATGCAAAGGTCTATGAAATGGTTGCTAAATATGCTAAAACTCAAGGAACAAGCTTGAAAATGGATAAAAACTACTAAAACTTGAGCAAAATGATATGAGAAGGCTATGTACAACTTGGACAATTTTGCAAGTTCCAAGTGATCCAGAAAGCTTCAGTAGTGCTGATGATAGGCCTTGGGCCTTGATATGTTGACTAGTGGTAGGACCTCTCCTTTTAAATTCTCTAACTCCACTATACCCCAATTCAGCATCGTCTTAATTCGATAAGGGCCTTCCCAATGTGGGATCCATTTCCCCTTAGCTTGAGTAGACATCTGTGGTCTGTGTAACATAAATAACTCACCTTGCTTCAAAGTTTTAGGCCACAAGTTCTTGTCATGAGCTTCCTTTCTCTTGAGTTGAGTTTGCTCTAACTTTTTGGAGGCTAGAATACGAGATTCTTCCAAGTTGTGCAAAGTTGTGAGCCTATCTATTAGCTCTAAGCCCCTCCTTCTTTGAACCCCTTCAGTTCTGATCGAGCCATGTATGAACTCAAATGGTTCTATGGGACTATCCCATAAACCAGTTGGAATGGAGGAAATCCGATTGTTTCTTTATAGGCTAATCTGTATGCCCACAATGTACCAAGATAAGCTTTACCCCAAGTAGTAGGTTGTAGCATACATTCCTTCCGCAACATGCCAATCAATACCTTATTTGTGGACTTTGCTTGGCCATTTGCCCTGGGATAATAAGAGCATGAAGTTTTATGAATAATTTTATACCTGTTAAAGATTTCTTGCAAAATCTTATTCACAAAATGTGTTCCTTGGTCTGTGAAAATCTCTAGAGGACATCCAAACCTGCAGAAAATATTGCTGAATAAAAATTCAGCCACTGTCCGTGCTGTGCAATCTGGTGAAGCAATGGCTTCCGCCCACTTTGTTGCATACTCTGTGGCAAGTAGTAAATATTTATCTCTATTTGGAAAAGAGGGAGGATATATAGGTCCTACAAAATCCAATCCCCACTTCTCAAATGGTTGCCAATTGGTAGCTACTGTCATTGGGTTGTTTCTCTGATTGGTGGGTTTAGGGCCGCATCCTTGGCAGATTTCACATACCTTAGCCCTATCATTCGAGTCTTTAAAAAGGGTGGACCACCATAATCCTATTGGAAATGAGGTAGGCCCATAGCTCATATCACAGGTCCATGGTTCCATAGGTCCAACATATACAACATAGAATCTAGCAATCTTCAATATTGACAAAACATGAACATACCACATTTAATCATACAAATGATGAGACAAAGATAGAGAAAGAATAGAAGACATGTGTAAGGTGTTACGTAAGCCACTGCTTACTCATAGTATCATATATACCAATGTTCAATGTACAATGTGGGAGCAAAACTCTCAACCACTCTATGTGATGAGAAATAGATGGAAGAGTGAATGTACAAATGTAACAAACATATTCAAATGTATGGGCAGAAATCTGAATATACATGAGATGTGTGACCTAATAGGTTATAGAAGAGTGAATATGAGTGACTGAAAGAGGAAGGATTAGTGTGAAACTGATAATCAACAAACCCTCATCTAACCTTAGGCTATGGAAGACCCTAAGTCAGATACGTGTGTGAAAAGATCACATACTTAAAAAGTAGCAAAGAATGCTAACAAGTTTGCTGCCATAAATCCTCAAACTCATATGAAAATATCTTCTCAAACACCTCATCAAAATATGCATAAAGCATATACGTATTGATTCTCTTGCACCTATGCCGAATAGGACTCCTCCTGATATGGATGCTACTACCTCCATAAACTCCAAGTAATACCTGTGTGCATAAAGAGAATGTGTACCTGAATACTTAACATAAGATGTAAATCTTATGTTAAACACCATCCAATGTCTTTGAAGTAGCCCGAAATCTTCATGTAGAAGATAATCTTCAAATACACCATGTAGATGGCCGATCCTCACCATCAAGCTGCTAATGACCAAGTCTTCTTTCCATGAACAAGAGATAACCTCCTCTCCATGAGCTATAGTGTGAGCACACCCTTCATCTTCTCCAAGAAGAATCTTCAAGAAGAACTCCATAGCTGCTCCTCAACATGCTTCAAGTTAACACCATGGCTACCCCATCTGCTAGAAGAAACACCACCTCTATTGAGGTCCAAGCACCTCCAAACGCTCTTCTAAAAAGAACTTCCCTAATAAAGCATAACACGGCTCTACGATCGCTATGCGATCAAAAACCAAATAAAGAAAACAACTTTTGTTCGCGAAAACTGTTCGTCGCCGTCTGTTGTCTCTTGAGAGGCATATATATAAAAAATATCATGAACGTTGTGGCTGGCAGGAATCGAACCTGTGCAGATTCTATGAGAGAGATATTGTGTAGCCACGTTGCCCTCTTGTTTTGCTTGTAAAAGAACTAAGAACAAAAGCTAGACATGCTATATCTGTGAGCAAGTTTGACCAACTTTGATCAATAGTAACATTGTTTTCCAACAATCCCCCCTGCAATGTCATATTGGTACAACCTGGTCTCGATTTGCAAACTTCATAAGCTGCAAATTATTACAAGCTTCAAGGTTGTACTCCCAAATTGACCTTCAAACCTTTTCTTCAAAAGTCTTCTTTAAAACTGAATTTCGCTTTCCTTCAAAAATGTTGAACTTGTTATTAGCATTCTGCACATGCCAATAGCTTACCTTGTCATTCTTCAGCTTCCCAAAATCTAGAATAAGGTTAGCTGATCCAATAAAAGCTTTGCTGAAAACTTTTAGGATTCATAACCTTGTGTAACATAAAAAGTATCTTCTTCTATCTCTCTACAACACAAATCTGATAGAACCTGAATTTTTGACTTACTTCTTCCAATGCTAAGAGCCTTACATAAACAAAGGATAAACAACTCACTCATAAATACTCAAGATCTTTCATGATCATTCAAGATCATCCAAGATCAGTGATCTCTCTTGTGTAGAATCTGCTCTCATCAAACCTTCATAACTGAATGTTTGATTTATTACCTGAATGTCTCTAAGTGTCCATACTTCTTACAAAGTTGTAAAACTTTTCTTCAAACAAATCCTTCCAAGAACTTGCAATTCCTACTTGAAACATAAGTGGACAAAACTTCTCACCTTGAGAACTCCAAAAGCTGCAAGTTGATACTTCATCTTTTCATATTCTACTCGGGTGGAATGTGACAATACCTGCTTGACTTTCTTTTGGCTAACTCCACTTCTCAATCAAGTGATAGGATCTAATGGAACACCTTTTTTAATACAAACATGTATCCAAAAGTCTAGACAATCATAGAAAGTAGATTCTCCATTGACTCGTACAGCAACAAAACTGAATTTTTTGAAGTTTCTGAAAATACTGAATATGAGGTAACCTTTTCCAAACATAAAACCTCAACCTAAGTCTTCAACATCTGCTACAAAAAACTCTTTTACCTCAAGAGTCAGATAAAGAAGAAATATACTTCTCTGCAACTTTTCATATACCAAGTAGCTCTATATTGACACACCAAGAATTCTTTGAGGGAACATATAAGCTGCCTGCTCAAAAGCTTCAATTAAAACATAACTCATACACATATGAGTCACAATATTTATCTGCTGCTTTTTCTTTCTCTCAATGCAATTCTTTGTCAAATCTACTAAATAATGACCAAGTGTAATGCAAAACAAGAAAATGCTTCTTCTTTAAACTATCTTCACACAAGATGTTCTCATAGACTTGTCTTTGGATGTAGAGGATAAAATAGGAAAAGTATATGGAAAGTATATGAGAAAAGGAAGCCTTACTTTCCTTTTGGAAATGATGGACTTTCTTTCTCTGCATCTTTTTTCCACCTGATGATGATGTCAACATCTTCAAACTTCTCTTCCATACCTTTTGTTCTCTTCATCTTGAAGTAGAAAACACTCTTGACTTCTTCAAATGAACTTTTTTCTTCCTCTAATGTTAAGAGTAAGAGACAAAACAAACATGGTATATAAATGGAAGTGAATATAGAATCATGTTTTATCATCTCCTCATATCTCTGAATCAAAATTCTGCTTCAAATGTCTGAAATGACTAAATTCACCAACCTTTTGTTTGAATGATGAATTTACCATTCTAGAGTTACCTCTCTAAATAAATAGATTACATTCTGTACCTAGATATCCAACCAACTTACAACATAAAATTGGTTGAAAACAAAAAACTCATCCCATCTTCACATTTGTCTTCTTAGATAAGCTTTCTTGCCATGAAAGAGATCTCCCAAAACTCTCTAGAAAAAACCTCTAGATACCTGTTTTGATGTAGCTAATGCCTTAACTTTCAAAAGACTGAAAGTGTATAAAAGCATTCCTTGAAACCTTCAAATCTCTTCATAACTACTCTTCTAAGATATGACCTGCAAATGATAATCTAATAGTAGAAACTGATACCTGAGATTTGATGTTGATATGATTCCTTCATCTTCTCTAAACCATTGTTCTTCCTTGAAGTTGAAGTAGTCTTCTCTTCATCAACTCTAGGTCTTCAAATATTACTTTTGTAAAGTATTTGCATACTCTTCCAAAAATATTCAACTGCTAACAGATCATCAACTTCATACTCCACACTGATGAATACACATGGTAACTGAATTGTCTAATTCTCAAATCTCTACTCATCTAGATTAAGTGTGTATGTCAAATGTCAAATATTAGAAGATGCTCTTAAGTCATATGTTGTAAACCTGGAAGTTTGGAAAACCTGAGAATCTGAATGAGGTTTAATGCATTGATGCCAAAGACCTAAAGTTCTGAAACCAAAACTGTAATAAAGTAAGTCTACGATCCAAGGGTCTAGCCGGTTCAGACAGATCTGAAATCGGACACCGTTTGGTCATCCGTGTGTATGACCAAAGATCTCGACTTTAGACTTACTAGGAGGTCATTTACTCTTGTAACCAAGTAATCCACTTAGCCTAATGGTTAAGACTCAAGGGTGTGAAGGACGAGGTCTTGGGTTCAATCCCCATGAGGTACATGGGAAGAGTATTTTGCCCAAAGAGCTCTAAAACCTTCTAGAAGCATCCACTGGACACTTGGCGCACATGTAGTTACATGGCTGACACTTGGATGATTAGTATCCACCTGCCCAAGAAGGCAGTCCCCTGGAGAGAGCTATATATAGAGGCATTTGGTTGGGAGGAGAGTCATCTCTCAAGCATGTGGTGGTCGTAATCTTCATTCTCTTGCATTGGTATGAGAGCTTCATTCTCCATAGCTCTCTTTCATCATCTTGCTCATCAATTTGCTCTCGCCTATATGCGTGTGCATAAACTCTTCTACGAAGAAGAAAGAAGCTCGCGGCCGTTTTGAGAAGAGAGTACGTTGATTCTGCTGGATTGGCTTAGGAGAAGCATAGCAAAAGATTTTCAGCTCTGTGTGCTGCCGGCGGGAATCGATCCCTCGCCCCCCCTATAAGTCTGAGATAGCTTACCCAAGGCGCCCACGGCAGATTACGTCCAAGAAATGCAGGCTACTTTCTTTTGCTAAAGACCGGCGCTGTCATCGAGCTCTAGATAAAGCGCAAAAAGGTCGATTGCAGAGTTGTGAGGTCAAGGATTCGAACTCTGGTCGCCTATACAAGAGATCACTCTTCTATCCAAGGCGACCGTGCGCCATTCGTGAACTAGTGCTCTTGCAAAAACTTTAATCCCTAATCCAGCGCTGCAGCAGATCTCAGAAAGGAACAAAAAAAAAAGGAAGGATAGCTTTCTCTGCCCGCTGCGCCTGCTAGGGATCGAACCCAGACGGGTTCCTTGGGAGCATGCTCACGTAGCCACGTTGCCCACGAGTTTTACTTGCCTATAGTTGTAGAGCAAAGTTTAGTAAAGCAGTAAACACAGCTGAAGTGCAAGCCCAACTCTCATCCATCCAAGGAGCCAAATCAGTTGTTGCAGGCCGAACCCGAGAAGTATTCTGCTTTTAGCCAAAGAAACAAACAAGGAGAATCAAAGATTGAGCAAAGCTTGAAGGAATTGGAGCTGTGGAGTGAAGATCCGGAGGCCTAAGTTAGTCGATCTCGACGGACCAAGTCATCCAAGACTATTTCTTGATGAGGAAGCTTCAAGAATGGTGAATAGCTCCTCGCAAGGATCAAGAGGATGAATCACTCTTCCAAAGGATCAAGGGATGGACGAAGCTTTGATCAAAGCTGAGTATTTTCCAATTTCTGCTTGATCTTAATGCTTGATTTATCTTGTTTTCATTATTCTACACTTAATCCTAGATGCACATTGAAATAGCTAAGATTTCAATCGATTAAGTCTAGATTAGGATAATGAAAACAATCAATTTCTTATTTCAAGCATTAGTTTGCATTAAGGAAAGATTTGATTTCAAAAGATCCTTGTGCATCAAAGAATGTATTTTGGTAGTTTAAATATAGATTTCCTTTCCATTGAGTAAGTTTTCTATTGCACCTTAAGGGTATTTTTATATCATAGTGCATTTAGACAAAGGAAAGGATATACATGCATCAGGATTGCATGATATACATTCTTAGTACAAGAAAAAAATCGTGCATCAAGTTCATGCATGATTATTGTATTATTTTTTGAGCATGCAAAGAACATGCATGCATACGCATGTGAACATATGCTTTTGCATGTAGATACATGCATTTGCATGGAAGAATGGAATGCTGTTTGCAAGTAGATATGAGAATGTACTCTCTTAGTATTTAGCTTACTTTATAAAGCTCGCAGTTTGGCATTAGGGAAGACCAAGGACTAGTTAGTTGCAAAGACATACTAGTTCTAGTTTGCAACTCAAGTAATTAGTCGATTTCTTCCCAAGTCCATATTCTACTATCAAAGATAAATACTTAATCACAATTAAGTATGTTAGATGTCTTGCTAGGTATAAGTAAGCACTAAGAGAAAAGTAATAAATTTTCTTGATGACCAAGAAAATTTAATTACTTGCAAACTCTTTTGTGATGTATGATGACTCTAAGTCCTGGATGTACTTAGAAAGTCATGCGGATAAAGCTTTAGTTGATTAGTTATATATTTTATGTAACTTCTCAAGCATCCCAAGGTTGGATGAGAACATCAACTATATTTCCAAAGTTCCATGAGCACTCTTCTATTTAGAAGATTTTGAAAGTTTTAAAGAAGTTTCTTGTGGTTTCAAGATTTGTATCTCATTATGAAACCTCGGTAAGTAACTTTTTGGAATAGAGATATGAAATAGTCAAGCCTTCTATTTCATGTGAGATCATTCTCCTACTATGTTCAAGATGAATTTAGCTTTGGGAAGGAAGATGTTCCAAGTAGAGGATCTTAATTGATTCATGAACTCTTCCCAAAATACATATAAATTCATATTATATGATAGGTCCAAGGAATGATGAAGGCAAAATCTCTTTAGGATATAAATGTTTTGCCAAGATATAAAGGTATCAAGCTTTTATAAATTTTCATTTGATTTCATCCCAAGGGGTGATGGAAATCAAAAGGTTAAACCTCAACATCAATTGATCCTTGATATCAATAAAAGGATGTTAGGTTCTATAGTTGCATCTTTGGTAAATGATGCAACTAGCTAAGCAATCTTTAGGAAATAATATAAGTTCCTAAAGACTTGAAGCAAGTGTGAACTTTTCATTTAGGAATAGAAAGTTCCAAGAAATGGATTTTCAATCCATGAACTTCTCCTAAACAAGTTATAAAGTTCAAAGTTGTGTTCACAATAACATTACTATTGGATCAATCATCAATAGATGCTTGGACTTTAAACATAATTTTGATTGGTGAAATATGTTTAAAGGACTCTAGTAACATCTTAAGATTGACCAATAATAATGAGTTTTGTATCAAACTCAAGAATAGAAGTCGATATCACATAAATGAAAGTTCAACTTAAACTTTCATACTGGCAAATGTCTCTAGTTTGATACTCAGGAAATGAATACAATTGAATCAGTAAATTTTTTGGATATTATTTGAAAGAAGTTCTTTCAAATGTTCTTTTTACAAACGATTCCAAGATGAATCATTAGACTGGAAAGCAAAAGATTCCAAGATGAATCATTTGCTTCAAATTATAGCCTAGTATTACTTGATAGGAATCAAAAAGTTCTTGAAAGAAAAATCTCCCCAGACGTGAGACTAGCATCTTTCAAGAAAAGTTATATAGTAAGTAGTTCCCAGTAAATCCCTAACCACCAGTTTTGGTATTTAAGTCCAAATAAGTGATATAACCTAACGGTATATCAAAGATTCTTAGCTTTGGAATCTGAAAAGCATTAGAAAATGCTTGGACTTAAGTTGAGGGAAAGATCTCTAAAATCCTGCAGGTAAGCAAAGAAGCTTAAGATAGTTTAAGAGATCTTAAAGATAAAGACTAAGTCTTTATTTTTGTCGCAAGGATCAATCAGACTTGATCAAACTTGGCCATGATTGTCCAAGAACGTGCGATTAGAACTACTCTATAGATTGCCCAAGTATTGGCAATAAAAAATTCCGTTAGGAAGTATTCACTCAAGTTCCATCTATTCAATGGAAAATTGTGAAAAAGTAAGTTGTTCCTAGTCTGAACAGAGTGAAGGAATTCCAAAAATGTAGTCTGCAACCGTGAAGACGGTACTTAAGTCTGTGGAAGGTAAAACATAAGTGTTTGCCTATCCTTAAAGGGATTTTGGTACAAATCCAGAAAGCATGAGCGGATGCTTAGACTAAGGCAGTAGAGAGATTCCTGTAAAAGGTCCCGGCCGGGATAGGTACCTAAAAGCACCAGTATAGAAAGGAATCTAAAGACAAGAAGTCATAAACTCTTGTCGCTACAAAATTGGTCAAGAATAACCAATTGAACTTGAATTTGAGAAATTCAAGAACTTGGAATTTTGATTGGTTTTCATTTGAAAACCCCAGTAAAGAAGAATTGATATTCTGTCAAGAGGCTTTCAAGTTTCCAAGGCAAAGCACATGATTATGAGGTGATCATGCGAAGGAATCAAAACCTAGGAAAATCTAGTTAGAGGTAATGCCTGAAACTTCCAATTCTTGTAAAAGAATTGAAGAAATAAGGTACTCTATCAAGAGATGTTTAGACTTTAGGATAAGAATCACCCACACATTAATGTGAATATAAAATAGGGTGGTATGGGACACCAGATTTTATACTCAGATTGATGTAGGAAAGATGGTATGGGACATCGGACCGTGGGATGATGATTATCTTTTAGTCCTAGTTTGGATTTTGAAGTTAGGTTTCATCCTCAAGGGAATTAAGACTTCAAGGAAAGTTTAATTCGTAAAGGATGAAAGTAGTATCTTACGATACTTCAAGGTAACTTCAAGATTAAGGAAACTGAAGATATGAAGTAAGTAACTTCCAAGATCTTCATAGAACACTTCAAGTTTAAGTGTTATTGATCAGAAATATTTGATAAATTTCTGAAAGAAGTTGGACTTTGATTTTGAGTTGATCTTTTCAACTAAAGATTTAATTGACTAAGTCAAGCATCCAGTTCCTAGTGTAACTTGAAAAAATTCACTCTTTTGACTCAAAGAAATGCACAAGAATTGCATTCACAATTAGGAGTCAAAAAGATTGAATGAGACCTGAACTTAGTCTCAAGTGAAGCATTATTTGAATATTTAAAACTCATCGACAGAACCTCAGTGGGTCGACACACTGATGTTGGTTACCACACTAGTATCTTGTGGTTGGATGATGTTTTTGGTTTTCTTTGTATCTTTTTGAGAATCCACCTTATTTCTCTGAAAGATAAAGACAATGCTTCAATATCTTGTTGAAATAGATCTTTGAAAAGTAAAAAGTCCTGAGTCATCTAGTCTTTGACTCATAGCAAGTTTATGTATATTCGAAGTTTGAATTGGTTGTACAGAGTCTTAGTTATTTCTTTCCGCTTTCCAAATCTTTTGAAATTGACTCAGATATAGTATCTGATTCCTTTTGCAAAAGACCAGGGTTAGCCGGTTAGAATAAAATAACTAACTTGAACATCCTAGATAGATGTTATGTACAAGAACCTTTTCAATCTTCAAAAGGTGATAAGTCTAAGTGGACTTATTCATTTGAGTTTGCTTTAAGTTATAGCATAAATAATTTCCTAGAGTCCAGTATACTCTAGAATAAAGAAGTAAGGAATTGCTCATTAGATTGACAATTCCCAAGAACTTTCAGTTAAAGTCTTTGAGAAAAGTGTCCTAAGTTGGACAATTTTCATTTTGAATTTGAATTGGTGAAGTTAGTATGGTTGATTCCACCGAAATGGTAAACTTTCTCCTACAGTTTACATGGGATTTTTTCAACTCATTGGGACAAAGTAGTCCTCTAGTCGGGTGAAAAAATCAAGTAACTATTAGATAAAAGTAAACCATTGTACAGACATCTAAAGTTAGATGTATGGGACAACCAAACTTCAAGTTCTCCAAAACAAATTCAAGTGAATCAAGAATTCTCAAAGTCTTGCGAGGGATAAGAATCCCACCTTCATTACTAAGCCCATGCACCAGTTATGCCTAGAAATGGACTAGTAATTTGAATCCACCTAGTTCACATGTTTGTGCCTAGATCGCACATCCAGAAACTGTGAATTAGCCAGGGATGTCATTAGATCCACCCTCATTATTCTTCACTAGTTTGTACTTTGTCCCGTTCATCAAAGTACAAAACCAGATAGTGTTTTGAATCATTTGGGCAAGGATGCCACCACAGAGATGAGACATGTTCTTCCAGTTCTAGAACATGACCATGTTCTTCCAGTTTTAGAACATGAGGCTCGGGGGTTGCCTACAGTATGTATATAACTCTATTTTTGAGGACGAAAATCTTTTCCAAGGGGGGAAGAATGTAATAAAGTAAGTCTATGATCCAAGGGTCTAGCCGGTTCAGACAGATCTGAAATCGGACACCGTTTGGTCATCCGTGTGTATGACCAAAGATCTCGAGTTTAGACTTACTAGGAGGTCATTTACTCTTGTAACCAAGTAATCCACTTAGCCTAATGGTTAAGACTCAAGGGTGTGAAGGACGAGGTCTTGGGTTCAATCCCCATGAGGTACATGGGAAGAGTATTTTGCCCAAAGAGCTCTAGAACCTTCTAGAAGCATCCACTGGACACTTGGCGCACATGTAGTTACATGGCTGACACTTGGATGATTAGTATCCACCTGCCCAAGAAGGCAGTCCCCTGGAGAGAGCTATATATAGAGGCATTTGGTTGGGAGGAGAGTCATCTCTCAAGCATGTGGTGGTCGTAATCTTCATTCTCTTGCAAAAACCTTAGTGCTCTAATACCAAAATGTTGGAAATGAGGTAGGCCCATAGCTCATATCACAGGTCCATGGTTCCATAGGTCCAGCATATACAACATAGAATGTAGCAATCTTCAATATTGACAAAACATGAACATACAAGATTTAATCATACAAATGATGAGACAAAGATAGAGAAAGAATAGATGACATGTGTAAGGTGTTACGTAAGCCACTGCTTACTCATAGTATCATATATACCAATGCTCAATGTACAATGTGGAAGCAAAGCTCTCAACCACTCTATGTGATGAGAAATGGATGGAAGAGTGAATGTACAAATGTAACAAACATATTCAAATGTATGGGCAGAAATCTGAATATACATGAGATGTGTGACCTAATAGGTTATGGAAGAGTGAATATGAGTGACTGAAAGAGGAAGGATCAGTGTGAAACTGATAATCAACAAACCCTCATCTAACCTTAGGCTATGGAAGACCCTAAGTCAGATACGTGTGTGAAAAGATCACATACTTAAAAAGTAGAAAAGAATGCTAACAAGTTTGCTGTCGGAAATCCTCAAACTCATATGAAAATGTCTTCTCAAACACCTCATCCAAATATGCATAAAGCATATACATACTGATTCTCTTGTACCTATGCCGAATAGGACTCCTCCTGATATGGATGCTACTGCCTCCATAAACTCCAAGTAGTACCTGTGTGCATAAAGAGAATATGTAACTAATACTTAACATAAGATGTAAATCTTATGTTAAACACCATCCAATGTCTTTGAAGTAGCCCGAAATCTTCATGTAGAAGACAATCTTCAAATACACCATGTAGATGGCCGATCCTCACCATCAAGCTGCTAATGACCAAGTCTTCTTTCCATGAACAAGAGATAACCTCCTCTCCATGAGCTAGAGTGTGAGCACACCCTTCATCTTCTCCAAGAAGAATCTTCAAGAAGAACTCCATAGCTGCTCCTCAACATGCTTCAAGTTAGCACCATGGCTGCCCCATGTGCTAGAAGAAACACCACCTCTATTGAGGTCCAAGCACCAAGGCTTGTGTTGAACACTAGGTGAAGGATGTTTGACAATGAGCCATGCACTTGTTATATAGTGTTTGTTGATCCCTCCAAAAACTCTTCTAAAAAGCACTTCCCTAATAAAGCATAACACGGCTCTACGATCGCTATGCGATCAAAAACCAAATAAAGAAAACAACTTCCGTTCGTGAAAACTGCCCGTCGTCGTCCGTTGTCTCCTGAAAAGCATATATATAAAAAGATATCGCGAATGCTTCGGCTGGCAGGAATGGGACTTGCGTCGATTCTATGAGAGAGATATAGTGTAGCCACATTGCCTTCTTGTTTTGCTTGCAAAATGACTAAGAACAAAAGCTACACATGCTATTATCTATGAGCAAGTTTGACCAACTTTGACCAATAGGAACATTGTTTTCCAACAAATCCTACATCTAGAATTCTTTGGCCCATGATATCACCTTGAAGGTGCCCACCACATGGACCTTCATGTGCCTTTGCTAGGATATCCCATGTCTCTTCCTTCTCTATGCGATTCCTCAAACAACCATCTTTCCCATACGTATACATTTTGCCTTGAATAATAGTAAATGGTTTCATGTTGATTAGTAACCTCTTCTTTTGCACCGAGCTTGCCTTTTCTAGGTACAATCCAGTGTTAAGAAAATTTTTTATGTAATCATAACAACCCTTGGCTTGTACAACAAACAAATTGGCATCAGGAAAATCATCGTTTACTCCAATTGGTTGATCTATGGTGTTGATCTTGGATAGATGGTCTGCCATAACATTTTCTCTAGCTGGTTTATGGACTATAGAAAAATCAAATTCGTGGAACAATAGTAACCACCTCCATACCCTACCAGTCGCTTGTGGTTTGTTCAGTAAATATTTGAGCGGTTGATGATCAGTTATGATAACAAATTTCACTCCGAGCAAGTAAAGATGAAACTTTTGTACAACGAAAACCATGGCTAAGGCCTCCCTTTCTGTGGTGCTATAATTTCTTTCAACCTTGGTCAAAATTCGACTGGCATACTGAATTGGTCTATCCAGTTTGTATTGCATACATCTTAATAAACATCTGGTGGTACCCTGTATGTCCTAGAAAACTTTGAATCTTATGGAGATTTAGGTCTAGGTAACATTAATATAGCTATAATTTTGTCTGGGTCAGGTCTCATACCTTTGGAGGATACCACATGTGCCAGGAGGGTACCTTCAGTCACCAAAAAATGGCATTTATTTGGGTTCAACTTCAACTTTGTTTCTCTGCACCTCTCAAAAACTTGTTGTAGTTGAATCAGATGCTTTTCTAAACAATCCAATGGAGCATTTGCAAAAGTACCTGAAAATGATGAAAAATCATCCATGAAAATTCTAAGAGACTCTAACAGCAATGGTCCAAAAATGAGATTAACTGTTCGATTAAAAGTAGCTGGGGCATTTCTCAGTCCAAATGGCATCTTTACATATACATAAGTTCCCCAAGGTGTAATGAATGCAGTCTTCTCTCGATCCTGAGGGTGGATGGATATTTGATTATATCCATTGAATCCATCCATGAAGCTGTAAAGTGTATGTCCACCTACTTCTTCTATGACCTGTTCAGCAAATGGCATTGGAAATCCATCTGGGATGGTGACCTTGTTCAATGATCTAAAGTCCACACAGAATCTAATCTTTTTAGTGTTTTTCTTTGAACAATTACCATAGGAGATAGCCATTCTGAATGCTCTACAGGGATGATAATTCCTGCATCTTCCATTTTCTGAATTTCCAAGTAAAGAGCCTCAGCATATTTAGGGTTCAGCCTATAACTCTTACCTCTCACTAGTTTTGCTCCTTCAATGAGAGGGATTATGTGCTCTCTGTAACTAGGTGGTACTCCTTCCAAATCCTTGTAGTGCCAACCAAAGATATCTGCAAATGACTTCATGAAAGTTGTTACCTTTAAGAGCACCTTCAGATGATTCCCTATCCATGTGGCTATTAAAACGGGATGTGGCTGATCCTCATTGCCCAACTAAACCTCCTTCACTAGATGCCTGTTTATAATGTTATCCGTAAGTACTTCCTGAGTAGCATCCTTAGTTCCATTGTCCCACATAGCTTCGGTATCATAAGCAGGAACATATTGAATGTCTAGTTGCACTTCTTCCTCTTGAATCCATCCTAGATGGATCTCATGAAGTGGTAATGAATCCTCTTCTATATTCTTTTTCTTACATTTAGACTCTGAACCTTCCTTTTGGTCGCAATCCACAGAAATAACTTCCTCTGTATGGTTAAAGGAGACCTCTTTCCCCTTTTGTGGTCTTTTTCCAGCTCTCCCAACCCAACTACTTGAATTCTTTCCTCTTTTTATGAATACCCTTCTTCTATGTCTGAGTTAGATGGAAAAATTCCAAAGCAACGAAAAGAATTCCCTGCTTCTAACCATGCAAGCATATTTTCTTCATCATATAGATCCACTTCCTTGCCTTCTTGATTGTCCATAGAGTCCATATCTATGTGTATACCAACTGATTGCAGCATGCTGGTATGTCCTTGTTGATCCGGACCTCCTTCCAACAATAATTGTCTTAATTTATCACCTTCCTATTGGACCCACATGGTATCTTTGCCCCAGTCATGTATTACACTAGCATGCCTTAGCCAGGGTCTTCCAATTAATAGAGGAAACTCTCCCTACACATTTGGTAATCTCATAACTACAAAGTCCAAGAAAAATGTGTTACCTTGTACTTCCATCCGAATGTTAGGGACTACTCCCATAGGTTTGACTATACTTTGGTATGCCAGTGTTACAGTGAAGTTGGCAGATCTTGAAGGGTGTAGTCCAATCTTTTTCTTGGTTTGTTCAGGCATCAAGTTAATGCCAGAACCACCATCCACAATAACTCCTTGAAACTCATGACCTTTGATAGAGACTCTTAGCCGAGGGCTCTTATAATCTGTGAGGGGTGCTTCCCCTACAATTTTATCTTTATGCATAACAATAGCCTTTGCCAGTAAACTTGTTGTGGAAGCCTCATCAATTATCTACAAGAGTTCTAACTTGAATTTCCCATCGATCTTTATTAAAGCAAAAATATTGACCTCCTTTTTCATGGACTTGAGTAAGCGTGAAGCTTCTGATTCCTTAAGAGCATGGGATCCAATGGGCTTATCAACCTCCTCATGAGCCCTGTTGAATGCATGCCCAATGGCATCACTAGTACCTATGAGATTTTTTTTTCCTTGTATCTACACATGTGGTGGCTTTGTCTTCAGATGTCTCTTTGTCTTTGTTCAATCCATTAGTCCTTGATTCTTGACCTATTTCTACTTGAGCCTTCGCTTTGCTTCTTGACTTCACTGTAAAAGATTCAATTTCTTCTAACTGCACCACCCTGGTAGATGGTGATGGCACATTGACTTGATCTACCATTTCTTCTTTGCACATAGAAATCATTTGAATGTGGGGCCCAGATGAAGATGCTTAGTTCTTAGGACAACAATTAGTATAGTGGTCTTTGGCCTTTGGGCAGTTCCTGCAAGGAGGGGCATTTTCTGGTAGAGTGCACCTACTTTGGTAATGCTCACATTCTCCACATGTGAAACAAATAATTGGCCTCCTTGACCCATTTCCAAAGTTATTCCTATGTCTAGGGTTGTAATTGTTACCTTGATTAGGTGCAGCCACCATCACATTCGTTGGTGGTAGGGCTCCTCCTTGTGTCCAATATGTTGTTGTAGGCATTCCTCTTGAAGAACAGTCGTGAGCCTCATGCACCATTTTCCTACATAACTGACATGATACATTTAAGAATGGACATTCGCTTACCACATGGCCCTGTTTGTTGCACATGGTACAACATA
This sequence comes from Ceratopteris richardii, assembly GCA_020310875.1. Lineage (NCBI taxonomy): Eukaryota > Viridiplantae > Streptophyta > Polypodiopsida > Polypodiales > Pteridaceae > Ceratopteris > Ceratopteris richardii. The sequence goes on from CM035432.1 coordinate 109,454,740, forward strand.
GCCCATTTTTTATGCCACCTTCCCTTAATTCTTGTAATTCCTGTCAAAGTTGGGCTATTTCTTCTGCTTGGGCTTCCTCTTCCTTTTGTAGTTTGAGAGCCTCGATTTCTCACCGCAACAAGGTTACTGCATTTTCTTCTTCCTTTTTGAGGTTTACTTCTTTTTAAGTTCTCCAGTTTCCTTAGTTGAATCACTGGATCTTCAATTTCTGCAAAATAAGGTTGCTGCGAAGAACTTGCTCCACTGTTCCAGTCGTGTAGCTGTATTGATGAACTCCTCTATGGAGGCTGTTTGCAACACTAATTCCTTGATTTTACATTGTGTAGTCATTGGAAGTGGTTTAGCTAACCATTTCTTAATAAATAAATCATGTGGAGGATATGGAAACTTAGACATTAGTGCCTTGGCCCTAGTTACAAACTCTCGAAATGTTTCACTAGGACCTAGTCTCAAGTTTTCTAATTCCTCTATGATTATCTCTGTAGTATTCCCATGTTGGAATTGATTTTTGAATGCATCTTTCATTAAATCCCAAGTGGTGAAATGGTTTTCAGCAAACTTGTTGAACCATTTATCTGCTAACCCTTCTAATGTGGTAGGAAAGAGTATAAAAAAGGCATCCTCTCTTCCCATCAAACCTCTTGTTTTGCATAATGCTAAGAATCTCCTAATGTGCTCATCCGGATCTTCCTGAGCTAAGCCTTTGAAACAAGGAAAATTTGTATTTAATCTAGAAAGTAGAGTCTCCAAATCAACCTGACCTGCCATGCTCTTTACTGACGATGTTCACGATAGTGGACTGGGGGATCTTCTAGCAGCCTTCCTTCTTGTTGCTATGCAAGTGATCCTCAATGTTTGAGACCGAGTTGCAGTCATGAGCTATTCATAATCCTCTTAGGATGAGATAATTGATAAGAAGATTTACCTCTTAACCCAATGAAGTAGTACTATCGGCACTTGAATAATGCTTCTCCACACTGCAATATTTCTTCTCCTATGCTCAAATCTCCTTGTGGTCCCACCGTGCGTGCCAAATTTTGTTGGGGGATTCTTGTGCAAAAAGGGATTTGAGTGTTTGTAGGAGAATGCAGAGTGAGAACAAGAGACTTTATGACACTGAAAGCTTCTGATCAATTAGGAAGAGAAGAATACAAGCTTATACATAAGCCAAATGCTCTCCGCAGTATGCCAAAGACTAAATCATGCCCATGAAACAAGATTACAAAGTACTTAGAATCTGTCGCCGACCTTTGCACCAGACCTCCACATTCTCCAACCTTTACCTTGTGCACACCTTGCACCAAGCTTCCAATAAGGGGAGGGATGGACACTTTCTGTCGACGCGCACCTTCAATGGGACTTTGGAACTCTTGATATTCCTTGCTTCACCTTCTCTACATACTTCAAAGTCACTCTTCAAGCAGATCTTGCACTTCACCTCTCTGCGTTGCACACTCTATCTCTCTTGCACTTCTCTTGCTTAGTATAGACTATGCTCACCTTGCTTAGACCTTCAAGAATAATGCTTTGCCTTGATTTGTCTATCGGTTCACGTACACTCCTAACTACTAGAGTATCTTGGTGCTCCCTTTGATGTCCCAAGATTGTCTCCAAAAGTGGGTAGCCCACGAATCCCTATTTTGTCCTATAGTGACTTTAGACTAAAACAAAAATTTAAATTGGGGGGCCATGCTTTCACTTTTGCATATGTTGCTGCTTCACATACCTTCATATTTTACCTTTTAATTCTTCAAATGTGCACCTAAGAGGGGGTCCACTTGAACCTTCCAAATACTTTAAAAAAAACTTTGAGCCTTAGAGAAATTATAGAAAGATACTCTGCAACCTGCAATCCACTTTCTGCAAAATACAACCTTTGTGAACAATTACTTGTGCACTTTGACACCTAAACTTTGAACACTTTGACTTTGCCCATATTGAATTTGACCTTGATCATGTTGACTTTGATTGCTTTGACTTTGACCCTTTGACTTTGACTATGGTTGACTTTGACCGATATGACTTTTATGGGCTCAACACAAAGGGTTATGCGTAGGAAAGAGGCATTGATTTTGATGAAAGCGTTGCTCCTACTTACCGAATGACAATTGTTTGTAGCATCTGTGCACTTGCACCTCATCATGGTTGGAATGTACATTAGCTGGACATTAAAACAACATTTCTGAATGGTGACTTGCATGAAGAAGTGTATGTCTTTCACCCTCGTGGCTTTGTAAGAAGGGGCATGAAAACTAGGTGTGCAGATTAAAGAAGGCATTATATGGTTTAAAGCAAGCACCATGCACTTGGTATGAAAAGATACATGCCTATCTCATGGCACATGGTTTTGAGAACAGTCCGACTAAAAGCACCTTGCATGTTAAGCGTGCTAATGATGTGCTTTTGATCATTGTGGTGTATGTTGATGACATGCTGCTCGCTGGTCCTCATGACACGCATATTGCTGATTTCAAGGCTAATTTGCATGCCTCATTTGAGATGTCTGATTTGGGGCATTCGCATCACTATTTGGGCATTTAGTTTATGCAAGTTGATGGTGGAATGGCCTTGTGTCAAATGAAATATATTGACACATTATTGCAGTGTTTTGGCCTTAAAGACTGTAAGCCTATTGCCACTCCTATGGAGAAAGGTTTACGATTGAGTCTTCATGATGCTAGAGATGCATTTGATGCTGTTCTCTATCAACAGGCTGTTGGATTCTTGATTTACTTATGCATTAATCGGCTAGATATTTAGTTTGTTGTCTCACATATGAGTAATTTTATGCATTGTGAGGTGTCAAGCATTGGCATGCGGTTACGCGGATCTTTTGCTACTTGAGTGGTACCGGACTACTTGGATTGTTTTATCCCAAGGGGGGATCACTATCGCCATATTTGCATGCTTTTTGTGACAATGATTGGGTTGGTTGCTATGAAACTCCTGTGTCCACTAGTGGTTTTTGCTTCGTGCTTGGTAGCTCATGTATATCTTGGTTGAGCAAGAAGCAGCCTACTGTGGCCACTTCCAATTGTGAGGCTAAGTATAGGGCAGCTTTCATAGCGATTGTTGAGTGTGTGTGGCTCAGATGCCTTATGGCTGATTTGGGTGTTGGTCAGTCTTCTAACACCACCATCTTCACTAATAGTCAGAGCACATTGGCAGTTGAGAGGAACCCTGTGTTCCATGCTCACACTAAGCACATTGAGGTGCATTATCATTATGTTAGGGAGAGGTTCTCTACTAGGGAGATCAGCTTGGCATACGTGCCCACGCGAGAGAATATTGCAGACCTTTTTACGAAGGCTCTCCCTAGGGAGATGTTTGAAGCTTTCTGCAAAGCTTTGGGCTTACTTCCTTTTGTGGATTGATTCCACATAGCTTGGCACTTTCCTTATACATGAGTGCTAGCTCCTTGTTCAGTGCATCACTCCCAGGGGGGATTTGTTGATATATTTAGGTAGTGATGTGTGTGAACACTCTACGACCACTGGGGCACTCTTTTCCCTCTTTAGGAGGTTTTTCCCCCTAGCTTGTATATACGCCTATTGCCCTAACGGGCTACTTATCTTTGTATATTCTAGTGGTAATACATTCAGACTTGTGTGTTGTGCTCCAAGCTTCTTCTTCTTCCTTGTGCTATTCGCATGCTTTTGCAAACATCTAACTCCAAGAGACATGCATTAAATTATACAATACATGAATTGGAAATGCTTGCGGTTGTTCATGCACTTAAACCTTGGAGACACATATTGCTTGGAGTAAAGTTTGAATTAAGAACAAATCATCAAAGCCTTAAATATATATTTACTCAACATTTTCTTAACAATAGATAAAAATGATGGATCGAATTTCTAAGCAAATATGATTTTGATTTTAAATACTTAGTAGGAAAAGAAACAAATTGGTTGATGCTTTGAGTCATAAACCTTTATGCAATTCAATTTCTATTTTATCCTCTAATTTTGACATTAAAAAAGAATTAAAAGAAGATTTTTTTTATGCAACAATCTTGAAATCTTTGTATGACATTTGCATATTTTTGCTTACTAGTAGAAGAGCTCCATTTTCCTTTGCCCTTCTGAGTAGTCAGAAAAGCTTTACCTACAACACGCATAATGGACCTGTTCTGCCTAGACTGATCTTCTTGCAATAGAACAGAAACTAACTCTTCAAACGATAGGGAATTTGGATTGCCTTTCATCATCAAACAAAGAGTAGGAGCAAAACTTTGATATGAATCAGGAAGACCATTCAGAACGGTCTGCACAAGTGAGCTATCTGGTATAACTTCATCAGCATAAATAAACTATTTTTTCAAATCCTTGATCTTTGTCAGAAAATTGTCCATAGAATCACCTTCATTCATGTGCTCACTCTCTAATTGTTTTTGGAGGCAAGCAACACGAGACTCATTCCTAGCTTGATACAATGTGGTAAGTGTATCCCAAGCATCCTTAGTTGTCCTACAAGAGTGAATGTGAGGAATAATGGCATGTTTGATAAACATGTGCCTGAGCATCTCTGCCATCCCAATGGATTTGCTTTGCAGTAGGTGCAGCAGAAATTGTAGCACGCACAGGAATCTGCAAAATATCATCATCTTCCACACCATCTCCATGAGCTCCAATACCTATATTTGTAGTACCTATATTCATAGGTGTAACAAGGATGACTTTCAACACCCTGCACAATGTTCCACAGTCCTTTTGCAGTCAATACATGTCACATCATATAAGCCCATAACGGGCAGTTGGTACCATCCAACTTATCCTCAATAGCCAATATACGGAATACATCACTACTTTCAACCATGGCCGGTGACTAAAATACCTTGATGCAAAAAATTGAATGTATCTAAAAAAGTTGAACAGAATTGTCTAGACGGATTTTGCTAAACCTATAGCAGACTTTGAGGCGCTTATACTAGCGAACCAAAATTGGTATATACCTTTGGCACAAAAAGACAAAATAGCCTGCACAAGCACTATGATAGTGCGTTCGAAGGCCAAAACGAGCTCAAATTGCATTTTCGGCACCACAAAATGAAGTTGTTTTGATCTTTGAAACACCTTCAGTATGCTCACCAAATTCCATGTGATTCTAAGACTGCAATCAAAGAGGTGTAGACAATGCCCTAGATGAAGCGACCTGCTCTGATACCAATTGTTGGAGTTAGACGTCTGTGGAAGCACGTGAACAACACAAGGAAGAAGAAGAATCTTGGAGCACAACACACAAGACTGAATGTATTACCCCTAGAATTTACAAAGATAAGTAGCCAATTAGGGCAATAGGCATATATACAAGCTAGGGTAAAAAAAACCTCCTAAAGAGGGAAAAAAGTGCCCCGACGGTCTTAGAGTGTTCACATGCATCACTACCTAAATATATCAACAATGTCTCCTTATAATCTATCCCTACCTCTTAATCTTCATCTTTTGGATTTCCCTTGTTGACAATGCACGAACAATCATGCCTTTCTAGACATGCACTCCCAGAATTTGCATGCTCCAAGATAGAATCTTTTTTGCATGTCTCATGCAAGACTTCCAAACCGCCCATGTGTCTACTTTTCATGTCTACCTCAAGAATCATACCTGAAAAAATAGAGCTAATCCCTACAACACACTCACACACTCCACATGCCAATGTCCATTTTCTAAATCTGTGAACATGAATAAGATAAATCAAGGCTTTTTTTCTAGTACCTACAACACTTTTTCTTTCCTACAATCTAGGAAAAGTGAAGATTGATGAGAATCAGAATCAAGATCATATGGTAGAGTTACCTCTTGTTTGTCCTCATCATACCAAGACCTGTGTTCTTCAAACACAACATCCCTACTTGTACTGAATTGTTTGGGTTGAAGGATTATAGAACCTGTAACCCATCTGAGTTGAGTCATACCCAATAAACACTATCGTTGTTGCCCTTTCATCTAGCTCTACTCTTATTTTGTGATGGTACATGAACACAAGCTAAACAACCTAACACCTTGCAATGTCCAAGACTAGGATTTCTTCCATGCCATGCTTCATAAGGCATCATATCTTGAAGTGATTTGGATGGTCATCTATTGACAAGGTACACAATAGTTGAAATAGCCTCTACCCATAGATAAGGTGCCAACCTCTTCTCTTCAAGCATTGTTCTAGCTGATCCAACCAATTTCTTATTTCTTCTCTTTGCAATTCCATTAACTTGAGGAGAGTACCTAATAATCACTTCCCTTTTGATACCTTTATCCTGCAAGAACTCATCAAAATCTTTGGAGAAGTAAACGCCCCCTCCATCGGATTTGAGGTTTTTGAGTGATCTACCTCCATGGTTTTCCACATGTGCTAGATACTTTTTGAAGAAATCAAACACCTCATTCTTACTTTTAATAAGGTACAGAATAGTCCACCTACTATGCTTATCAATAAATGAGACATAATACCTTGATCCTGTCAATGAAGGTTCTTGACTTGGTTAACATACATTTTTATGTACTAAGTTTAATAACTTGTTGTGGATGTGCCTTTGTGGTTAAATGGTTGTCTTTGTGCCTTCCCAATCTGACATGCATCACATCTGTTGATCATGTGCTACTTTGATATGTTTGGAAGTCCTAGAGCACTTTGATCCCTGCATATATCCTTCAAAGGTTCTTTCATTCACATGAGAAAGTCTCTTATGCCACACTTCAAGCTCACTTAGGGTTTGAGACCCAAAAGTGAATAGAGTTATGTTCCTAGTTTCTCCTACTTCAAAAGTGAAGAGCCTACCATGTTTCTCACCTCGAGCTATCTTCTTGAAGCCTTGGCATGGATCTTCCACAAAAGATCCATGTTGGGTGAACCTAACTTGCAAACATGTTTCAACTATTTGGCCTACACTTATTTGGTCTTTAGCATCCATGATGAGATCATAATCCATGCTGAAGGATTGCCATTGATTATCACTTTGAATCCCGTGATGGTTTGTTTTGGTGTCTTATTCATTTGGTTGAACTCATTCTAAAGATGATTCTTTCTTGCTTTGTCTCTAGGGCATCCCAAGTCCCTTGCATCCTCTAATATGTGGTAATAAAGTTAGAGATAGAGTTTAGTATGTGCGACCTTGCTTGAGCGTCCCTTGCACACCAAACTGTGAGCTTATATGTCTCCTCTTGTGTACGTCCTCCTTTGGATCTTGGAATAGGCATAGCTTCATCACCTGCTACAATTCCATAAAGATTTCTACCTTGCAAATAGGCCTCCATTCTGATTTGCCAAGCCTTATAGTTGTGTCAATCAAGCTTCTCAATCATTGAGGGAAATCCATCACCCATCTTGATCTAGCTCTGATACCACTGAAAGAACTTGGAGAAGCTTGCAAGAGGTAGAAAAGTGAGTTGCGAAGCGATAAAGTTTGGTCGAGCCAAATGGCACAAGACTAGCCATTGAGATTATGGAGACTAAAATAGACCTTATAGGCATGTGATAAGTGCAATAAAATGCACTATGTACTTTGGAGCATCAAGGAGAAACAGTCCATACAAAACAGATAGGTTTGCACATTGACTAGCTCAAAAAAACTTACTATCTTTGATTGAGACAAACAACTTCAAATGCTCATAGCAGCCAACATGATTACAATTGAAAACACTCCTTTTGAAGTAGTAATACACATAGGGTTGAGTGTATAGAATGCACAAGAGTACAAGAAATAAGCAAAATATTCTTTTGGAATGAACCAGATACTCAAAAGTGGTACCTCCTATTTTTTAGGATGCACAGAGACAGACCCTAATACAAAAAAACTTATATTTCTCCAAATATACTGAGCTAAATGATTTAAGAAGTTTTATCCATAAACTAGACAATAATATATTTCCAATGACTAGTCATTCATCCAATTTAGAGCTCTGTAGAGAGAGCAACATCCTTTTGCAACATCCATGATGCAAAAAAATGGAGCAAGATAATGATGGCCACAAGCGTATGTATATTGCTTCCATGTAATGTACAAGTGATCTGAAGTCTTTATATAGACTCTTGAAGTGATCGATGACTTCTGCAAGTGAATTTTAAATTCAAATGAAGGCGGTAAAGGTTACTGAAGAGAATCAATTCACTTTCCTACAATCTAGAAAAAGTGAAGATCTAGTTTGATCTACTTTTAAGTGATTGATTGATTCATTGATTGCAACTCAACCACCTCAAATTCGTGGAATTTTTGCTCTCTTTATCTCCTTTTACATGTGTAAATCTTCTAGGCTTCTACAATGGTAAATGATCCATAAAAAATCTTTTTAAAAATTACAATAAATGAACATAGGTAAAAGAACACTTCAATGGATATTTTGGCATAATCCAAATTATAGTTTTTTTTATCTAGATCAAATCCACCTCAAGCATAGTTTAAGCTTGATGTTCCAACACAAATCCACTTCCAAATATCACTTTTGAACCCTATAAAATCTGAAATTCTAGACAGAGATGAAAAAACATGAAAAATCTCTTCATTAACCTATCTTCATGCAACCAAATGAGACATAATACACAGGAACTACAAAATTTTCAATCATGTAAAGTTTTTCTATTAAGAGTACTTTACCTTTCTCTCATACAACATTCTTTCTAATTCCTTCATCTTTAGTCCTTAAATTTGACACACAAATTTCATGCAACACTTTCTAGATAGAGAATGTAAAAACCTATTGCTACATAATTTTGTTGACATGATTAGAATATCCTAAACATAAAATTCCATTATTAAATGTGTATCTTTTTTTTTTGGAAATCAATATGGCATCTTACAATTCTCTCCCTCTTTGAAGAAATTTTTCCTTAGAGTTGAAAAGAAGGATATGTTCCATAAACTCATTTAAACCAACCCATGTTGAATCCTCAATAGGATAAGCAAACCACTTAACTAAAATTTCCACTATTTTTGGATTCCTAAGATGTCTAATTCTCCTATCCATTATAACTTCTAGTTCAAGCTCAAAAGTGGCATCTCCCTTCAACTTAGATTTATCCGGAAAAATGTGATCAGCATTAGGAAGATACTTTTTAAGTAATCCAACATGGAAAACTAGATGAATTTTCAAAGTGTTAGGTGGATCAAGTAAATATGCAAAAGAACCAATTTTCTTTAAGATTTTAAAAGGACCACCATAACGCAGAGACAATCGGTGATCTTTGCCTAAAATCAGTTTTGATTTATATGGGTTTACTTTCAAAAAAAAAAAGATCATTTTTTCTAAATTCCAAGGGTCTCTTTTTTAGATCATGATATATATTTTGATGTTTTGGTGCATCTTTAATGTTCTTCTTTACCTTATTCAGCTCCAAATCCATGTTTTCAAGCATCTTTTTGGATACCTCAACCTAATTTTGTGAATCAAAAAGTGAATGATGTAGTAAATTATTATAGCCATACATTGCTTCAAAAGGTATCATCTTACTAGAAGAATGCCATGCACTATTATATGCATACTCAACCAACTCAGTCCAATTGTTCTGCTTATCGTTTACATACATATGTAACATATCGTCAAGCACTCGGTTAACCCTCTCGATCTCACCATCAGTTTGAGGATGAAATGTAGTACCCATGGGTAATTTTGTTCCTATGGATTGAAATGTTGCTTTCCAAAAATTACATGTAAACCTTGCATACCGATCAAAAATTTTACTTTTGGGTATACCATGTAACCTAAAAATTTCTTTTATGAAAAGTTTAGCAACATGCATAGCTGTATCAGTTTTCCTCATGGGAAGAAAATGTGCCATTTTTGTAAGATGGTCTACAACAACAAAGATGGTATCATACCCACTTCTGGTCATAGGAAACTTTGTTATGAAATCCATAGAGATGGATTCCCATTTTTTATCAAGTGCATTTAATGGTTGTAATGTACGAAAAATCCTTTTAAACTCAACCTTAACTTGTTGACATTTCAAACATTCTTTCACATACCTCCTAATGTCATATTTCATGTGTGGCCAATAATATGAAGCTTTCACTTTAGCATAAGTCCTAGAAAAATGAGGGTGTGTAGAGAAAGGTGCATCATGACACTCATGCATAACCTTTTCTTTCAAAATAGATTTTGAAGAAATACATAAAGAAGAATTACTATACAAATCATTTTTTTTTCAAATGAAATTTTCCCTGAAACATAGAACCTGGATTTTCAATAAACAATTTCAAGATTTTTGCATGATAAAAATCTTCTTTTAATTCCTTTTTAATATCAAAATCAGAGGATAAAATAGAAATTGAATTGCATAAGGGTTTAGGACTCAAAGCATCACCCACTTTGTTTTCTTTTCTTGATAAGTATTTAATATCAAAATCATATTCGCTTAGAAATTTGATCCATCTTTTTTGTCTATGATTAAGTAAAGGTTGAGTAAAGATATATTTATGGTTCTGATGATCCGTTCTTAATTCAAAATTTAATCCAAATAATAAGTGTCTCGAATGTTAGTGCACGAACAACCGCAAGCATTTTCAAGTCATGCATTGTGTAATTTAATTCATGTTTCCTTAGTTTCCTTCACTCATAAGCCACTATCCTTCCTTCTTGCTAAAGTACACATCGGATTCGACTTCCATTAGCATCACATGCAACAATAAATGCCTTCCCTAACTCAGGTACTTTTAGCTCAAAAATTTTCAATAATTTATCATTTTAATTCTTCAAATGCATTTTCACACTCATCATTCCATATGAAGTCTTTGTTTTTCTTTGTCAAATTTGAGCATTTGCAATTCTTGAAAACTCCCTGATGTGTGCCCTCTCATATTGTGCCAAACCAAGGAAGCTTCTCACATCTCTCACACATTTGGATATAGGCTAGTCAACTATGCTTTTAACTTTCTCATGATCTATGTGAATCCCTTCCTTAGAAACAACTCTCCCCAAATAAATCACTTCCCCCTTTGCAAAAAGAAAACTCATCTTACCATATAGTTCATGCTCTCTGAGTTTCTATAAAGTCTTCTTGAGATGAAATGTGTGTTCATCATCATCCTTAGAATACACAAAAATATCATCAAGAAAGACTAAAGTAAATCCATCGAGATATTCATGAAACACATTAATCATCAAACACATAAATGTGGTATGATCATTTGTCAATCCAAAAGTCAAAATTGTGAACTCATAATGACCATATCGTGTTCTAAAAGCAATTTCGGGTATGTCCTCAGGCTTTACTCTAATTTGATGATACGCTGATCTTAAGTCAATTTTAATGACTATTGTGGCACCATTCAATTGACTTAAAAATTAATTTATATGTTGGAAGTGGATACTTGTTCTTAATGGTTTTCTTGTTGGATCCCTTATAGTCAATACAAAGTCTATATGAGCCATCTTTCTTTTTATTAAACAAAAGAGGTGCTCCACAAGGTGAAACACTAGGTCTTATCAACCCCTTCTCAATAGATCATCTAGTTGGAGATTTGGCTCTTTTAATTCATCAATATTGAATATAATTATGTAAATGTAGAATTTTCTCCTTATATTCTTCAATTGAAAAGCCATGTCTATGATCCTTGTGTTACTTGAAGGACTAGAATTCATTTCTTCTCCATCCAATAATGTGGAGAACAATAACAATTCTCTGCTTGCTCTCGAAACTCTTTCTTTTGCATGCTTTTGTCTACATGTATGATTTCCAACATAGTTTAGTGACTCCCTACAGATGAAGAATTGCCACGTTTGCCTATGTTTCCTTGCTAAACATGCGTAGATCAAAGAAATCTTCGAGCACCTTGATTTATGCTTCAAGATCCTCTCCAATTTTCTTCTCACCATCAAATTCATTTAATTTTTCTCTTTTAAACACTTGCTTAAGTGCAAACTCCCTTGTATCATCATCATCTTAAGGTTCACATTTTTTTCTATCTCTACATGCATTTGATGTGCCTGCATCATTACCACCTTGATCATTGAGGTCCATGAAAGCATTTGCACTACCCTCTTTTTGTTTGTTGGATCTTTCTTTATGTAATTCTGCATTCAATCTATGGATAAGCCACTACCCTTCCTTCTTATGAAAGTACACATCTGATTTGACTTCCACTAGCATCCCATGCAACAAGAAATGGCTTCCCTAACTCAAGAATTTTTAGCATCAATTTTAAATAATTTTTTATTTTAATTCTTCAAATGCATTTTCACACTCATATCAATTCTATAAGAGGATTTTCAATTTGAGAAAACCCCCTAATGTGTGCCCTCTCATATTGTGCCAAACTAAGGAAGCTTCTCACATCTCTCACATATTTGGATGTAGGCTAGTCAACTATGCTTTCAACTTTCTCAAGATCTACGTGAATTCCTTCCTTAGAAACAACTCTCCCCAAATAAGTCACTTCCCCCTTTGCAAAAAAAAAAAAAAAAAACATTTTACTCATCTTATCATATAGTTTATGCTCTCTAAGTTTCTTAAAAATCTTCTTGAGATGCGATGCATGTTCATCATCATCCTTGGAATACACAAAAATATTGTCAATAAAGACTAAAATAAATTCATCGGGATATTCATGAAACACATTATTCATCAAACACATAAATGTGGCAAGAGCATTTGTCAATAAGGATTGTGAGCTCATAAAGAACATATCGTGTTCTAAAAGTGGTTTTGGGTATGTCCTTAAACTTTACTCTAATTTGATGATACCCTAATCTTAGGTCAATTTTAGTGAATACTATGGCACCACTCAATGGACTCAGTAATTCATCTATATGTGGAAGTGTATATTTGTTCTTAATGGTTTTCTTGTTCAATCCCCTATAGTCAATACAAAGTCTGTATGGGCCATCTTTCTTTTTTTTTTAACAAAACAGGTGCTCCCAAAGGTGAAACACAAGGTCTTATTAACCCTTGTTTAATAGAACATCTAACTGGAGCTTCAACTCTTTCAATTCATCAATATTGAACCTATAAGGTGCTCTAGAATAAGGCTCACTTCCTTGATAGAGGACTATGGCATAGTCATTTTTACGAGGAAGAGGCATGCCTAGTAGATCATCAAGAAATACATTTGCATACTCATCTAAAGGTTTTTTGATATATTTGGGTACTTTCTTCCTTCTTCTTCTTCTGATGAAGGTCATTCACAGAAACCAAATATATCTCACAACCTTCTCGAATACCCCTAGTCAACCTCATAGCAAAAATAGGATAAAAACCTGAATTACATTCACCTACAAGACGATGTTCCTCCCCCTTTGTTTTCAAAGTAAGGATCTCACTTTCACAATCAATCATTACTTTGTTATGATTTAACCAGTCCATGCCAATGATTACACCACATTCTCTCTTTTTAATTACATGTAAGCTACCCAAAAACTTATGTTCACATAACATAAAATCAAGATTCTCAATACAGCCTCGAGTATGGTGTATCCTACCATTAGCCATCTGTATAGGTCTTTGGTTATGCATCTCAATATGCAATCCTAAAGCCTCTACCAACTTAAGTGAAAGGAAACAACTTGTACTACCCGAATCAATCAATAAACTAATGTTATGTGAGGATATTTCCCCCATAATCTTAATCACTAATGCCCTTGAATGAGAAGAAGTTGTCATGCATTGAAGTGTAGGGTTAGAACACTTACCTTGATCATCACTTCCTCAATCAGACTATTTTCCTCTTGTAGGTGAGCTATCGTCGCTTGCATAGAACGGTTGCTGGCCTTGTTTGGACATTCAAAAGTGCAATGTCCCTGTTCTGCACATCAAAAGCAAAGTCCCGATCTTTTAGTCAGCTCCAAAAAATCAGATTCACATTTCCAATGCATTGGTTCTCACTTCTTAGGTATGTCAATCAGATTTGTCTTAGTTTGTCCTCCTTGACCATTACTATAGTTAGTTGATCTCTGTCCATTTTGACTTGTTGAAATAGTTCTTGGGGTTGATGGCCTATTGAGATAAACCTTGATTTGGTGCCTTTTTCATAGTAAACTATCCCATCTTCTCAAAGTTTTCTGCTTTTGCAATTGCATCAAGAAAATCTACACATATGGACCCCTTTACATGATAGCAAAGCTCTGTTGGTACATTTGGCAAGCCTTGATGCTTGACCAAATATCAAGACTTATTGCATAAAGTCTTGAAGGACTATTCATAAGACACACATGAACACCTCTTGTAAAACCATGAGTCTTAACACTTGAGATAAATGTAAAAGCAAAGGATTGAAGGAATCTTGTAGCATTACAAGATGCAAGTCATACCTACCTAGTAGAAGGAATCAAATCAATCAAGATCCTAAAAGGTAGGATCACTTTTAGGTGGCAAATTCAAAATTCAAACTCATCTCTCATCTATAAAAGCACATGACCTTTTTGTCGCAACAAGAACAATGGGAAGAAAGACTCATTAAGCTTCAATCTTGTGGCTACACTAAGCCCACACATGTATGAGTAAGCCTACATTATCTCCTTTGTATCATACATTCATAATTATACACATTTGATTTAGTTAGTGCAAGTTACTTCATGTGTAATGTTATCTTATGTTAAGATTTCATTTCAGTGAATTTATTTTGATAAGTTCTTTGTGTATACTTATCCAATTGATGTAGTTCAACTTGTATATATTGCTTGTACTTTCTACTTGTGAGGTATCAATTTTCACATCATTTGATTTAGTAGATTGTGAGATACGTTCTCTGCAAGTCACCTATGTCTGCTCACTGTTATCCTCCTGAAAAGTCGGGATTACACCCCCAACTTCTTAATATGATTTCTCATCATGTAGTCATCCTAAATTAGTGAAATAACTTCCTATATCAAGCTTAGGACCTCAATTAGCTATGTAGAAAATCTCTTGGGTCAATTTTAACCAGTGAATGAGCAACAAATGAATTTATAAGAAGAACCAAGTCCATAAATAACAATTTTTTGGAATCCTTCAACCTTGAAAGTTAACTGTTTTGACATAACTATTTGAAGGTGATGCTCCAAGGAACATTGTGGATCCAAATGCATATTTCGGAAGCTAAAGGTGTATAATATGGTACTCTAAAGCTACATTGGCAGTTGTAGAGTAGGATTTGTGCAGCACCACCTCATCTTTGGAGTGTATCCAACCATCTCCTCATAGTGGTATCAGAGCTATAATCAACTCAACATGGGAGATGGATTCCCATCATCAATTGACAAATTGGATCAAGGTAACTACTCTGCTTGGTCTACTAGAATGGAGGCATATCTTCAAGGTAGAAATCTCTATGGCCACATATCTGGAGATGAGTTGATGTTGATACTTAGAAGCAAAGGTCAAGCTACTCAAGAGGAACAAGAAAGGTTAACAACATGGTGCTCAAAGGATGCTTTAGCTAGGTCGTATATCTCAACTCAGTTTTTGATTTCTTACTTCCACACATAAGGAATTGTAAGACATCACAAGAAACTTGGAATGCACTTGAAGCATTCTTTTCTTCAAGCATAAGAGCAAGGAAGAACCAACTATGGATGGAGTTCACAGCACTCAAAAAGATGCCAAAGCAAAGTGTGACTGATTATGTCACCAAAATAAAGGACCTAGCTGATCAAATTGAAAGCATTGGAGAAGTCATTAAAGAGGAGTAGATTGTAAGACAATTGATGACTGGAATCAAGGCAGATGATAAATGGGAAGCCTTCACCACAGCAATGGATCTATACATGAATATGCAGGTACTTGATTTCAATATTCTTATGGGGAAACTATTCACTCATGAAGCCAAGCTTGTGAGGAACAATGAAAACTCAAAAGGTAATCAATCCTCTGCCCTATACACTAATAAGAATAAGATTAAGGATAGCAAAGATAAAGGCAAAAGATCTGATGATGAAGCCGGTACCTCCCAAGCTAATTTTGCAGGAAGAGGTAAAGGTACAAAAGGAAGAGGTAGAGGAGGTAGATAAGGCAGAGGGAGATTCCAAAGTCCCTCTCTATGTGCCATATGTGGATTGACTAACCATACAACTAAGAATTGTTTCAGGAATCTTAGGAATCATAGAGGAAGAGGCTTCAATAGAGGAAGCTATGAAGGAGAAAGATCAAACAATTTCAATGGCTACAATAACAATTACAACAACACCAATAACCAAGGAGGATATAAAGGAAGGAGAGATTACAACAATTACACTCAAGAGCACACATAAGAGGACTCACTTTTGTTGATTGTTAGCTGAAAAAATTGGTTAATGTGATGCACTAACATGTTCCAATTTGGAAGATTTTTGTTTAAATGTAGGTGCAGATGATGGTTGATCGTGAAAATCACAATGGGATGTGGTGGCTCAGAGTACGAAATGATCGCTCTTCATCATCTCTTAGCTATCTATTGTTGCCCAAAGGAGACAAGAAGAATTTTTCCCACTCTTGAGGGGGAGGGAGAGAGAGAGGAGAGAGCGATGATCTCCTGGAAGGGAACGTGATTGGTTGGTGTGATTGAGATATGGTTGCTTGTGACAAATTGACTGACTCTGAACCGACAATCTCAAGGGCATGGATACTATATATGCTTATTGACGAGACCTTGACATGGTCGTATGATGGGTATTTCTTTATGATCTTGTATGCTCTATCGAAAGGTTTTCCAGTGTGTGTGATGCTTTAGAGTTTTCATATAGTACTAGCTTGTACTCATGTCTCAATGATTTCCCTAGGACTATGATGGGGATTCCTAGGGAGTGTCCGACCAGGGGTTATTTGTACATAGCAGATAGTAGGAGCAATAAAGGGGTATCCATTTTGGGTATTTTGCATTTCCTATTTGAATTCATTTTAGTTTGAAATTGGTTATTTTGGTACTTTTCTTCTTCTTCTTCTTCTTTTCTCGCAATGGCTAAATATACTTGTAAGTATGGAAAGAAAGCATGCAATGGGTCAAGACATGAAAGGTATGAATGCAGTATTTTGGTTGGGACCATGCTGGTGATAAGGATGCATGAGTGATTGTGAAGAATTGCATGATGAGAATGGAACTGTATGTATGTGCTTGCTAGAAGACCATTTCAGAAATAAATGATTTGTATGTATTCATGAGTGATGTTTCTATAATTAAGAACTAATAGCTTCAATGAGTGCAAGCGCATTGGTAATGATGGCTTGATGGAAACGTTTTTTAGCTGATATGTTTTTTGGCTATTTAGATTATATTGCAACATGGAGGGCTCGTTGAGGACAACTTTGCAATCAAGTAGAGGGGAGTATGTTAGCTGAAAAAATTTGTTAATGTGATGCACTAACACGTTCCATTTTGGAAGATTTTTTTTTTTAATGTAGGTGTGTTGTAAGAAAAGATGATGGTTGATGGTGAAAATCACAATGGGATATGGTGGCTCGGATTACGAAGTGATCACTCCATCATCTCTTAGCTATCTATTGTTGCCCAAAGGAGACAAGAAGAATTTTGTGAGCATGAAGTTGCAAGAAGGGCTCAAGGAAGAGAGAACAAAGGACAAGCAATCACTTTCAGACTAGTTGGGATGCAATAGCAATTGAAATCTATCACAGGAAGCTTAATGAATTATTAATGATGGACAAGCTTTGTAAGGAGAAAGAGGCACACAATGTATTTTGTTTGAAAGGACAAGCTTCGTAAGGAGAATGATTTTAAAGAAAAAACATTTCCACTAACATTCAAGACAACAAGAGACATTGAAGGTGTTTATGACTTGAACAACTACCCACCTGGGCAATAAAGTACTTTGGTCATCACTTCAAGAGTGCAAGGTACTAGATGACAAAAAAGAGGAGTTATCCACCACTACAAAAAGGAGAAAGCACCTTCTTGTTAGTAGGAGATATGTGGAGGAAATAACCATGTGTATCTTCACAAAGGAAAATTCTACACGGAGGAGAGACTGAGAGGAAAACATTAAACGATTGCAAAAAGAGAGTCCATGGGACTGACAAAAAAAAGGGTAACCACACATTGTTGAATTATCTATTCCATTGAGGAGAATATATAGATATAGAAGGAGGGTTGAGAATATATTCACACACATAAAGGAGATACTAGGATTCACAAGAACTGCTTCTAGCTAAGAATAGTAACTCTGTATGTGAAGTCGAATTCGATAGGATTACACCCTAAGGGGGTCTTCGAACTAGTAGGTGAATCCATGCATGCAAGGAAAGGTTAATTTTTAGATCCTATCATTGGAAGAGCATTGCACATAAATCAGAAGTATAACTTATGTGCTCCCAAGTAAATCTCATAAACGGATAAAGTGTTTTTAGTAATTGCTTTCATTGGGAGTAACCAAAAAAGGGAAAACGTGTACACAGGATTTTTGGTTATGCTCAAAAGAGTTTTAGTAGCTATGTTAAAAGTGTTGTGGTGGGATTACTTGGGTTTAAAAAAAATGAAGCAATTACTCACAAAGCGAGCACTGCCTATCTTGTTAACATAAATTGCGATTGTGATTGAGCATCATGTGCAAAGCACTATTGTATTCCATAGTTCCACTCTTGTCATGCTCAGTTAGACATTTTGGGCTCTATCCTCCCAACATATAAGCCCATGCTTTCTTAACTACACAAATATTATCTCCAACATCTCTTGGTGAGATAGAGTGGTATTGACATAAGCTAAGGTGCTCCATATGCAAACCTTGTATGCAAGACAAATAACAGAATAACTTATGGTTGAGGGGTATGCTCTCATTTGGATAAAAGGTCAAGTGAAGGTAACTAAATAAAAACTTTAGTGAGACCATGACCTCATCATTTTTTTCACTCTATCTCAACCTATGAGTAGACCTTAGTTTTTTAAGCATATCGCAAAAGAGTATACACTCAAGTGTAATTATGGGCTTAGGATAAGAAGAGTTGACACAATACAAGAGGTTTAAGCCCAATATCATTGGATGTAAGCACGATCTCTCAGGCTTAAGGAATAGCACCATTGATGAACATGACCATGAAGCAAGGTAAAGCAAATGAGCATGTGTTCTGTATAAATTCTGGTTGCTCAAATCATGTAGCAGGAAATGTGGCATTACTATCTGACATGGAGGATCCAATGAACAGACATGAGGTTCAAACAAGAGATGACACAAGGCACTCAGTTGAAAACATTGGAAATATGAAGACTCTAGATTGAAATATGAATATCAGTAAGGTATTGTATGTACCTACCATAACAAGAACTTGATAAGTGTTGGACAAATTGTAGAGAAAGGATTGCAGGTAAGGTTCACAAGAAATGGATCATTTGTTGAAGAACCTCAATAAGGATTCAAGAGGATCACAAAAGGAGAAAATTCAGGTAGACTCTTTACATTTGAGTTGCAAGATACTAGGAACATAGCACTATTCAATTATGGAGGACAAACCTTATCAGAATTAGAAATGTGGTATAAAAGATTACCTCACATAGGTGAAGGAAGTTTGAAGCAAATATGGAGGGATCAAAGTGTTCTTGGTCTACCAAATATATCCAAGCAACATATGATATATAAATGCAATGCATGTCAATTTGGGAAGTCTCATAGATTGCGCTTTATGAAGAAAGGTTATTCATGGTGACCTATTGGAGCTAGTCCACACAAATGTTTGGGGACCTAGCAAGGAACCTTCAATTTCAGGATCTAGGTATTATGTATCCTTCATTCATGATTGTAGCAGATGAACCATCCTATACTAATGGGGGATGATTCTAGCACCCCAATGCAAAAATGGAAGATGGCTACCCTCCACTAGGTCCACAAGTAGTGATATATGCTCACTATTCTGAACTTTTCTCTCCACCAATATAGAGACTTAAAATGAAATTTTCCAAACTTGTAGTAGACTATAAGAGCTACCTAACAAGCTTTAAGTCATCCCAAATGGATATTCTAGCTGGGAGAAGTGCCCTCTGAAAAACATGCTACCTATTTGCAACGCTTTCTGCTTATGTGGAGAGATATACCTTCACAAAGTTGCCAATTTCTCACAACTCACTTAGCCAAACAACTTGAAACTTTGGCAAAGTTCAGGGCACAATATGAGAGGCCAAATGAAGCTTGAAATCAATGAAAATGAGTAAGATGAGAGAGCAAATAATGCTCTACAATCTGCTACAATCAAATTTGGAAAAGCCTAACTACATCTCTAGATAGAGAGGAGCAAAATCATGTGAAAATAAGGTAAGCAAGCAAGGGGGCTGCTTGCTGGAGTTTATGACTTCACTAAACTAAGTGGGAAACTTGTGGAATTCATACAACTCAAGAAACAAAAGCGAGATGATGCTTATATAGAGTTTTACTTTTCCTACAATCTATCTAACCACTCACCAATCAGTTTAGGTGCACTTTTTGGTGGCTGATTTGATGAGATTTGAATTTGATTGATTTTGGTGGAGCTTCTACCTTTATTCCAAGACTTTGGGTCCTCCTTTTTTATTATACACTTGCAAAACTCGTAATTTAGCATTTTTGCATGATTGAGACTTCATTTTCAACACTCCCCCTCAAGTCTCAATGCCGAGCTTCTTCATTCCAATGCATGCCTTGAAGTGTTGTAGCTTTACTCCATCCAATGCTTTGGTAAACATATCTGCATATTGGTCCTTTGTATTGACATGCTCCACCTTGACATCCTTTGACATGATCTTCTCTCGAATAAAGTGGTAATGCACTTCTATATGCTTCGACCTTGCATGGAACACCGGATTTTGAGCTAAGCATATGCTACTTATGTTGTCACAAAAAATAGGTACTTGCTTAACCTGCAAATCAAGATCAACAAACAACTTCTTGAGCCACATAAGCTCACATGAGACTTGTGCTAAGCCTCTATACTCAGCTTCGGTCGATGAAAGAGCCACGGTTGGTTGTTTCTTTGACATCCATGAGATGGTCTTCTTCCCTAGCATGATAACATATGCACTAGTGCTCCTCTTGTCATATTTGGAACCTGCCCAATCAGCATCACAATAAGCTTGTACATTTAATCCATCATCAAATGGATAATATAGACCTTCATTCACTGATCCTTTCAGGTACTTAAGTAACTGTTTGGCTGCAACAAGATGAGGTACTCTTGGTGCTTGCAAAAATTGAGATAACACTCCAACTACATGTGCAATATCAAGTCTTGTCATAGTAGCATACAAGAGAGAACCAATTATTGACCTATACATGGTCACATCCTTCACTTCTTACCTTCATGAGCACTTAGTTTAACATTTACTTCTAATGGATTTGAAATGGGCTTGCAATCACATAAGCCAAACTTCTTCAAAAAATCAAGAATGTATTTCCTTTGCATCAATTGTATACCTTCCTCTTTATATAGTACTTCAATCCCAAGGAAGTACCTTAAAATCACTAAAACTGAGATTTTAAACTCACATCCAAGCTTCCTCTTTATGTCCTTGATGTTGGCTTCATCATCCCCTGTAATGATCAAATCGTCAACATATATACAAATGAAAACAATTTTTCTACCTTCCTTCTTCACAAAGAGTGATGGGTCTACATGACTCTGATTGTAGCCACATTTTACCAAGTAGTCCAGAAGTTTTTGGTTCCAAGCTCTTGGGGCTTGCTTGAGTCCATAAAGAGCCTTCTTTAGCCTGCATACATGATGTGGAAACCTCTAATCTTCAAAGCCTTGGGGCTGGTCCATGAAGACTACCTCTTCAAGCTCTCCATTTAGGAAAGCATTCTTCACATCCAACTGGTAAATCTTCCAACCTTTTGAGGCTGAAATTGCAATCAAACTTCTGATGGTGGACATCTTAGCTACTCGACTGAATGTTTCCTCAAAGTCTATGCCATAGGTTTGAGCAAAACCTTTGGCAACCAGCCTTGCTTTATACCTAGAGATGCTCCCATTTGCATGCCTCTTTACCTTGTACACCCATTTGTTGCCAATGACTGTCATGTCCTTTGTTCTTGGCACCAATGACCAAGTATAATTTTCTTCAAGTGCTTTGACTTCCTCCTCCATGGCTTCAATCCATTCCCTATGCTTATTTGCTTGTTCAAAAAAGTTAGGTTCTTCACAAGCTATAACTTGACTCATGTAGGCATAGTGTCTTGCAATGAATGAATCATAAGTTAACCTTTGAAGAGGGTATTTAACCCTATTGGATGAGCTTACCTCACCATTAGGTGGTAGGAATCTCCTCCTCCTTGTTTTAGATGCTTTAAGTCCTCGAGTTTCTAATTTTTCCATATCTTCGTCACTTGTAAATTCCATGTCTACCCATCGATGGTCTTCAGCATTTGCCTTTTCCTTTCCTTTGCTACTTCCTTCACTTGAATGAGCTTCATTCCTTGTCCTTCCATGCCAAGCTAATGTAGTACTCTCCTTTGATGGTGTGCTTGAAGTGGTTGGACCACTTATCTCCATGCTTTGTTGTTGCTCTTTGAACTTCTTCTCAGGTTCATATGCATCATCAACCTGTAACACATCTTTGGTACCATACCAAGGCAACAACTCATCAAATATTACATCCTTAGATACCTTAAGATCTTTGGTGCAAGGGTTGTAGCATCTAAAACCCTTTTTCTCATAAGAATATCCAAAAAATATACACTTATCTGCCTTCGGGTCTAACTTGTGTCTCAATTCTTGAGGTATGTGAAAGAGTTAGGAACGTTCATTTCATTTAACAAAGATCTAGCCACTTCTGCTATGTATCTATTCTTCCTTTCTGCCACCCCATTTTGTTGAGGTGTATATCTGCAAGTGAATTTCCTTTTGATGCCATGGTCATGTAGAAAATCTGAAAATTCATTTGAAAAATACTCTCCCCCTCCATCTGATCTGAGAGTCTTTATATACTTCCCTATTTCCTTCTCCACTAGGTTTTTGAACCTCTTGAGGTGGTAAAACACCTCTGACTTTGACCGTGCAATACATCCAAACCTATGTGTGTATGAGATTCAACCCCATTGCTCACATGTGCTCCCTTCTTGAATGGCAATCTGCTTTGTTTTCTTGATTGACAAGCATGGCACAAATGTTGCATATTCTGAGATGTAAGATCAGGTACACCACTCACCAAGCCCTTCGTTTGTATGTCCATCCTTTGTAAGTTTATGTGCCCAATTCTTTTATGCCATAAGTCGATTTTTGCAATTTGTTTATTTCCAATTGACAAGTAGACAGTGTGAGGGGTTGATGGCTTTACCTCCATGGTGAAGAGTCTTCCTTGCTTCTTTCCTTTTGCTATGAGCTTGTAGTCCTGAATAGGGTCTTCAACAAAACATCCTTGCTCATTGAACCTCACCTCATAACCTCTTTCAACCATTTGACCTACCGAAACCAAATTCTTTGTGATAGTTGGCACATGCAACACATCCTTCAACATCGTGGAGCTTTGAGATCCATTCAATGCAACATCTCTGTTCAATGTCATCCCCTGTCTCTACATGTCCTTGAGTCATGGGTGAATGTAAATTAAAGAAAACATCTGTATTGCAACTCATATGGTTGGTACAACCACTATCAATGTACCATGTAAAATTTGAATTGACTCTTTCACTTGAACCATACATCATAAGCAAGTTCTCGTTTTTTGAATTTGCTGAAGTACTAGCATAATTACCTTAGTTCCTTTTGTATCCTTGATTGCCTCCTCCTTTGGACCAACAATCTCTTGCATAATGGCCCAGTTTCCACAATTGAAGCATTCTCTATTGGATTCTTCTCTTCCATGTGATCTTCGTCCTCTTCCTCTACTCCTTCCTCTTCCTCTTGATCCATAGCTTTGGTTGGAGCCTTCTTGGTTGCTTGAGCTTGAGCTTGACCTTTCTCTCCCTCTACCTTGGGATTTTTGTCCACCTCTTTTGCCTTTGCCTCTACCTGCATAGAAAACTTGGGCTTGGCTTCCCTTTGATTGTGAACCTCCTTGGTTCATCTCCTCGATCACCATCAATGTGACTAATTGATCAAATTCTGGTAGGGAATCCCTCACATAAATTGATGTGGTGAATGCTTTCCACCTTTCATCCTCTCTCAAGCCATTGAGAGTGTGTGCAACAAGATCATCGTCTTGGATTGGGCTCCCAATTGAGCCTAAAACAACTGCAAGCTCCTTAACCTTCAAAATGTACTCATTTTTGTTAGTACTTGGTGATTTCCTAAGATTATTCAGCTCATTCTTGAGCTGAATCTTCCTTGCCTTGGTTGATGAAGAGTACAATCTCTCCAAGGTCTCCCAAACCTTCTTGGATGTGTCCAAGTCTTGTATATGCCCTATCATGCTATTGCTTATGTGTTGGGATAGAATGAATATGACTCTCCTATCCCTTTATATCCATTCATTAAGTGCCTTGACCTGCCCTTGAAGTGGTGGATCATGTACATGAGGCATTGGCTCTGTGCCGCTCACTAATCCCCACAATCCTTTGCCCATAAGGTAGTTGCTAACTCCAAATTTCCATGGTTGATAATTGCCTTTCTCTAACTTCTCTATTTGTGCATTATATTCAGCCATATTGAGCTCTAAGATGCTCCTCTAGCTTCTTCTCAAGTGTTTGTATGCTTTAGAAGGTGTGGATATTACCTTTTGATAGCTTCTCCCTTGATGGTTGCCCTCCACTAGGTCCACAAGCACTAATATATGCTCACTGTTCTAAACTTTTCTCTACACCAGTAAAGAGAATTAAAATGAAATTTTTCTGACTTGTAGTAGACTATAAGAGATACTCAACAAACATTAAATCATCCCAAATGGATATTCCAGCAGGGAGAACCACCCTCTGCAATACAGGCTACCTGTTTGCAACACTCTCTACCTATGTGCAGAGATATACCTTCACAAAGTTGGCAATTTCTCACAACTCACTTAGCCAAACAACTTGAAACTTTGGAAAAGTTCAGCGAACAATATGAGAGACCAAATGAAGCTTGAAATCAATGAAAATGACTACAATGAGAGAGCAAGGAATGCTCTGCAATCTGGTACAATTAGATTTGGAAAAGCATAACTACACCTCTAGATAGAGAGGAGCAAATTCATGAGAAAATAAGGTAAGCAAGCAAGGGGGCTGCTTGTTGGAGTTTATGACTTCAGTAAACTAAGTGGGAAACTCATGGAATGCATACAACTCAAGAAAAAAAGGTGGAATAATGCTTATATAGAGTTTTACTTTTCCTACAATCTAGCTAACCATCCACCAATCAGTTTAGGTGCACTTTTTGGTGGCAGATTTGATGAGTTTTGAATTTGATGTGGAGCTTTTAACTTTATTCCACGACTTTGGGTCCTCCTTTTTTATTGGTCCACTTGCAGAACTCATGGTTTAGCCTTTTTGCATGATTGAGACTTGATTTTCAACATATACTTCATGAAGCATAAGGATGAAGTTTTCAATTGTTTCAAGAAATACCTTGCTCTTGTTGAAAATCAGACAAGAAAAACACTTAAAAGGCTAAGGTCAGATGGAGGGGGAGAATACTTCTCCCGCGAATTTGATGCATGTCTCCAAGATAGGGGCATTAAAAGAAAGATCACCACCAGGTACACTCTAGAAAAAAATGGAGTGGCAAAGAGAAGGAATAGGACCATTGTGGAGGAAACTGTGAAGAGAGATGGTGGATGCAATCCAAAGATGAGTAGGTGCCGCTACAACCAGCTTCACACCAGCCAACTGAGACTTCAGAGTTGATTAGTAGACCCTTTGAGCTTCCTAAATCCACCAAAATATCAGCCAAGTACTTTGGAACATGTATCCCAAAAGTTTAAGTCAAGACAGGCTAGTTGCGAAATGACTAGCTCCCAAAACTTGCTATTTTTGGACATACACCTGCTGGAAAAAATGAACAGTGCTCTCAACCTGGAAGGAATTAGAAAAATTCCTTTTGGGCATAGCAAATAGACTTAGCAAGCTTCCTATTCCAAGTTAAAACACTTCAAATGATGGACTGAGCACTGAGAACAAGTTTCATCAAGTTCTGGAACATTCCCACAATTCTCGGGGCTCTGCAGAGATAGACCAGTAAGCAGTAAAATGCAGATATCTCCACAAGTATAAATCCAATGACCTTGAAAATTTATAGGTAGAAACTAGACAGTGAGAGCTATCCAACGCACTTTAAAACACTGAAAAAGGTTCAGTAAAACTCGAGATATGACCTTCTGAAGTTACTGCTCTGAGTGAGTATAGCAGAGAACAAAACAGAGAGGTAGATGATAATAAATGTATAGATTCACATATGATTACAACCACATTGGCAATGAATCTTTGCACAATGGGAGTAGAATGATAGAGCTATGGAGTAAGCTCTTCAATCTCTACAAAATGACATGAAGTGGTCACGTACAAGGCTTGCTAATCGCCTCTTCCTTCTTGCTCCTTTTATAGCTATTCTTGGAGGGAGTTTTGAATTCGAATTCGAATGGCTCCACCTAAAAGTGATCCCCAAAGTTAGGAGAGATTCCCTCAGCTCAAAAATTCGTGATTTTGGTAGTTGGAGCCACGAATTTGCTTTTACATCATGGATGAGGTAAGCCATCCTTTTACTTTTTTCTTTTTCCATTTACAAGAGATAAAATGTACTCTTTTACAAGAGGTGTTCACATGACTACTCATGTGACTTACAAATGAGGATAATATCAAGCATATCAAGCATGTAGGCTTGGGCAAAATGCACCAACAGCTCCCCCTCAAGCCTAACATGCTTGGCCTCCAAATAAGTCTTCAATTGTCCTTGATTTCCTGCAAACCAATCATCAACTTGAATCTACTTAATTTCGTACCATCAAGAGCTTTCGTCAACATGTCTGCACATTGCATATCTGTAGAGACATAGGATAGTTGAATATCCTTGCTCAATAGCTTCTCCCTTACATAATGGTAGTGGACTTCAATATGCTTGGTTCTAGCATGGTATACCGGATTAGCTGCTAGATGTAGTGAGCTTGTGTTGTCACCAAAAATGTGAGGTGTTGAAGAATGAAGTCCAAGATCTGTGTACAAAGATTTTAACCACATGATTTCTTGAGTTGCATTAGCCAAACCTCTATATTCTGCTTCAGTAGAAGATAATGCCACGGTTGGTTGCTTCTTCGATGACCAAGAAATGATTTTTGAACCTGCAAATGATATATACCCTGATGTGCTTCTTCTATCATCTTTAGATCCGGCCCAATCTGCATCTGAGTAGACCTTTAGCTCAATATCTGAAGTATATGAATAGAACAAACCTTCATTCATGGTCCCCTTTAGGTACTTGAGGACTCGCTTGGCCGCTTCCATATGTGGTCTTCTCGGCTTATGCATAAACTGACTCAATATGCTAACACTATAGCATATATCCACCCTTGTGAGTGTTGCATAGTTCAAACTTCCAACCAAGCTTTGATAGCTTGTGATGTCTTCAATTGGCTCTCCTTCATAAGCACTAAGCTTATGATTTTGCTCCATAGGTGTACCTGCACACTTTGTATTTTCCATCTTGAACTTGACGAGCATGTCATGGACATACTTCCTTTGTGTGATGTATATACCTGAATCTGTGTAGATCAACTCCAATCCAAGAAAATAAGTGAGTGGTCCGAGGTCACTTATTTTGAACTCCTCCTTCATTTGACTCTTTACCTGTTTGATTCCTTCAAGATCATTGCCTGTGATAATAATATCATCAACATACACACATAAATAGATCACTTCAGATCCATTCCTCTTTATGAACAAAGAGGTATCCGCCTTGCTAGCTTTGAATCCTTGGTCCTGCAAATAAGTAACCAATCTGAAATTCCAAGCTCTTGGAGCTTGCTTCAATCCATACAAAGCTTTCTTTAGTTTGCATACATAGTTAGGATGATGTGCATCCTCATATCCAGGAGGTTGTGCCATATACACTTCCTCAGAAATCCATCCATTCAAGAAAGCATTCTTTACATCAAGTTGATAAAGATTCCAATTTCTAGATGCAGCAAGACTTATGAGAACCCTAATTGTAGGCATTTTTGTAACAGGAGAGAAAGTCTCCTCATAATCAATACCATGGGTTTGAGCAAACCCTTTAGCAACTAACCTTGCTTTGTGTCTATTTATACTTCCATCTGGATTCCTCTTGATTTTGTATATCCATCGAGATCCGATTATCTTCATAGATGGCTTGTTAGGTACAAGCTCCCAAGTGTCATTCTCCTTCAAGGCTTCCATTTCTTCATCCATTGCATCTCTCCAAGCTTTCTTGCTTTGTGCTTCTTCGAATGTGGTAGGTTCTTCATTGGTTGAATCCTTTGCAATGTAGATTGAGTGCTTGGTGACCAAAGAAGTATCATAACCAAACCTCTCTGGTTTCTTCTTCTCCCTCGAAGACCTTCTAAGTGGTTGATGTGAGCTCTCGGGTCCATATGTAGCATCCTGCATCTTTGCTTTACCTTTGTTCTTCCATAGCTTTAGTCTTTCCAAGTCTTCTAGGTCAATCTCCGAATCACTTTCTTCAATCTGCTTTGGCTCCTTTGGTTGAAGTGATGGAAAATCTTCATCCAAGTCATATGGCAGCTTCACTTTCCTGTCATCATCAAACCATGATTTGTTTTCATCAAAAATTACATCTCTACTCACAGAAAATCCTTTATTGGTTGGATTGTACAATCTATATCCTTTTTGGTTTTGATCATAACCAATGAATACACACTTCTCTGCCTTGGGATCCAATTTCCCTCTTACTTGAGAAGGAATGTGAGCATAGGCTAAGCATCCAAAGATTTTACAATGCTCTAGACTAGGTCTTCTTCCATTCCACACTTCATATGGAGTGGTTCCATCTAGTGACTTAGATGGAAGTCTATTTATGAGATATGTGGCTGTCGACACAGCCTCTGCCCATAGGTAGTTCGGCAATCCCTTTTCATTGAGCATGGACCTTGCAGCTTCGACAATAGCTCTGTTCCTCCTCTCTGCTACACCATTGAGTTCGGGTGTATACCTTGTAGTGACTTCCCTTTTAATGCCTCTTTCATGCAAGAAGGCATCAAATTCAGAAGAGAAGTATTCTCCTCCACCATCTGATCTGAGTCTTTTTAAAGTCCTACCTGTTTGGTTTTCAACAAGAGCAATATACTTCTTAAAGCAATTAAACACTTCATCCTTGTGCTTCATGAAAAACAGAATGGTCCACCTGCTACAATCATCTATGAAAGACACATAATATCTTGAGCCTGATATAGATGGCTCCTTACTTGGACCCCACACATCTGTGTGCACTAGATCCAAAGGATTTTGATACATATATCCTTTCTTATTGAAAGGTTGTCTATGAGCCTTGCCGAGTTGACAAGCTTCACACTTATAAATCATGTGTTGCCTTGTGATATTAGGCAAACCAAGTACACTTTGGTCCCTGCAAATCTGTTTGAGTGTCCTCTCACCAATGTGAGCAAGCCTTTTGTGCCATATCTCCAACTCTGTTAGAGTTTGAGATCCATAGCTAAACAAAGCTATGTTCTTTGTATCTTCCACTTCAAAAGTGAAAAGCCTTCCTGTCTTTTCTCCTTTGGCAATCCTTCGAAAGCCTTGCCTTGGGTCTTCAACATATGCTCCAAATCGATTGAATCTAACCTGCAATCCTTTTTCAACAATCTGTCCAACACTTATTAAATTTTTGGTAATTGTAGGGACATACAAGACTTTGCTTAAGAGGTTCATATTCCCATCTGATGTCTTCACATTACCTATCTTCTCCACTGAGTGCTTTGTGTCATCTCCTGTCTGCACTTCATGCTTGTTATGAGGATCTTCCAAATCAGAAAGTAAAGCCACATTTCCTGCTACATGGTTCGAGCATCCAGAATCAATGTAAAATATGTGATCAGCATCCTTACCCTTCTTCGCTGATAGATTCATAATCAATAATGAATCTTCTTGACTTTGGTCCTCTGCATAGTTATTGTAGTCTCTTCTTCCTCTATGGCCACTTTGATAGTTGTTGTTGTTGTTGTAATTGTTGTTGTAGTAGTTGTTGTTGTTGTAGCCTCCATTGTACCTACCTCTATTTGATCCATAGCCACCTCTATTGAATCCTCTTCCTCTTGAGTTCCTTGGATTCCTGAAACATTCTTCAGTAGTATGGTTAGATAAGCCACATATGTTGCAAGGTTGAGATGATTGGAATCTCCCCCTGCCTTGCTTTCCACCTCTGCCTCTTCCTCTAGCTCTTCCTCTACCTGCAAAGTTTGCTTGGAAAGAGCTTCCTTCATCTTCATTCTTCCTATTCTTTGACTTGTCCTTGACCTTAGCTTTATCAGAATATAAGGCAGAAGTTTGATTACCTCTTGAGGACTCACCACCTTTGCTAATCTTTGCTTCATGAGTGAAGAGTTGGCCCATGAGTGTGTTGAGGTCGGGTACATGCATATCCATGTATAAATCCATGGCTGTTGTGAATGACTCCCACTTGTCGTCTGCTTTGATTCCATTCATGATTTGTCTTATGATTTGCTCCTCTTCAATTACCTCTCCAATGCTTCCAAGTTGGTCGGAAATCTCCTTCATCTTTGTGACATAATCAGTCACATTTTGCTTCGGGCTTTTCTTCATTGTTGTGAACTCCATCCACAATTGGTTCTTCCTTGCTCGAGTGTTGGAAGAGAAGAAAGAAGCAAGTGCATTCCAGGTTTCTCTTGATGTCTTGCATCCCTTGACATGAGGTAAAAGAAAATCAGAGATTGAGTTTAGAATATAAGACCTTGCAAGTGCATCCTTCGAACACCAATTCGAAAGTCCTTCCACTTCTTCATGTGATGGTTGCCCTTTGTTCCTCATGGTTGGCATTGCTTCATCTCCGGATATGAATCCATATAGATTCCTTCCTTGAAGGTAAGCCTCCATCCTTAGAGACCATGCCGGATAGTTGTTTCGATCCAATTTGTCAATTGTTGATGGAAATCCATCTCCCATGTTGCTTGACTATGCTCTGATACCACTGTGAAGAGAGATGGTGGATGCAATCCAAAGATGAGTAGGTGCCGCTACAACCAGCTTCACACCAGCCAACTGAGACTTCAGAGTTGATTAGTAGACCCTTTGAGCTTCCTAAATCCACCAAAATATCAGCCAAGTACTTTGGAACATGTATCCCAAAAGTTTAAGTCAAGACAGGCTAGTTGCGAAATGACTAGCTCCCAAAACTTGCTATTTTTGGACATACACCTGCTGGAAAAAATGAACAGTGCTCTCAACCTGGAAGGAATTAGAAAAATTCCTTTTGGGCATAGCAAATAGACTTAGCAAGCTTCCTATTCCAAGTTAAAACACTTCAAATGATGGACTGAGCACTGAGAACAAGTTTCATCAAGTTCTGGAACATTCCCACAATTCTCGGGGCTCTGCAGAGATAGACCAGTAAGCAGTAAAATGCAGATATCTCCACAAGTATAAATCCAATGACCTTGAAAATTTATAGGTAGAAACTAGACAGTGAGAGCTATCCAACGCACTTTAAAACACTGAAAAAGGTTCAGTAAAACTCGAGATATGACCTTCTGAAGTTACTGCTCTGAGTGAGTATAGCAGAGAACAAAACAGAGAGGTAGATGATAATAAATGTATAGATTCACATATGATTACAACCACATTGGCAATGAATCTTTGCACAATGGGAGTAGAATGATAGAGCTATGGAGTAAGCTCTTCAATCTCTACAAAATGACATGAAGTGGTCACGTACAAGGCTTGCTAATCGCCTCTTCCTTCTTGCTCCTTTTATAGCTATTCTTGGAGGGAGTTTTGAATTCGAATTCGAATGGCTCCACCTAAAAGTGATCCCCAAAGTTAGGAGAGATTCCCTCAGCTCAAAAATTCGTGATTTTGGTAGTTGGAGCCACGAATTTGCTTTTACATCATGGATGAGGTAAGCCATCCTTTTACTTTTTTCTTTTTCCATTTACAAGAGATAAAATGTACTCTTTTACAAGAGGTGTTCACATGACTACTCATGTGACTTACAAATGAGGATAATATCAAGCATATCAAGCATGTAGGCTTGGGCAAAATGCACCAACAGAAACAAGGTCCATGCTTAATGAGAAGAAATTACCCAACTACCTATGAGCAGAGGTTGTGTCTATAGCAACTTATCTCATCAATAGACTCCCATCTAAAGCATTGGATGGGATGACACCATATGAAGCATGGAAAGGAAGAAGACCTAGCCTAGATCATTGCAGGATATTTGGATGCATAGCTTATGCACATGTTCCATCACAAATCAGAGGTAAATTGGATCCCAAGGTAGAAAAGTGTGTGTTTTTAGGATATGATCTAAACCAAAAAGGGTACAGGTTGTATAATCCAAGTACTAAAGGCTTTATTGTTAGCAGAGATGTTGTCTTTGATGAAAACAAATCTTTGGTTTGAAGATGATTGCATAAAAGTTAAGCTACCTTATGACCTAGAGGAGGACTTTCCAACATTACAAAAGGTAAATGATCAACAACGAAGATAGAAGTGACTCTGATGATGATCAGAAGACACCAAAGAGGAACATCAAGGCATGGAACAACAAAGGCAAAGAGAAGATACAAGAATTGAGAGATCTTGCAGAATCCTCTCAACGAACAATAAGGAGATCTACTAGGGAAAGGAAGAAGCCATAAAGGTATGGATTTGACACCTCTTTGATTACTAAGCATTCAATATACATAGCTCAGGATATCAACTCAGAGGAACCATCAAGTTTTGAAGAAGCCAACAAGAAATTAGAGTGGAAAGAAGCAATGAAGGAAGAGATACAAGCACTCCAAGAGAATCAAACTTGGGACCTAGTTCCCAAGAAAGAATCCATGAAGATCATTGGATCTAGGTGGATCTATAAGGTAAAAAGGAATTCAGATGGTTCAATAAATAGGTATAAAGCAAGGCTTGTTGCTAAAGGTTTTGCTCAGACCCAAGGAGTTGATTATGAGGAGACCTTCTCTCTTGTGGCAAAGATGCCAACAATTAGAGTTCTCATAAGTATAGCTACTTCAAGGAATTGGAACATCTATCAGATGGATGTAAAAAATGCATTCTTAAATGCATGAATTTCAGAGGAAGTTTACATGAAATAACCTCTTGGAGGTGTTGATAAGTCACACCCTGAGTATGTATGGAAACTCAAAAAAAATTGGCAAATGCAACACAAGAAGCAATGTGGACCAAGACCTTATACACAGATTTAGAGTTGGAGTTTGGTACTCCAATTATATTTGGAGACAATATAATCTCACTACGTTTAGCTGCTAGTCCTATTTCTCATGCTAGGACTAAACATATAGAAGTTCATTATCACTTTGTTAGGGAAAAGATTGCCAGCAAGGAGATACAATTGTCCTATGTATCTATACACATGCAATGTGCAGACATGATGACTAAATCACTTGATGGAAGTAAACTCAATAGGTTCAAAGCAATGATTGGATTGCAAGAAATCCCTATGAAATGAAGACTCAAGCATCTTAGGCTTGAGGGGGAGCTATTGGGACATTTGTCAAGCCTTCATGCTTGACCAAATATCAAGAGTTATTTCGTAAAATCTTGGACTACTCATAAGACACATATGAACACCTCTTGTAAAACCCTGAGTTTTAACACTTGAGATAAAGGTAAAAGCAAAGGATTGAAGGAATCGCATAGCAATACAAGATGTAAGTCATACCTACCTAGTAGAAGGAATCAAATCAATCAAGATCCTAAAAGGTAGGATCACTTTTAGGTTGCACATTCGAAATTCAAATTCATCTCGCATCTATAAAAGCACATGACTTTTTTGTCACGAGAAGAACAATGGGAAGGACTCATTAATCTTCAATCTTGTGGCTACACTAAGCCCACACATATATGAGTAAGCCTAAATTATCTCCTTTGTATCATACATTCATATATAATTATACACATTTGATTCAGTTAGTGCAAGTTACTTCATCTGTACTGTTATTGTATGCTAAGACTTCATTTCACTGAATTTGTTTTGATAATTTCTCTGTGTATCCTTATTCAATTGATGTAATTCCGCTTGGTATATGTTGCTTAGACTATCTCTTTTTTAGATATCAATTTTCACGTCATTTGATTCAGTATATTGCCTTCTATGTCTGCTCACGGTCATCCTCCTGAAAAGTCGAGATTACACCCCCAATTTCTTAATATGATTTCTTATCATGCACTCATCCTAAATTAGTGAAATAGCTTACTGTAGCAAGATTAGGAGAACTGAATGAATTTCTAAGAAGAACCAAGTCCATAAATAGCAGGTTTTTGGAATCCTTCAACCTTGAAAGTTATCTGTTTTGACATAACTATTTGAACGTGATGCTCTAAGGATTATTGTGGATCCAAATGCATATTTGGGAAGCTAATGGTGTATATTAAGGTACTTTGAAGCTACATTGGCAAGTGTAGAGCAAGATTTGTGCACCACCACCTCATCTTTGGAGTGTATCCAACCATCTCCTCACAAGCTCTTCCCGTAGACCCTCAATAAATTTTCTCTTCAAGGTATTTCCAAAAACATTAGGTGCCCCCATCAAAGGAGCAAAGTAAGGGTAATTTATCTAGTTAGAGAACCCTTTAGTAGTATCTACTTTGACTACAAACTCAGGTAAGGTACGCATCATTTCTACATATGTTGCTAGTAATCTTGTGAAATAATTTGGTTGAAAGATTGTACCCTTTCTTGTTGAATTTGGAACGTCCTTTGGCTCAAAAAAAGTTGCAAAAATTGGTTCTTCTCCCGTCACTCATTTGATCTCTACGTTATAGTTAGTGAGAAGTACAAAATATGGTAGATATTGCAACTCGAATGTAGTGATGAGCCATCGATGGGACATATTTTAGAACTATGCTGACTTGAGCACCATTTCCTCTAGATTTGACAATGATTGAATCTGAATAGTCACTCACTCATCATGTGTTCTACCTATCTCTTTTTCTTGCTTTAGCCATTGGGGTACTTCAGTCTCGAATCATCATTGACATGGCCTTGTCGTACAGGTTGGGCCTGATAAGTGTCTTCAAATTTCTCTTCTATTGGAATCTCAACTAGCTCTTTGGGTTCCAATTCTATTGGTGGTGAGGGGGGTCGTTCATAATGTGCTAACTTTGCTTGTAATTCTTCTACTTTCTTTTCAAGATTCTGAACTTCTTTTAGAGTCTTGTGGTAGGGGAATGGCTTCAAGTATATGTGTATGTGTAGTGGCTAATTGCTTTTAGCTACTCACATTCTTCTTCCATCTTCACATATAGCTCTAGGAAATATGTAGGCTCTTCTAATAATATTCTGATATTTTTGGAGGGAACCGCTTGAAATCTGGTAGGACTAATCATTGTGCAAGGGTTCCCTTCCATAACTGCTTCTAAACTATCTTGGTTTTGTTGTTGGAGTAGTTTGTTCTCCTCCATCACTGTTGACATGTGTCTTCTTAAAAGGCCCATATTTTGTTATAACTTTGCATTCATGTCCATTTGCTAGTGCAACATGGTCTTTAAATTCTTGATGATGCTTTCAGAATGGGGCACGAAATGGGGAGGAGTGTGGAAGATAGGTTTAGTTGTTTAAGTGGTGGTGATGATTTCTATGGTTATTTGTACATTAGTAGTGGAGGGAGGGGATGGAGGTTGCTAAGGGGAGATTGACGAGGTTTGGAAAAAAAATTTGGTTGTTAGGTCAATGGTAGTTGTTGAAGTGGCCTCTTGAATAGTAGTTGCTTTGTCATGAGATATGGGGATCCGTATGTTCTTGCCACGTCACGATTGTGTCTCAAACCATCACCTATCATATCAAGGTGTTGTTTTTTGTAGCATGGTATGGACAGCTTTTTTCACTCCTAATGTCTCTATCAGAAGTTGGAGGATCTCAATGAACTGGGGATCCACTCCCTCTTTACTTAGGATCTAGTCGATCAATGCTCTACCCATGCTAAATGAAATGTGGTGATGCTCTTATACACTCATTATGGTGCCATATAATCTTTGCAATTGTGTTCATCCTCTTTGATGGTGGTGCAAAGGATATCCTGCTCTTAAGTTGTTTTACTTTGTTCCAAGACACTGCTCGTTGAAGGGGTATGTCATAGGTCAGGCATCTATAGATGATTCTTGTAAGGGTAGAGCACCTTTGCAACACTGTCTTCCCCAACCATCGCTTGTGAGTTTGATGGATCTGATCAATAATCTAGTGTGGCAAGTTGATGGTCATGTTTTGCATGTCTCTTAAATATAGACTGAACCACACTTTCTTGTGAAGCATGGTGAATATATCCTACCTTGGAAAAGAAAAATTCTACATGCACATCCACGAGACTTTGCACACTTTCCTTATGGGATTATAGGTTTTGGCATTGGTGACATTTATGGGTGTCAAGGGTATCCTTACCTAAATATGGGACTTTTTAGGTACCCATGTTCAAGTAACTCTAGGTGTAGTTTTGTGTGCGCATGTGGTGAGAACAAAATTTTTCCTAAATGTTGGTGGGATGAGTGCCGGTAAGCACTCATGTAACCTTAGGAGTTTACATACAGCTACTTGAGTGTGTGAGCAAGTCTTAGGCACCCACATTTGTCTAGCCTTGGGTTCAACCTTCCTCGACTGCTCAGGTGTCCAAATAAAAATGATTTGCCAAGGTTGACTCCTACAGTATTCGGCTATTGTTTTCAATGACTACATCATTTGTTTGGTACATACTTCTAGTCCTCCTGAGGGATCCAAGGTTTGCTCTCTCTTGTGCCTCCGTATTTTTTTCACTTCATGAGTCACCCTATTTTGAATAGGTTTCTAAGTGTAAGATTTGGTTGTCTACTTCATCTGCTTCTTGGGTTTCCTTTCTTTTGCCTTAACCATCTTTGGAAAAGAAGGGTGTCCCATGTTGGCTTCTACTACTCCTTCATGAGTTGCCTCATTTTGCATCATAGAACTTTGGACAAGAATAGCATCTTTATCTTCATGTGTGTTCCTAGAAGGACCAAAAACTCGTGCCTTACCTATTTCGGTGAGTGCACAACTTGCCAGTTCAAATGTGACATGTTGTTGGTTCACCCAAACCTGAACAAGTCCACTCCTTAAATTTAAGTTGACCAAGTGATCATAGATCTAGTCTTGGCCCAAGAGAAGAGGTTCTGTAAGGTCTTCATCCTGACACACTATCACTTTAACTATCATATGAACTTCTTGAATGGAGATGGCAAGCTCCACTTCGTCGAGGCAAAGGGTTTCCACACCTCCCAATCCTATGAGATAAGCTTCAATAGGATTGATGCTCAATTGCAGGTCTTGATAGTAAGAAAAATTAACTACACTAGTGGCAATGCTTGAGTCAATCAAGGCTTTTATAGTCTTCTCATTTTTGCCTTGTCCTGCTTCTAAGATCAGAAATGGACTTCTATCTATTATTCCATGATGATTACCACTCATCATTTGGCACATAGTCATGGGATATCTCGGTGCCTCATGAACATCTTGCCTAGGTTGATCTCTACTGTATCTTCTCAACTTCATACATCAGAAGCATTCTAAGGCTTCTACTTGAGATTCTTCTAAAATTTGTCTTTCTTGTTCTTTGTGTTTCTTTGTTGTGTTGAGTCAACTCAACATTTCTATTGTTAGGGTTTCCTATTATAGTTTCACTCTGCATTCACTAATATAACTCACCCTCTAGAGTGGCTAGCTGGATTGCTCCACTTGTTGAGATTTTGTTTATTATAATGGATCCATAGCCATGTCTTTCTAATTTTATGGCATACCGCTTTACTGTATATTCCAAGATTAAGTTTCCTACAGACCTTATCTTGTACATGTTCATCAAAATAAGCTTTTTGTCTCTTCTTAGCTGTATAGATCCCAGTAGCTGCTCTTAATCTAGTTTCTCCTAGTCATTCTAAATCAAAAATTATAGAAGAGATTTCATGGCATGTCCACTGGTACTCTTGTGTTACCTTTAAGGTGGGTATCAATAAGTCTAATGACAACACTGCATTCTAACAAAACGCCATCTGAAACAGTGTGGCATGGAGCACCGTCTTATAGGCCACTCTATAAGCCCAAACAGCATGATACAGTTGTTTGTCCCAATTATAGCATTTAGTGTTCACCAACTTACTTAGGACAATACATGGGATCTTATTCGTGCTTTTCACTTTTCTGTTTTCTTGTGGATGATACAGGGTCGACTTCTTATGAATAACAATGAATTCTTGCAACAACTATCCTATCTGGTCCAAAGTATCCTTCTGCCACACCTTGGTGAGTAGTTTCTAAGATCTTAAGATACTCACTTTCATGGACACACAACCTAAGATATCCCTCTCTTCCATGTTTGTATAGGTTATCTCCAATGAGAGTATAGTCTAAGGCTTGTTGTTCTAAGCATCATCCTCTAGCTAGCGTCATCTCTTGAGGGAAGTTTTCTTCTTCAAAAAATCAACCAAAGTACTACTTCAATTTGGCAATAGGGATACTTGATAAAGAGTAGCATGTTCTACTAGTGGTCTATTGCAATAGGTTTAGCAATCCCTAAACAACTTATGTACATCTACTTCCATGGTTGGCCAATATACACCTAAT
The DNA here is from genome assembly GCA_020310875.1 of Ceratopteris richardii. NCBI lineage: Eukaryota > Viridiplantae > Streptophyta > Polypodiopsida > Polypodiales > Pteridaceae > Ceratopteris > Ceratopteris richardii. The sequence continues at coordinate 109,493,227 of CM035432.1, forward strand.
CTTTGTAGAGTCTAGAGGGTTCTATGTTTAGAATAATGTTGCTTCAATGCACCTACATGTGCTAATTCTAACCATTTTGCATACTCCTCTTCTTCCACACAACAAGTCAAAATGTCATGATCTGTGTGTTTGTACACACTACCTGCCAATATGTGATATTTCTAAGATTTCACCACTTCTTTACCTTTTTCTTTCACTACAAGATGCTTAGGTCCAAAGGTTAGGATAGGCACAATAGTTTTGGCCCATTTAGGTACTACTTCTAGGTTGAACAAGTAAGCCTCAGGAATTTCATCTGACACCCCTTGCGAGGACTCTCTTGAGGTAATTCTAGACATGTGATCTGCCCTAAGGTGGGTCTTAGCTTTCCTAACAACTACTTTGAAGTTAAATTCCATTAGTAAGAGAAAGCATCTTACTAATCTGCCAGTATTGCAAGGTTTAATCACCACATAGAATAGCGCTTGATGGTCCATAAAAAATTTAAAACTATTTGCAAGTAGATAATGTCTAAACCCTTTAACCACATATACCATGCATAATCCTTCCTTCTCTTTCAATAGTGATGTAATTTTGTTTGCCTACATTTAACTGCCTACTTGCATAACCAATCGGAATATCAATGTTATCTTCGCCCGCACAACCACACATCCTATAGTGTATTTGGATGCATCCACATGAACATGGAATGCCTTATTCCAATATGTTTTTAGTTAAGATCGATGCTAAACACAAACGACATTTAAGCTCATTAAAGGAGTTTTTGCACTCGTCCATCCATTCAAAATTAGTCAAAAGGTTGTACAAAGCCTTTGCAAATATTTCATACATGTGGATAAAACATCGGTACTAACCATAATGCCCCATGAAAGCTTGTAACTCCTTGACATTATTTGGTGTGCGTAACTTGGTAATGGCAAAAACTTTATCCTCATCTGTTGAGCCATTCTTTGACACTATGTGTCCTAGAATCTTTTCTTGCTTGACCATGAAAACACACTTTTCTAGGTTCAAGCGAACTTGATATTCCCTACATTTGTCAAAGATGGATTTCAATTTAGGAATATGTCTTTGGCTGATGTTGGAGTGAGCACATAGATCATCAACATAGACCTCTAAGTTCTTTCACAAGAACTTCTTGAACCGTGACACATCAGCCTTTGAAATGTAGCAAGAGCATTGGTGAGCACAAAAGGCATCACATGGAATGCAAAGATTCCCCACTCTTTGGAAAAATCAGTCTTATGTTGGTCTTCTAGGGAAATATCTACTTGGTTGTAGCCCCAAAATCCATCAAGGAAGTTGTAGACTTCCTTACTTGCTACACGTTCCAATAGGTGTTCAGTATTAGGAAGTAGACAGCTATCTCTGATAGTGGATACATTGACTTTCTTCAATTTAATGCACACATGAGGCTTTTCATTCTTTTTGGGCACTACCAAAATGAGCAATACCCATTCGGTATGCTCGATTTCATAGATAAATCCAGCTTCTATCAAATGATCTATTTCCTCTTTGATCTTTGCCACATAATTATCATTATAAGTGTATGGTTTCTATTTAGAAGTTTTGGTTTCTAAAGGCATCGAAATTATATGAGAAGAGATGTCCAGGTCTACTCCTTTTAAGTCCTTATAGCTCCATGAAAACATGTCTCTATATTCTCTTTGGTCAAATCATGTATTATGTATGTACATCATTCTTCACCATCTTCTATGGTCACAACAACTTCCTTATTCTTCCCTTTGTTTTCATATGCCACTCATGTGAGTGCTTCTCTATTAGACATCCGGATCATGACCTTTCAATCTTCTTTTTCATATTTCTTGAATTTTCTTGGACTTCAAAGGGTCTCTTCCTCTACAGCCCTAGGGTTAGATTTCTCTCTTGTCTTTTTATTGGTCATCATCAATGTTTTGTCCTCCTTTGATCTTTCCTCCTCTTGAGTTTTGGCTTCTATTAAATAGAGATACTCTTCCTCTAAAGCACAAAAAGGCTCCATCAAGATGGAATCTTCATCTTTGTCATTGTCCTCCTTGGATTGACACATATTGGGACCACATTCTTCAATAACCGAATCACCCATGATTGGTACTATTGTGAAAACTGAAATGTCATAGCCATCCTCATTGCAACGGGGGTTCCATTGTTCTTCATTGATTGCTATGTCCATGGTGGCTAGAATTCAACCCAAACATGGGGTTCAAATTCTTTGTCATGGAAAACCATCGGTGCATAGGCTAGGTCTTGTATTGTTTCGGGATTCTCTTTAGCATCTCTAATGGTCACACTTTTCTCTTCCTCTACTACAACATCCATACATGGATATCTTCATGCATCCAAGAGGATCCTGATCCTATAGAGTGCATTGAATCCATGTCATCTGGTGCTCTATGGACGGGGTTCCATTGTAAGGGGGGTACATCTCTACGTGACTAATCTTGGAGATTTACTTTAGTGGTTACTCCCAAGTGTTGTAGGTACAAAGAATTGGTTCCCCAATCTTGCACTATCTCCAGCTCTCACATGAATGGTCTACCAAAAATCATATCATAAACCTAGTTCTTGCTAAAATCCCATATTTTGAATGTGTGCTCAAACTCTACACCACGAGTGCTGAGGGTTACCCCTTCTAGTAATCCTAGAGGTTTCTCAATGTGTTTGTCTACCATTTGTAGTTTCATCCTCGTTGGCTTGAGTTTTGGCTTGCCCTAATGCTTCCATAGGGAGGTGCTAGCAATGGCAACTCTTGCACCTGAGTCCAAGATTGTTTTGGTGGTATAGTCTTGATAGGTCACAAGGAGATAGGTATTCTCTTCTTCCCCTTCATTCATATATCCTATCTTGTCCAAGGGTATCTCTAGGACTATCTTATGTGTCCCTACCTGAGAGGGTGGCTTCATTACTTTTGGCACTTGATTGGCTATATGCTTCCATAGTTTTGGTTTCACTTTGAGTAGCTCCTCTAAGGTGAGATGACATTGTACCTTAGTATTTCTTGCCATGTCTATGTTCCTAGGTATGATTTACTCCTTGTTTCTTATCCTGATAGTAGGGTCTCTCATCTGAATAGAATTAAATTCCCATGGGCATGTGAACTAAGATAATTCCTTCAAGGAATCGTATTCAAAGTCTAATCATTGACTAGTTTGAGCATCTTCCTAGTCTGCATAAATAGAGGGAATGTCCTATGGGAATTGATCGTGAAAATCATCCACTATTTCAATGGGAGGATGCACTATTTCAATGGGAGGATGATTCTTACTCTCCTTGGCCCATTTCTCCTCTTGAATCTCTTGTAAAAACTCTTGTGAATATTGATTCACAGAAGAAGAACTACATACACCTTCATGTAAATCACCATTCAAAAATGCAATTTTAATTTCCAGTTAATGTACATTCCAATCATGATGAGTTGCAAGTCCACAAATGCTAGAAATGGTGATGATTCAACATGTGGGGGGAAAATTCTCATCAAAATCAATGCCTTTCTCTTGAGAATAACCTTTGGCAACAATCCTCACCTTAGACCTATCAATTGTTCCATCATGCTTACATTTTAGCTTGTATACCCATTTAGTTTCAATTGAGTTTTCCCTATAGGCAAATCACATAAAGAAAAAGTACCATTCTTCATAATAACATCATATTTTAATAGGATAGCAGCCATCTAATTTTTTGAATTTTGTGCTTCATCAAAAGAAACAGTCTCATTCTCATCACAAAGACTCGAGACAACCATTGGCAATCCAAATGCCTTGTCATTTGAGGAGTTAGTCTCTATTCTGTTGCAGGAAGATCAGTCTAGGTAGAACATGTCCATTATGTGAGTTGCAGACCAAGCTTTCCTGGCTAGTTAGAAGGGCAAAGGAAAATGGAGCTCTTCAACTACTAAGCAGAAATCTGCTAATTCTGCACAATCGAATAGGGAAGACAAAGATGAAAAGAAATCAAAAAAGTAGAAATTGTTTTGCAAGTACTGTAAAGGAAATGATCATATCATAAAGAACTATCCTAAACTGGCTGCAAAAGAGGCAAAGAAAAGAGAGGCAAGAATGGTTGTTGCAAAGGCCTCTACTCCAAAAATAGAGTTTGCTAATCTTGTGCAAGAAGAAGAATGGGAATTTACTACTATTTATAGTTTTGACCCATCTTCTCATGAGCAGTGCATGTCTGTAGTAGACTCAGATGTTTGGTACTTTGACAGTGGAGCAACCAAACATATTACCTCGCAGCGTAGTTTTTTCTCTTCAATCGAGCCTACCCCTACAGGAAATACTGTTACATGTGCCAACAACTCCTCTTATCGTGTTATGGGAGATGGAAAGATCATTTTGACTACTGTTGATGGTATTTCTTTCACTTTTTCAAATTCTTTGTTTGTGCTAGGGATCAAGAAAAATCTGTTATCAGTTTCTGCATTAGCCAAGATTGGCTTGGTTGTGAAATTTGTTGATGACAGCTGTACAGTTCATGATCTATCAAATGGTGGCGTGATTATTGCTTCTGGCATTTTATGTCGTGGGTTGTATAAGCTCATAGACTATGAAAGATCTGTAAATGATTCGGCATGTGTAGTACATGATTCAAGGCTATGTCAGATGCAAAGCTTTGGCATGCATGCTTTGGTCATCTGAATTTTGCTAGTTTGCTACGCTTGCATAAATCTGAAATGGTGTCCTCTTTGCCCAAACTTGAGGCACCTGGAAAACATGTTTGTGAAGGCTATATTTTCGACAAAATGCAGCATTCATCCTTTCCAAAAGATGCTTCAGTTTGGGCTACTCAAAAATTGCAGCTTGTACATAATGATGTTTGTGGTCCTATGCAGACACCTTCTTTTGGAAATTATCTTTACTTCATGACTTTCATCGATGATTTTTCCAGGCATGCATGGGTATATCCATTGAAGCCAAAGTCCAAAGTGTTCATGTGTGTTGAACAGTTTTTGGTTTTGGCAGAAAATCTGTCAGCATGTAAAATGGGCACCCTCCGTTCTAATCAAGGGGGGAATATATGTCTTCTGATTTTAATGCATTCCCGAATTAGAAGCTTCTGCAGTTAGTTATAGAAGTGCTAGCCAAAAGCTATTAGATCCTAAGGAGTCTTTTTAAGCAGAGATATTATTAGCTCAGGAAAATATTAGGGAAATGTTCAATGAGTTGCAGTACGATATAGAAAGAATTATGTTTTCGGAAATGCAAAATCAAGATGATGATCTATAAACTTGTATATTTTGTACTTAGTGGGTTTGGATCCACTGTGTGTGCCAATGTTAGCAAACAGTTTGGACAAACTACTTTTGTAATCATAGTTCTTATTTACCATGCAATAATGGAGGTGTTATGGAGATATCAAGAGTTTTTGGAAATCATAATTTCCTTATTCCATATTTCAGAGGTTCGGAACGGTGTGAAGCTCTTACCCTTTCTTATGAAGTACGATGTCGAGTCTTACGGACGAGGATTTTGAGAGTGACGATTATGGACCAAGCAGTTATGAAGAACGATGAGAAGTGTAGTTTGTATCTTGAAGCCAAATCATAAGATGATCCTCTAATGTAATCACTTTCATATCCAGAATTCAAGAGTCTATTTTACTATGAAGTTCTGATTTTGTGTACATGGTGTATGATGAATTGTCTTTGTATGCGATCAATGTCATTGAAGTAAAGGAACAGAAATGCATGTTTACGAATATTTGTATTCATAAATCCCCGTTCCCGAACCTGTATTTTAGGGTACTCTTAGTATGTAGACAACCAGTGCATTAAACATATAAGATAGACTCTTGGATTTCGGATATGAAAGTGATTACATTACAGGATCATCTTTACGATCTGGCTTCAAGATAAAGACTACACTTCTCATAATTCTTCGTAACTACTTGCCCCATAATCATCACTCTCAGAATCCTCGTCCGTAAGACTCGACACCGTACTTTGTAAGAAAGGGTAAGAGCTTCACACCATTTCAAACCTCTAAAATATGGAATAAGGAAATTACGATTTCCAAAAACTCTTGATATCTCCATAACACCTCCATTATTGCATGGTAAATAAGAATTATGATTACAAAAGTAGTTTGTCCAAACTAGCTGCTAACATGATAATGGCACATTTGATAGACAAAGCTATCAATGCATATGCTTATGCATCTCTGCCATCCCAAAAAGAAGTTGGTTTGTAGTAGTTACAGTAGGAATGGCAACACAACCAAGAAATTGAAAGATAATCATCTTCAACACCATTTGCATCTCATGCAATCCTTGTATTTGCAAGTGCAATAGGATGTTTGTTGGAGTTAGACATCTGCGAAAGCACACGAACAACACAAGGAAGGAAACTTGGAGCACAACACACAATACTGAATGTTATATTACCACTAGAATGTACAAAGATTAGTAAACTATTAGGGCTATAGGTATATATACAAGCCGAGGAAAATGACCTCCTAGAGAGGGAAAAAAATGCCTCGGTGGCCCAAGTGTGTTCACACATGTCACTACCTAAATATATCAACAAATCCCATTTGGGATTGATGCGGTGAACAAGAAGTTGGCACTCATGTATAAGGAAGTGCCAAGCTATGTGGAATCCATCCACAAAAGGAAGTAAGCCCAAATCTTTGTGGAAAGCTTCAAACTTCTCCCTAGGTAGAGCCTTCGTGAAAAAGGTCTGCAATTTTCTCCTGCATGGGCACATATGCCAAGATGATCTCTCTAGTAGAGAACCTCTCCCTGACATAATGATAATGCACCTCAATGTGCTTAGTGCGATCATGGAACACACGGTTCCTCACAACTGCCAATGCACTGTGACTGTCAGTGAAGATGTTGGTTGTAGAAGACTGACCAACACCCAAATCAAACATAAGGCATCTGAGCCACACACATTCAACAGTCGCTGTGAAAGCTTCCCTATACTCAGCCTCACAACTGGAAGTGGCCACAGTAGGCTACTTCTTGCTCAGCCAAGGTATGCATGAGCTACCAAGCATGAAGCAAAAAACACTAGTGGACACACAAGTGTCATAGTAATCGGCCCAGTGAGAGTCAAAAAAAGCATGCAAATCTAGTAGTAGTGATCCCCCTTGGGATAAAACAACCCAAGTAGGTGGGTACCACTCAAGTAGCGAAAGATACTCTTAATGATGATCTATTTAGGTAGTGATGTGTGTGAACACTCTAGGATCATCGGGGCACTTTTTTTCCCTCTTTAGGAGGTTTTTTTCCCCGACTTGTATATAGGCCTATTGCCCTAATGAGGTACTTATCTTTGTACATTCTAGTGGTACTACATTCTGTATTGTGTATTGTGTATTGTGCTCAAGCTTCTTCTTCTTCTTCCTTGTGTTGTTCACATGCTTCCACACATGTCTAACTCCAACAATTTGTATCAGAGCAGGTTTTTGCTCCATCTAGGGCTCGTTGACACCTCTCTAGTTGCAGTCTCAGAATCGCACAAAATTTGGTGAGCATACTCAGAGTGTTTCACAAATCTGAGCCCATTTCGGCCTCTGAATGCACTATCATAGCACTTGTGTAGGCTATTTTGTCTTTTTGTGCCAAAGGTATATACCAGTTTTGGTTCACCAATATAAGTGTCTCGAAGTCTGCTATAGGTTTAGCAGAATTAGGATGGGCAATTATGTTCAACTTTAGAGATACAGTCAATTTTTTGCATCAAGGTATTTTAGTCACCGGCCTTGGTTGAAAGCAGTGATGTATTCCATATGTTGGTTGTTGAGGATAAGTTGGATGGTACCAACTACCCGTTATGGACTTATATCATGCTACATGTATTGGTTGCAAAAGAACTATGGAACATTGTGCAGGGTGTGGAAAAACATCCTATCACATGTGCAACTGTTACAACTACAGGTACTGAAGCTGATGTAGAAGGTGTCGAAGATGATGATATTTTGCATATTCTTGTTTGTGTTGTGGTTTTTGCTGCACCTACTACAGAGAAAATTCATTGGGATGGCAAAGATGCCCAGATACATGCATTGATAGCTTTGTATATCAAACATGCCATTATTCCTCACATTTGCTCTTGCAGAACAATTAAGGATGCTTGGGATACACTTACCACATTGTATGAGGCTAGGAATGAGGCTTGTGTTGCTTACCTCCGAAAATAGTTGGAGAGTGAGCAAATGAATGAAGGTGATTCTATGGATAGTTTTCTAAAAAAGATCAAGGATTTGAAGAAACAATTGATTTTTGTAGATGGTCCTTCCTGACAGTTCACTTGTGCACTATTCTGAATGGTCTTCCCAACTCATATCAGAGTTTTGCTTCTACTCTTTGTTTGATGATGAAACGCAATCCAAATGCCTTAACATTTGAAGAGTTAGTTTCTATTTTGTTGCAAGAAGACCAGTCTAGGCATAACAGGTCTATTATGCGTGTTCTAGATCAAGCTTTCCTCGCTAGTCAGAAGGACAAAGGAAAATGGGGCTCTTCTACTAGTAAGCAGAAATCTGCAAATGCTACACATTCAAAGAAGGAAGACAAAGATGAGAAGAAATAAAAAAAGTAGAAATTGTTTTGAAAATACTGTAAAGCAAATGATCATGTCATTAAGAGTTGTCCAAAACTGGCTACTAAAGAGGCAAAGAAGAAAGAGGCTAGAATGGTTGTTGCAGAGGCCTCTACACTAAAAAGAGAGTCTGCTAAACTTGTGTAGGATGAAGAATGGGTGTTTACTACTGCTTGCAATTTCGACCCATCTTCTCATGAGTGGTTCATGTCTACAGTAGACTGAGATGTTTGGGACTTTGATAGTGGGACAACCAAACATATTACCTCACAACATAGTTTCTTCTCTTCACTCGAGCATGCCCCCATAGGGAATACTGTTACATGTGCCAACAACTCCTCTTATCCTATTATGGGAGTTGGTAAGATCATTTTGATTACTACTGATGGTAGTTCTTTCACTTTGTTAGATGCTTTGTTTGTGCGAGGGATCAAGAAAAATTTGTTGTCAAGTTTTGCATTAGCCAAGATTGGCTTGGTTGTGAAATTTGTCGATGACAGATGTACAGTTCATGATCTATCAAATGGCGACGTCATTATTGCTTCTGGCATTTTATGTTGTGGGTTGTATAAGCTCATAGACTATGAAAGATTTGTAAATGATTCGGCATGTGCAGTACATGATTCTCGGGCTATGCCAGATGCAAATCTTTGGCATGCACACTTTGTTCATTTGAATTTTGCTAGTCTGCTATGCCTATAGAAATCTCAAATGGTGTCCTCTTTGCCCGAACTTGAAGCACCCGGAAAACATGTTTCTAAAGGCTATATTTTGGGCAAAATGCAGCGTTCTTCCTTTCCAAAAGATGGTTCAGTTCGGCCTACTTAGAAATTGTAGCTTGTACATAGTGATGTATGTGGTCTTATGTAGACACCTTCTTTTGGGAACTATCTTTACTTCGTGACTTTCATCAATGATTTTTCTAGGCATGCACGGGTATATCCATTGAAGGCAAAGTCTGAAGTGTTTATGTGCTTCAAATAATTTCTGCTTTTGGCTCAAAATCTATCAACATGTAAAACGGACACCCTCCATTCTGATCAAGGGGGGGGGGTATATGTCTTCTGACTTTACTGCATTTTTGGTTGAATGTGGGATAAAACATCAGTGTACATTGTCGTATACACCTCAACAGAATGGAGTTGCTGAACAGAAGAATAGGTCACTCATGGAGATGGCAAGGTGTATGGTCAAGAGTCAGGCTTTACCACATAGTTTCTGGCTTGAGGCTATCATGTGCACAACATATGTACTTAACAGGTGTCCCACTAAAGCGCTCTAGTGCAAGCTCCTTGTTCATTACATCACTCCCAAGGGGGATTTGTTGATATATTTAGGTAGTGATATGTGTGAACACTCTAGGACCATCGAGGCACTTTTTTCCCTCTTTAGGAGGTTTTTTTACCCAGCTTGTATATATGCCCATTGCCCTAACGGGCTACTTATCTTTGTACATTCTAGTGGTAATACATTTTGTATTGTGTGTTGTGCTTTAAGCTTCTTCTTCTTCTTCTTCTTCCTTGTGTTGTTCGCGTGCTTCCACAGATGTATAACTCCAACACTTAACTACTTGCCAATGCTTCACACCTAGGCAATGCATAAACGTGCTCATCTGTGAGACAGAAAACTAAATATCTGGCCGAGTAATGCATAAATAAATCAAGCATCCAATAGCCAGCTAATAGAGAATAGCATCAAATGCATCTCCAACATCATGAAGACTCAATCATAAACCTGTCTCCATAGGAGTGGCAATCGGTTTACAATCTTCAAGGCCAAAACACTACAATAATGTGTCAATATATTTCATTTGACACAAAGCCATTCCACCATCAACATGCATAAATTGAATGCCCAAATAATGATGCAAATGCCCCAAATTAGGCATCTCAAATGAGGCATGTAAACAAGCCTTGAAATCAGCAATATGCTTCTCATGAGGACTAGTGAGCAGCATGTCCTCAACATACACCACAATGATTAGAAGTAGATCATTAACACGCTTAACATATAAGGTGCTTTCAGCTAGAATGTTCTCAAAACCATATGAAATGAGATAGGCATGTATCTTTTCATACCAAGTATGTGGTACTTACTTTAAACCATAATGTCTTCTTTAACCTGCACACCTAGTTTTCATGCCCTTTCTACACAAGGCCATGGGGCTGAAAAACATACACTTCTTCATGCAAGTCACCATTCAGAAATGCTATTTTGATGTCCAACTAATGTACATTCCAATCATGATGAGCTGCAAGTGCACATATGCTATGAAGTGTAGTCATTCGGCAAGTAGGTGCAAAGGTTTCATCAAAATCGATGCCTCTTTCCTATTCATAACCCTTTGCAACAAGCCTAGCCTTATACCTATCAACTATTCCATCAGGTTTATGCTTCAGCTTGTATACCCACTTAGTGCTAATGGCCTTCTTGCCAGGAGGCAAGTCACATAAAGACCAGGTACCATTTTTCATCTTAGCATCATATTCAGATTGCATTGCAGCCATCCAATGTTCAGAATTTTGTGCTTCATCAAACGAAACAGGTTCAATCTCATCACAGAGACTAGATGCAACCATAGCATAATAATCTGATGCAAAAAATGTTGGGAAAGATGGATGGACACTTCAAGATGATGAGTAGGTACTGCCAAATCCTACTTTGTACCAGCCCTTTGATGCTTCAAAGTTGATAAGTAGACCTTCTTAGCTTTCCAATAACACCATAAAATGGCCTATGTACTTTGGAAATGATGTATGAAATAATTGAATCAAAACAGACAACTTTGAACTTCAAATCTTCAAGAAAACCTTATATTTTTTACCATACACCTGCTGCATCTTTTGCTCAGTATGACCAGCACAGTAGGAATTGGAAAAAATCCTTTTAGGAGTATCTAATTAGCTTAGCAAGCTAAGTATTCCAAGTGGAATCACTTAAAAAGATTAACTATGCTGAGAGAAAATAATTTAGCAAGTAAACCTTTAACCCCGATATTTTAGGACTGTTGCAGACTTCGACCAGAGATCACTTCGACGGACTTTTCTTTGAAATGGCTGAATAGAAATCCTTCAAATTTTGACAGCATGTAGAAGACTCATATGGTTCCAACAAGCTATAGATCTTTGAATTTGGTGGAGGAATGAGTGAGATATGATCTCCACAAGTTGAGTGATTTACAAAGACTATGACAGAGAACTCAGAAATAAACAATGTAGATATATGTATTAATGAACAATGTTGTACAATGCCATAGGCATAAAGATCATTGCCTAATGGTGTAGAAAGGTGTGGGCTATAGTGTATGCCTCAAACACACTCAGATATGAGAATGAGGAGCTCGGAAAGTGACTCTCTATCTTGCGACTTTTTCTTGGAAATTTATATAGATGTTCACTTCCAATTTGAATTTGAATTCAAATTGTTGGCTCTCTCTAAAAAAGGTGATCCTCCATTATAGGAGATATTCCATCAATCAACTCCTAACTTTTCCACGAGTTCTTCTTGGTAGGTGTTTACAAAGATTCCAAGTCAAATATGACTTTTACAAAAGGATAAAATGGTAATTAACCATTAGCATTGATTCTTATGCATCTTCATATGTGTATGACCTACAAGACAAATGTGTAGGCTTGTAAATTGCACCAACAGCTCCCCCTCAAGCCAAACATTTTGGCTTGGTCTTCGTCTTCAGTCTTCATGTATATCCTGCAATCCAATCATTGATTTGAACCTACAAAGTTTGGTTCCATCCAATGCTTTAGTTAACAAATCTGCACACTGCATGTTGGTTGATACATATGTTAGTTGAATGTCCTTGCTCAATAGCTTCTCTCTCACATAATGGTAATGGACCTCTATATGCTTGGTCCTAGCATGATAAATAGGATTAGCTGCAAGGTGAAGTGAGCTTGTATTATCTCCAAAGATCAATGGTGAGGTAGTATACAAACCCAATTTTGTATACAATAACTTGATCCATATGGCTTCTTGGGTAGCATTAGCCAATCCTCTATACTCAGCCTCTGTAGAAGATAAAGCAACAGTAGATTGCTTCTTTGAAGACCATGATATTGGTTTATCACCTGCAAATGAAATGTATCCAGAAGTGCTCCTCCTATCATCCTTACATCCTGCCCAATCTGCATCTGAATAGATCTTAATGTCCAAGTCTGATGTGTAAGGAAAATACAAACCATGATGTTGAATGCCTTTGAGATACTTTAGAATTCTTTTGGCAGCTTCTAAGTGAGGTACCCTTGGTTTGTGCATGAACTGACTTAGCACACTAACTCCATATGCAATATCTATCCTTGTCAAGGTAGCATAGTTCAAGCTTCCCACTACGCTTTGGTAACCTGTAATATCATCAATTTCATCACCTTCATGGGCACTTAGTTTTAGGTTTACCTCCATTGGAGTACTTGCAACTTTGGCATCCTGCAAATGAAACTTCTTCAACATATCCTGTATGTATTTTTTCTGAGTAATATAGATTCCAGAGTTAGTATAGACTAACTCAAGTCCAAGAAAATACTTTAGTAAACCAAGATCACTGATCTGAACTCCTTCATCATCTGGTTCTTGATTTGTCTGATTCCATTGACATCATTACCTGTAAGTATGATATCATCAACATATACACATAGGTATATTATCTCTGAATTACTTCTCTTGATAAATAGAGAAGTGTCTGCCTTGCTCATAACAAAACCTTCATCTTGAAGATATGTGGTTAACCTGTGATTCCATGCCCTAGGTGCCTGCTTCAATCCATAAAGAGCTTTATTCAACTTGCACACATATGTTACCTTGTTTGGATCCTCATAGCCAGGAGGTTGTGACATGTATACCTCCTCTCAAATCCATCCATTCAAAAAAGCATGTTTTACATCTAGCTGATACATGTTCCAATTCTTAGATGCAGCCACACTCACCAATACCCTGATGGTTGGCATCTTGGCTACAGGTGAGAATGTTTCTTCATAGTCAATGCCTTGGGTTTGTGCAAAACCCTTGGCCACCAATCTAGCTTTATACCTGTTTATTGACCCATCAGAATTTCTTTTGAGTTTATAGATCCATCTGGATCCAATTACCTTCATGGACTCTTTCTTTGGTACTAGTTCCCATGTGTCACTTTCTTTGAGTGCTTCAATCTCCTCATCCATAGCTTCCTTCCATTCTGTCTTAGTTTTTCCTTCTTCATATGATCCTGGTTCTTCAATTGACAAATCTTTGGCAAGATAAACAGAGTGTTTAGTAACAAGAGAGGTGTCATACCCATATCTGATAGGTTTTTTGCTCTCCTTTTGTGATCTTCTGATTGATTGATTTGAAGATTCAGGTATGTCTTCAAGTTTCTTCATCTTGAGTTTGCCTTTGGACTTCCATGCCTTGAATTCTTCAAGATTGATAATGTCTTCATCATTTGAATTGGTGTCTTCATCATCTGAATTGGTGTCTTCATTTTGAGTAGGTTCCTCCTTAATAAGACTTGGAAACTCCTCCTCCAAGTCATAGGGTAGGTTAACCTTCCTGCATTCATTGTCATACCAAGAGTCATTTTCATCAAAGATAACATCTCTACTAACCATGAATCCCTTATTTGAAGGGTTGTGGAGCTTGTACCCCTTCTGATTTAGATCATATCCAATAAAGATACACTTCTCAGCCTTAGGGTCTAGCTTACCTCTTATCTGAGAAGGAATGTGTACATATGCTACACATCCAAATATCCTGCAATGATCAAGTGAGGGTCTCTTACCATGCCATGCTTCATAAGGGGTCATCCCATCAAGAGATTTAGAAGGCAACCTGTTTATGAGATAAGTGGCAGTAGATACACTCTCTGCCCATAAGTAGTTAGGTAATTTCTTTTCATTCAACATTGACCTAGTTGTTTCAACAATCAATATGTTTCTTCTCTCAGCTACCCCATTCTGTTCAGGAGTATACCTTGTGGTGATTTCTCTCTTGATTCCTTACAAGAATGATTCAAACTCATTTGAAAAGTACTCACCTCCTCCATCTGACCTTAGCCTCTTTAGGTTTCTTCCTGTCTGATTCTCAACAAGTGCAAGATATTTTTTAAAACAATTGAACACTTCATCTTTGTGCTTCATAAAGTACAATACAGTCCACCTGCTATAATCATCAATAAAAGATACATAGTACCTTGATCCTGAGATTGAAGGGTCTTTGCTTGGTCCCCATACATCTGTATGAACAAGTTCTAGGTAGTCCTCATGCATGTAGCCTTTCCTTGAGAAGGGTAACCTGTAAGACTTCCCAAACTGACAAGCACCACATTTATAAATCATGTGTTGTTTGGAAACATTAGGTATTCCCATTACACATTGATCCCTGCATATTTGTTTCAAGGTTCTTTCTCCTACATGCCCTAATCTCTTATGCCAAATCTCAAGTTCTAAAAGTGTTTGATCTTTATAATTGTAGAGTGCAATATTCTTTGTCTTCTAGCTCAAAAGTAAAAAGTCTACCTGTCTTTTCTCCTTTAGCAATTCTCTTGAACCCATGCTTGGGATCCTCCACAAATGCTCCAAATTGGTTGAATCTAACCTGCAAACCTTTTTCCACAATCTGTCCAACACTCATCAAACTTTTGGTAATGGTTGGTACATATAGTACCCTACTCAACAAGTTTTGATTTCCATCACAAGTTTTAACATTTCCAACTTTAACCACTGAGTGCTTGGTGTCATCACCTGTTTGTACTTGATGCTTACCTCTTGGTTCTTCAAGGTCAGAGAGTAGAGCTTCATTGCCAGCCACATGATTTGAGCATCCTGCGTCAATGTAGAAGAGATGGTCATCATTTGTACCTGGTTTTGAAGTCATGTTCATAATCAGAAGAGAATCATCTTGCTCTTCTGTATAGTTGTTGTAATCTTTTCTGGATTTGAATCCTCCTTTCTAGTTGCCATTGTAGTAGTTGTTGTAGTTGTTGTTATAGTTGTTGTTGTATCCTTGATGATGGTTGAATCTACCTCTTGATTGTGAGTATCCACCTCTTTGATATCCTCTTCCTCTCTGATTCTTGTAGTTCCTGAAACACTCATCTGTAGTATGATTTGATAAACCACAAATGTTGCATGATGAGGAGTTATAGGATCTTCACCTACCTTGCTTACCTCCTCTTCCCCTTCCTCTTGATGATCTACCTCTCCCTGCATAGTTGACTTGGGAGGTAGTGCCTTCATCCTCTCCTTTCTTGTTCTTGCCTTTATCTTTAGATTTACTTTTATTAGTGTATAGGGCAGAAGAGCTATTACCTTTGGATGAGTCTCCATTCTTGTTGAGCTTGGCTTCATGAGTGAACAATTGCCCCATGAGAGTGGTAAGATCTGGAATTTGCATGTCCATGTATAGGTCCATGGCAGTGGTGAAGCTTTCCCATTTGTCATCAGCTCTTAGTCACAAACTCTGAAATAGCCTGCTTAGGTTGCTTCCTTAGTGTGGTGAATTCAATCCACAATTGGTTTTTTCTGGCCCTTGTGTTGGAAGAGAAATAGGATGACAAGGTTTCCCAAGTTTCTTGGGATGTCTTATATTTTCTAATATGTGGCAAAAGAAAATCAGAGATGGAGTTGAGTAAGTAAGACCTTGCTAATGCATCCTTAGCACACCATGTGTTGAGCTTTTCATGTTTGAACTTCTTCCTTTGTTGGTAGTCCTCTGGTTTTGAATGAGGGTAATTCCTCATCTCCTGAGACGTATCCATAAAGACTCCTTCCTTGTAGGTATGTCTTCATCCTTAGAGACCATGCTTGATAGTTGTTCCTGTCCAATTTATCAATAAATGAAGGAAAACCATCTCCCATTTTACCTTAACTTTGCTCTGATACCACTGTTGGGAAAGATGGATGGACACTTCAAGATGATGAGTAGGTACTGCCAAATCCTGCTTTGTACCAGCCCTTTGATGCTTCAGATTTGATAAGTAGACCTTCTTAGCTTTCCAAGAACACCATAAAATGGCCTATGTACTTTGGAAATGATGTATGAAAAAATTGAATCAAAACAGACAACTTTGAACTTCAAGTCTTCAAGAAAACCTTCTATTTTTTACCATACACCTGTTGCATCTTTTGCTCAGTATGACCAGCACAATAGGAATTGGAAAAATTCCTTTTAGGGGTATCTAATTAGATTAGCAAAGTAACTACTCCAAGTGGAATCACTTAAAAATATTAACTATGCTCGGAGAAATTAATTTAGCAAGTAAACCTTTACCCCCGATATTTTAGGACTGTTGTAGACTTCGACCAGAGATCACTTCGACAGACTTTTCTCTGAAATGGCTGAATAGAAATCCTTCAAATTTTGATTGCATATAGAAGGTTCTGAGCTGGTTCCAATAAGCTATATATCTTTGAATTTTCTAGAGGAACGAGTGAGATATGATCTCCACAAGTTGACTGATTTACTGAGACTATGACAGAGAACTCAGAAATAAACAATGTAGATATATGTATTAATGAACAATTTTGTACAATGCCATAGGCATGAAGATCATTGCCTAATGGTGTAGAAAGGTGTGGGCTATAGTGTATGCCTCAAACACACTCAGATATGAGAATGAGGAGCTCGAAAAGTGACTCTCTATCTCGTGACTTTTTCTTGGAAGTTTATATAGATGTTCACTTCCAATTTGAATTTGAATTCAAATTGTTGGCTCTTTCTAAAAAAGGTGATCCTCCATTATAGGAGATATTCCATCAATCAACTCCTAACTTTTCCACGAGTTCTTCTTGGTAGGTGTTTACAAAGATTCCAAGTCAAATATGACAATTACAAAAGGATAAAATGGTAATTAACCATTAGCATTGATTCCTATGCATCTTCATATGTGTATGACCTACAAGCCAAATGTGTAGGCTTGTAAATTGTACCAACAAAAAAGGCACTATGCGAGCCTAAATGAGTACGGTATGATAGAGGTGCATCTAATTTGCTATCACGCAAAGTCTACACCAGCCATTTTGGCATAGTTTTTGCCACCTCAATATTAGCTCTTTCATTAGTAAGTGCATCATGTAAATCTGCATCAGAAATAGAATGATTTGCATCATCACATGAAACATGTAAAGGCTCAGAAGTTGCCTCATTAGGACTAGCACTAGACTGTCCACCTATAAAAAGAGGCAGCAAAGTATCATGCATGTCTTTGGAGCTAAGAGATGTCTCCTTCATACATGAAAGTAAAGGCTAAATAGCATCTTCCACAAAAAAAAGAATCACCGCTAACCAAAATGCGTTTAATCTGTGGATGATACAGATGAAAGCCTTTGCTTTGAGAACTGTACTCAACAAAAATACATTTTATTGCTTTATCATCCAATTTCATGTGATCCTGTTTAGAGACTAATGCATATGCTAGACAACCAAAAACACGTAGATGAGCAACAAATGGATTGTGACCATTCCAAGCCTCATATGGAGTGATAGACTGCAATGCTTTAGTGGGACATGTGTTAAGTACATATGTTACACACATGATAGCCTCAAGCCAAAAACTATGTGCTAAAGCATGACTCTTGACCATACACCTCGTCATTTCCATTAGTGACCTATTCTTCCATTGAGCAACTCCATTCTGTAAAGGTGTATACAACATTGTACATTGATGTTTTATCCCACATTCATTCAAAAATGCATTAAATTCAGAAGACATATATTCCCCCCCTCGATCAGAACGAAGGGTGGCCATTTTACATGCTGATAGATTTTTAGCCAAAACCAAAAACTGTTTGAAGTACATAAAAACTTTGGACTTTGCTTTGAGTGGATATACCCATGCATGCCTGGTAAAAACCATCTATGAAAGTCATGAAGTAAATATAGTTTCCAAAAGAAGGTGTCTGCATCGGACAAAAGACAGTATGTACAAGCTGCAATTTTTTAGTAGCCCGAACTAAACCATCTTTTGGAAAGGAGGAATGCTGCATTTTGCCCAGAATATAGTCTTCACGGACATGTTTTTTGGGTGCCTCAAGTTTGGTCAAAGAGGACACCATTTCAGATTTCTGTAGGCATAGCAAACTAGCAAAATTCATATGACCAAAGCGTGCATGCCAAAGCTTTGCATCTAACATAGCCTAAGAATCATGTACTGCACATGCCGAATCATTCACAGATCTTTCATAGTCTATGAGCTTATACAGCCCATGACATAAAATACCATAAGCAATAATCATGTGGCCATTTGACAAATCATGAACTGTACATCTGTCATCAACAAATTTCACAACCAAGACAATCTTGGCTTATACTAAACTGATAACAGATTTTTCTTGATCCTTGGCACAAATAAAGCATCTAACAAGGTGAAAGAACTACCATCAACAGTAGTCACAATTACCTGTAGGGGAAGGCTCAAGTGAAGTGAAGAAACTGCGATGCAAGGTAAGATGTTTGGTTGCCCCACTATCAAAATACCAAACATTTGAGTCTACTACAGACATACACTGCTCATGAGAAGATGGGTCAAAACTGCAAAGAGTAGTGAATGCCCATTCTTCATTCTACACAAGATTAGTAGACTCTGTTTTCGATGTAGCCGCCTCTGCAACAACTATTCTGGCCTCTTTCTTCTTTGCCTCTTTAGTAGCCAGTTTTGGACAGCTCTTAATGACATGATCATTTGTTTTATAGTATTTGCAAAACAATTTCTACTTTTTTTATTTCTTCTCATCTTTGTCTTCCTTCTTCAAATGTGCAACATTTGCAGATTTCTGCTTACTAGTAGAAGAGCTCCATTCTCCTTTGCCCTTTTGACTAGCCAGGAAAGCTTGATATGCAACATGCATAATGGGCCTATTTTGCCTAGACTGATCATCCTGCAACAAAATAGAAATTAACTCTTCAAATAATAGGGCATTTGGATTTCCTTCCATCATGAAACAAAGAGCAGAAGCAAAACTCTGATATGAATCAAGAAGACCATTCAGAATGGTCTGCACAAGTGAGCTATCTGGTATAACTTCATCAGCAGAAATCAACTGTTGCTTTAAATCCTTGATCTTTGTTAGAAAACTATCCATAGAATCACCTTCATTCATATGATCACTCTCCAACTATTTTCGGAGGTAAGCAACATGAGCCTCATTCCTAGCTTGGTACGATGTGGTAAGTGTATCCCAAGCATCCTTAGTTGTTCTACAAGAGCAAATGTGAGGAATAATGGCACGCTTGATAGACAAGGCTATCGATGCATGTGCCTGAGCATCACTGCCATCCCAACAAACTCTACAGTAGGTGAAGCAAAAACCACTGGACAAAAGGAATCTGAAGAATATCAGCATCTTTAATGCCATCTGCATCAGCTTCAATACGTGTATTTGTATAGGATTATTTTCAACACCTTGCACAATGTTCCATGGTCCTTTTGCACCAATACATGTTGCATCATATAAGCCCACAATGGGTAATTAGTACCGTCTAACTTATCCTCATAGCCAACATATGGAATACCTCACTACTTTTAGCCATGGCCACTAACTAAAATACCTTGATGCAAAAAAATGATTGTATATGAAAAAGTTGAACAGAACTACCCTGACGAGTTCTGTTAGACTTGTAGCAGACTTCGAGATGCTTATACTGATGAACCGAAACCTGTATATATCTTTGGCACAAAAAGATGAAATAGCTTGCACAAGCACTATGATAGCATTTGAAGGCCAAAACAAGCTCAAATCACGATTTTGGCACCACAAAGTGAACCCATTTTGATCTCCTAATCACCTTGAGTATGCTCACCAAATTTTGTGCGATTCTGAGACTGTGACCGGAGGGGTGTCGACGACACCCTAGATGAAGCGGCGACCTACTTTGATACCAATTGTTGGAGTTAGACGTATGTGGAAGCACGTGAACAGCACAAGGAAGAAGAAGAAACTTGGACCATAACACACAATGCTGAATGTATTACCACTAGAATGTACAAAGATTAGTAACTCATTAGGGCTATATATACAAGCCAGGGGAAAAAACCTCCTATAGAGGGAAAAAAGTGCTCCAACAGTCGTAGTGTGTTCACACACATCACTACCTAAATATATCAACAATGTTTCCAAAACCCTCCATAATATTCCACAAGCCTTTTGCTACCAATACATGACACATCATGTATCCCCACAATGGGTAATTAATACCATCCAACTTATCCCCAACAATGAATATACAAAATAAATCATTGCTTTCAACTATGGCAAGTGATTAAATACCCTGATGTGGATAATTGATTGTATTTCAAATATTTGACTAGAAATATCTAGTCGAGTTGGACTAGACATGTAATAGACTTTTGAACCTTATACTAGCAAATTGAAAACTCTATATATCTTGGCACAAAGACATAAAATTTTCTACACAATCACTATGATTGTATGTTCAGAGGCTAAAATGAGCTCAAATCAAAATTTTGATGCCATAAAAAAAATTGTTTTGAACTCATAATCTTCATGAGTATGTTCACCAACACAATGGAAGCACACAAACAACACAAGAAAGGATAAGAATATTTGGGAACAATGTGATACTAAATGTATTACCTAGTGAATGTACAAAGATGAGTGACCTATTAGGGTTATAGATGCATATAGAAGCTTGTTGGGTGCATGACTAAGTGAGAAAGCATGATTCAAAGTACACACAAGAGCAAACAAGAATATCAAAGCACAAAGACATGTGATGAATGGAAAAGATCTCTATCAATAGATGATCAATAATATGAGAACGAGTGAAGTGAGAGCTATTAAGTAAATCCCTAAGTTCAAAGTACCACCATATATGATTATATCATGTATATGTGGTTACATGGGGGAAAAACCTATAGCCAACACTAGAGTAAAACATGCCCATGTATAGGGAAACGATTCACATCAAACCTACTCAAAGGGCACATAGATGTAGCAAACCTTGCTAGATAAAATGATGTGAACACATACAAGGAGTGACAAATAAGCCCCCACAAGGTAATAAGCCTAAAGATTTGTAAAAAACATCATTTCTCATGGAAGAGGTTTGTTGAATATGTCTACCACATTAAGTTGTGTAGGCACATATACCAAACCACTATCTCCAGCATGAATACATTCTCTAACATAATTATAATGAGCCTCAATGTGCTTTGTATGCATATGAAACAATGGATTTCATGGAACCACCAATGCACTTTGACTATCCATGAGAATATATGTAGGTGCATCAATCTCCATGCATAGATCCATCAATAGGCATCTCAACCACATACACTATTGTAGTTGTGAGAACTACCCTATACTCAGCTTCGAAAATTGATGTGGTCATATTTAGTTGCTTCGTACTCAACAAACATATGCATGATCTTCCATGGAAAAAGCAATTTTCACTAGAGGACACCCATGCATCGTAAGAACCAGCCCAATCACTATCTATAAAACCCTATAAGCATGGCTTAACATCTTTTCCATAAAAGAGACCCAAACTCAAAGTGCTTTTGAAATACCTAAAAACATGTTATGCCGCTTGCCAATGCTTATTGCCAGGTCTATGCATAAATCAAATCATACTATATGTTCAGCCTTGTGTGACATGCCTATAAACATCTCATAGCTTGCTAATGAAGAGAAGCATCACATCCATCACTTGCATCCTCGATTGAGAGTTTAAATCATGTTTCCACTAGTGTTGAGATAGGCTTGCAATCATCAAAATCAAAACATTGAAGTACTTTCTCAATATACTTTGATTGATGCACAACAATTCCCTCCTCAATCGATACAAATTGGATGCCAAGATAATACTCCAAAAAACCAAAATATTTGACATCAAAAATATGCTGCAAATCAGCCATAAGCATGTCAATTTTCTCATCACATGGCCTAGTCAAGAGAATGTCATCAACATAAAGAAAAAGCACTATAAGATCAGCCCCATTGTTGTGTACGTAAAGTGTGGTGTTAGCAGTGAAGGAGATCGAACCATCAATGGAGCATGAGACAAGGAAGCAAGAGACATCAAAGTCAAAGAGAAGGTCAAGGAGGACCAAGCACACAATGAAGTCAATGAAGATGGCAAGTAGTTCAACCACTTTTCTAGATCATGCATACAACAAACATTGATTTTTATCACTATACTTCATTGTAAATTCTATTTTTGGTAGAATAGAATCTATTTTGTTCAATTCAAGGAGTCCTCAAGCTTTAGTAGAGTAGCCTATGTATTGAATTTCATAATTTTTTGAGCCCGTTTGAGCCTTTAAATGATTTAGGGAGCCTAATGTTTCAATAGGTTGAACATCAAGTCTAAACAAGGTCAAAGCTAGTAAAAAAACTATAAAAAGATCTAGAAAGCTCATTTTTTGTTTAATTAGTTGGAGGGTGAACTTATTTTGAGCATTGTATACTTTCTTTGGGCTTTATAATAGAAGATTCCATTGTTCTCTCTCTTTGTCTTGCCTTGTGCACACATGTGTGTATGTGTGTGCATGCTACTGTGCTTCTCGCTCATGCACGTGCATCTCACTTGCTGATGGTCTTCATAACACCCTCATGTCTTCGTGGATCACCAATTACAAGCTAGATCTCCTCACATTGGTGCTTACCATTGTGCTAGAGTGGCACCAAATCTGGCACCTCTCCCAAGGAGCAAGCTTTGGTGATGAGAATGTGATGGTAAGATGTAGAGATTTGGCATTGGAGTCATAGTTAGTTCTCTTTTTCTTCACTTTTTACATTCTTCATCATCATCCGTACCATCCCTACTCACCGCCTACCTCCATCTCCATCTTTGCAGAATTCCAGCTTCTTGGTCATATTCTCACCTCCATTTCATTTCCCTCATTTTATTGGTGAGAGAGAGCAACCGAGCAATCTAGTGCATTGTGTGTTTTGTGTTTTCTTGAGCTTTCTAGTAGGTACCAACATTAGCAGTAGCATCAGTAGTGTCAACAAGTACAACAACTCTATGCATACATCTCAAGATGAAGACCTCTGTCTATCACGTCAGATAGAAAGTTTTGTGGAAACCCCAGTCATATCACGACAAACTAATTGTCCATCATGATAGAAAACCCATCGAACTCTTTTAACATTGTGATAGACACACAATACGAGAATTATGTCCATCACGATAGACACCAACCATGATAGACTCTCTCCATCACGACAGACATTTTGTGAATTTTTAGGGTTGTGAATTTTGTTGAATTTTGTCCTAATTTTTGGAATTTTGCATATATGTGGCAGTCCTTGGAAGGTCTAAGAAAGCTCACTGTAAATGGCATGCTTGGGATCACACATCCTAGGCAATCGAGCAACAGCAAGGGCATCGAGCACGAGGTTGGAAGAACTCTGTACTAGAGGTTGGAAGAACTCTATACCAGAGGTTGGAAGAACTCTCTACTAGAGGTTGGAAGAACTCTCAACCCCCTCAATCGATTTCCTAGTTTAGGCTAAGCGTGATGATTAAATCTCATTGATTAAAGGTTAAGATAGGCATGAACAAGTTCAAGAGACTTTAAATTCTCAAGTTCAAGGGTAGATTAAGCTACATCAGAGAAAAGCCTAACTGGAAAGAATCGAATTGGATCAAGAAAAACATCAAGTATGACAAAACTTTAAGTGCTCCTAACAATGCATATATTAAGACAAGAAAAAGAAAAATCTAAAGAACTTAAAAACAAACAAGTGATACAAAAGAACATTGTAATGTAGTTCTACTTTAGTGATTGGGAAAACAATCAAAGCATATGAAACTTAGGTTAAGTAGACACCTAGGACAGGATGGATAAAGCATCAAGCCATCTGAAGCTAGTGTCAAACACATAGCTAGGTCATGGGCTCAATAGCTAAGTGACTATCCTTATGTATTGAGCTCAAACACTAGTGATTCGAAAAATGTCATTTAGCATGGAAAGACCCATAGGTAGTTCATGGCTAGCTTATTTGCAGAACCTTGAAGGTCCCTATAAGACTCAATTAGAGTACATATGAACCAACTGATTAAGTGCTCATATCTATGAGGATCGCTTAAGGCAATCAGTGGTCCAACTCAAATATCGTGATCAACCCTTTGGAATTGAACATACAGTAGTGAAATTCTAAGAGGGATCCTATGTTGATAAGCAAGGAACTATGTATGTGGTTATGAGCTTGCCTAATAGGATTCATGAGTTTGGAATAATCATTCCTGAGTCTGAAATAGGACACTTGGAGTAGGAAAACATGGGAAAAGAGCTTAGAACACCTCATAGCACGTCAATCCTATCAAGGATAATGACACCATAATGGATTCCCCATGATAATAAAAGCATAGATCTTTTCTTAAATAGGGAAACTGACAAAGCATTCTAGAGATTCAAGCTTGGCAAACCGAGTGAGGTAGATGGAGCAACAATTTATGAGTTCAAAGACATTGACACCCATGGGAAAGTAATCTATTTAGATAACTCTTCCGAGAGGATGTTCGTGGTCATGGAACATGGTAGGCATGCCTACAGTTGAAAGGGTGAACTTGTTTTCCCTCCACAGAGACCGCATGGTTCTCATGGTTTGCATGGAGTTGGATCTTCTCATGTCCCAAGTATTCATAACGAGAAGACTAGAGAGTGACCCAAAGTGAGTTTTGTAAACCCCTCTGGAAGAGAGAGGTCAGGGTTAGATATGGATAGAATGGATCAAGAGAGACCAAGAGGACCCAAGCTTTAGAGAGGCATGGATGAATTTCCCATGCCTAGACCAAGAGAACACCCTAGGATCTTGAGACCTACCCAACTAGTAAGATCAATGAAGAATTACGTTGATGGCATGGGAGACCCTTATGACCATCTAGAAAAGTTTAGACAAGTGTTGAGAGCCAAACACGTGGAGGATTTGTTACCTAACTCAAAAGTCTCCTTCTAGGTTGCTTTGATCTCTTTGCACAGAATGATGTTTTGTCTTATCATATCACACAATTCATTTTCATGAGCAAACAACTTGGCTTTGTCATGCTCAAGCTCAGCCTCCATTTGTTGTATAGTCTTATTTAATACTATGCAAGTCTACTCCAATACAATAGCTTTCTTAGTTTGCTCTTCTAGCATTGTACTGACTTTGGCTAGAGCTTCTTGTTTATCAGCTAATTCCTAATGCAAAGTTTCCAATTCACTGTCTTTTTTGGTTAACTTTTGTTGCAGTCGTAAGTCCTGTGGTTGAAATCTCAACTCTTTGCCCTGTAAATGTGAGATATCATCTTTGGCCATATCAAGTTTCTCTTGAAAATTCTTCTACACTTTCATTTTCTCTACTTGTTGGGTTGTAGGGTATGCACACATCTTCAATTGTGTATAAGAACGCTCCCTAGATCATAAGAATAACTCTTTCTGTATTTACTTAGAATTTCACATAAAAACACCCTCTTGGGACACTTTTTGATATTTCTCTTATACTAAGGTAGAGAAGCCTTGTAAATAGCCATCTCTCTTGCACGCATATGAGAGAACACACCTAAAAGAACCACACCCATATTTCTTGGGATTTGGTGGTTACAAACAGAATATTTGCCCAAGATATGGTAGTTACACACATGCTTACTTTTTGACTTTTCAAAAGAGCACATGGGGAATAGAGGTTACCCTATATATAGAAGCTCATTTTTGTAAAGGGGGGGCTTTTGGTTGATTGCTCTCATGTAATATCTCTTATGAATGGAAGAAGGCTCTCTTTTACTCCAAGACTATTTACATTTATGTAATGTGTCTTTGTGAGTATGTGAGAGTGGTGTGTGTGTGCCTATGCATGTCTCTCCTTTGTGTGAGTAGAGTAGTTGCTTTACTTGTATTTTACTCATGGACTAAGATCCTTGACTCCCTATTCTCCATGTTTTGAAGCATGTGGCATAGCATGTGTCTGATGCCAATGGCTTGAACATGTTGGAGGTAGGGGTGGATGAGAGGAGAGTCACTCTTGAGCTTTCCTTCTTGCTTCCATGCAAGGTGGTGAGGGTTTTGGTCTTCTACTACTACAACCTCAACACAATTTGGCATCGTTGCCGGGGATGGTCGGCCTTTCATCACTTGGAGAGCTCAAGAACGTGTGGTAAAGTATTGTGTTGCAATTTTTTTTGCTCAATTGCGTAGGATTTGAGTTCTTGCATGGCTCTTTCACCCTTCCATTGGGCATTTAGCTCCCCATTTCTTGTTTTAAATAGTGTAGTTTTCATTCAATTTTGTTGCTTCACAAGAACACTCCCTAACCCCTTTCTCTCTCACCCCCATTCACATACACACTTTAGCACACACTCACATGGGCGTCACTCTCGACCAATTTCATTTCTTTTTTTTAGTGGTAGCCTTGAGTAGGTGGATGGATGGTACTCTCCCTTGTCCTTCCCTCTCTTCAGTATACAAAAAAAAAGAAAAAAACATATATCACAAAAAGGAGCTTTAATCGAGGTGAGCTGCTATGAACTCTTTTTAGATGTTTAAATTTCACCTAAGTTAACATGAAAAAAATGTGTCGATTGGAGGGGCCTTAATCTTCCCTCCACTTTGTGGGTTGCTTTCGCTTTCAAAGATTTTGGGGATGGATCATTATGTCCCTCTCTCTCACCCTTTACTGTCTTGCGTGACATCGAGGTGAACAGGTGTTATGGGGAAAAGACTTTCCCTCTATTTCTCTCCTCTTTCGCTTTGATTAGTCTCATGTGGGAGTTTTTGGGGGAGTTTACTCCTCTATCAAGACCTCTCCCACTGAGCCCTTTTCGGGCTTGTGCTCCATCGAGCACCCCTTCTTCACTTACTTCTTGGGCTGAGCTCCACTAAGGCCGCTCTGTTTGTGCTCCATCCTGCTCACATTCTTCTGCCCAAGGAAGGTAGTAAGTCAAGCATCATCTGCTCCGGCGTCTCCATTTTGGTTCTGATAATGTCTTCTCCCCACTTCTTTCCATGTAGTTTGTGGTCTGGGTGGGCTATTGGACACTGCTCCATGCTTTCCTGAGTTCTCTCTTGTTTCAGCACCACTGAAGAAGCTCGAAGATGATTCGGTGCACCTTCAAGATGCATTCCTATTCAGGTCCTCTTGTTTTCTCCCTTTTTGATGGAACCGCAGGACTTCAAGCTCTGTGTGTATCATCACTTGCCCATCTCTTGGCTAATCAGAGTTGGCGGGGCTTCCCCCTCCTCATCTATGTCCATCGAGTAGGCTAATGCCTCTATGCCGCGTTGCTTGAGGGGTTGAGCTTGATTCGAGCTTCCCCTCCATCTCCTTGTTTTTGCTTCACACCAAAAGGCATGTTGAGTTTTCAGCTACTGCTCATCCTCCTCCATGGGCATCCTGAGTCTTTGCATGATAGGTATCCCTCTGAGTTTGGGAAGTTGTCCACAATTGTGTCGCCCCACCTATTTTGCCCTCTTCCAAAGTCGACGAGAGTACCCACCCTAGCATCTCTTCTCGTTGATGCATATCAAAGATGATGCAACCGTTGCACTACAGGGTTCTAGAGCGCTTACTACATACCAAATCAGGCCAGACACCTCTATACTCAGATATAATTGGGTAGTAGACTCTTTTATGATATTAAGGGCTTTTGTTTCTTGTGTACATGCTCATTTAAGTGCCCATATTCCTTCAGTTTTGCATTTTCTCGATGATAAAGGTGAGTTGTTGCCTTTCTCACCATGGCCCTGAAAACATTATCTGCCACCAGTTAATAGAGCAATTTGGCTTCACCATCTAACGATGCTGAGAACACAATGGCACACTCCTTGCCTTCAAGTAAGCATGCAGGCTTGTGGAAATGCAAAGCCCTTACATTCCATGCCAAAGTAGTTCAGATATATGTGATACTTTGTGCAAGACATCATGATCTCCTTGGGGTGTATCATGGGGTCATCATGTGTTACCATTGTCTGTGTCATATTACCTCCAATTTCTTATCGGCTTTCACATTTTAAAGTTGTACCTCTCCCGAATGGTGCTGTGCTTGGCCACCATGCTCACTTGCACTTGTTGGATGCCTACCCCTCCATGGAAAAGCCCTATGCTTTTTCCATCTTCATATATGTAATATAGTCAGTTGTCATGCATATTTAATGATAATACACAGACCCCCATCACTCTACACCCTAGATGTAAAAAATCCCCCTAGCCCAAATAATTGAAACAGATGACCTCTATTTTGTCGGAACATCAATCTTACACTATGCTTGAGGTGGATTTGATCTACATCAAAGGCTATCGCGTCGAAAGAATATCCGTTGGAGAGTTCTTTTTCTTTTGCTCATTTATTGTATTTTTTTGAGAGACTTTTGATGGTTCATTTACCGTTGTAAAAGCCTTGAGCTTTACACATGTAAAGGTAGAAATATAGAGCCCAAATCCCACAAATTTGTGGTGGTTGAAGTTGCATTCAATCAAGCAATCAATCACCTAAAAGTAGACCAAACTAGGTCTTCACTTTTCCTAGATTGTAGGAAAGTATATTGATTCCCTCCAACAACCATTCCCACCTTCATTTGAATTCAAATTTCACTTGTAGAAGTCGTGGAACACTCTTAGAGTCTATATAAAGACTTGAAAACACTTGTACAATACATGGAAGCAATATACATACACTTGTGACCATCATTGTCTTGCTCCTTCAATTCTCTGCATCATCTTCTTCGCCAACAGTAATCTTGCCGAGGCTGCTGCTCTCTCTCCAAAGCTCCAAATTGAGTGAAAGATAGCTCATTGGAAAGGTATAAATGTCCAGTTTATTCCTATAAATTTTCCAAGCATTTGGTTTAGTAAATTGGGAGAAATATGAGTTTTTCTATCTCAGGGTCAATCTCTACGTATTCCTGAAAAATAGGAAGTACCACCGGTGAATGTTGCATTCATTCCTATAGCATATTTTGCTTATTGCTTATACTTTTGTGCATTCCATACACTCAAGCCTATGTGTATCACTCCCATAAAATGATTTTTTCTAATTGTAATCATGTTGGTCGCTATGGGCATTTGAAGTTCATTGTCTCTTCCATAGATAGTAAGTTTTTTGAGCGAGTCGACCCACAAACCTATCTGTTTTGTATCGACTCATTCTCCTTGATGCTCCAAAGTACATAGTGTGTTTCTTTGCACTTATCATATGCCTATAAGGTCTATTTGAATCTCCATAAGCTCAAGGCTTGGTCTTGTGCCGGTTGGCTTGACCAAACTTCATCGCTTCGAAACGCACTTTTCTACCTTCTACAAGCTTCTCCAAGTTCTTTCAGTGGTATCAGAGCTAGATCAAGATGGGTGATGGCTTTCCCTCAATGATCGAGAAGCCTGATCGACACAACTATGCGGCTTGGCAAATGAGAATGGAGGCCTATTTGCAAGGTAGAAATCTTTATGGAATTGTAGCAGGTGATGAAGCTATGCCTATTCCAAGATCCAAAGGAGGACCTACACAAGACGAGACAGATAAGCTCACACTTTGGTGCGCAAGGGATGCTCAAGCAAGGTCGTACATACTAAACTCTATCTCTGACTTTCTATTTCCACATATTAGAGGATGCAAGACATCTCAAGAGACTTGGGATGCCCTCGAGACTTTCTTTTCTGCTAGTACCAAAGCAAGAAAGAATCATCTTTGGAACGAGTTCAACCAAATGAAGAAGATACCTAAACAAACCATCACAGAGTTTGTTACCAAGGTCAAGGAGGTTGCGGATCAGTTAGCATCCATTGGAGATCTGATTGAAGAAGAGGTCATCATGAGGCAAATTCTCAATGGCATTCGAAGTGATAAGCAATGGCAATCCTTCACGACGGCTTATGATCTCATCATGGATGTGCAGACTCCAAACTTCAACATCTTTCTTAGACAACTCTTCAATCAAGAAGCCAACAATAGCATAAAGGAAGGTAACTCTTTCCTTGGTAATTCAACAAGTGCTCTATATGTAGATAAGAAGGATAAGAAGCAGAAAGGCAAGAAGAAGGAAGAAGATGAAGAAGAGACCTCCCAAGCCAACTTCGAAAGCAAGAGCAAGTGGAAAGGGAAGAAGAAAGGACCAAAGCAAGACAAAGCCAAAGGTCAGAATGTTCAACTTTGTGCCATATGCGATAAGACCAACCACACCACTCAGAATTGCTGGTTCAATGGGAAGACCCAGAAAGGAAGTGGAAGAGGTGGATATGTCAGCAATAGAGGCAGAGGTGGACACAACTTCAATAATAACAATAGAAGCTATAATAGAAGGGACTACAACAATTATTCAGAAGATCAACCACATGAAGACTCATTGCTTCTCATGAATCTAAGCCACAAACAAGGTAAAGAAGATGATCATTTGTTCTACATAGATTCAGGATGTTCGAATCATGTTGCAGGCTGTTGGAGTTAGACGTCTGCGGAAGCACGCGAACAGCACAAGGAAGAAGAAGAAGCTTGGAGCACAACACACAAGACTGAATGTATTACTAGAGAATGTACAAAGATAAGTAGCCCATTAGGGTAATAGGTGTATATACAAGCCGGGGGAAAAAAACCTCCTAAAGAGGGAAAAAAGTGCCCCGGCGGTCCTAGAGTGTTCACACACATCACTACCTAAATATATCAACAAATCCCCCCTGGGAGTGATGCGGTGAACAAGGAGCTGGCACTCATGTATAAGGAAGTGCCGAGCTATGTGGAAATCACTCCACAAAAGGAAGTAAGCCCAAAGCTTTGCGGAAAGCTTCAAACTTCTCCCTAGGCAGAGCCTTCGTGAAAAGGTCTGCAATGTTTTCCTGCGTGGGCACATATGCCAAGCTGATCTCCCCAGCAGAGAACCTCTCCCTGACATAGTGATAATGCACCTCAATGTGCTTAGTGCGAGCATGGAACACAGGGTTCCTCGCAACTACCAATGCGCTCTGACTGTCAGTGAAGATGAAGGTGGCAGAAGACTCGCCAACACCCAAATCAGCCATAAGGCGTCTGAGCCACACACACTCAACAGTCGCTGTGAAAGCTGCCCTATACTCAGCCTCACAACTAGAAGTGGCCACAGTAGGCTGCTTCTTGCTCAACCAAGATATACATGAGCTACCAAGCATGAAGCAAAAACCACTGGTGGACACACGAGTGTCATAGCAACCAGCCCAATCTGAGTCAGAAAAAGCATGCAAATCTGGCGGTAGTGATCCCCCCTTGGGATAAAACAACCCAAGTAGCCGAGTACCACTCAAGTAGCAAAAGATGCGCTTAACCGCTTTCCAATGCGTGACTCCTGGGCAATGCATAAACCTGCTCATCTGTGAGACAGCAAACTGAATATCTGGCCGAGTAATGCATAAGTAAATCAAGCATCCAACAGCCTGCTGATAGAGAACAGCATCAAATGCATCTCCAGCATCATGAAGACTCAATCGTAAACCTGTCTCCATAGGAGTGGCAATAGGCTTACAGTCTTCAAGGCCAAAATGCTGCAATAATGTGTCAATATATTTCGTTTGACACAAAGCCATTCCACCATCAACTTGCATAAACTGAATGCCCAAATAGTGATGCAAATGCCCCAAATCAGACATCTCAAATGAGGCATGCAAATCAGCCTTGAAATCAGCAATATGCTTCTCAAGAGGACCAGTGAGCAGCATGCCGTCTACATAGACAACAATGATCAAAAGCACATCATTAGCACGCTTAACATATAAGGTTCTTTCAGTTGGACTGTTCTCAAAACCATGTGCAATCAGATAGGCATGTATTTTCTCATACCAAGCACGTGGTGCTTGCTTTAAACCATATAATGCCTTCTTTAACCTGCACACCTGGTTTTCATGCCCTTTCTGCACAAAGCCACGGGGCTGAAAAACATACACTTCTTCATGCAAGTCACCATTCAGAAATGTTGTTTTAATGTCCAACTGATGTACATTCCAACCATGATGGGCTGCAAGTGCAAAAATGCTCCGAACAGTAGTCATACGGCATGTAGGTGCAAAGGTCTCATCAAAATCAATGCCTCTTTCCTGCGCATAACCCTTTGCAACAAGCCTAGCCTTATACCTATCAACTGTACCATCAGGTTTACGCTTCAGCTTGTATACCCACTTAGTGCCAATGGCCTTCTTGCCAGGAGGCAAGTCACATAAAGACCATGTACCATTCTTCATTATAGCATCATATTCAGATTGCATAGCAGCCATCCAATTTTCTGAATTTTGTGCTTCATCAAAAGAAACAGGCTCATTCTCATCACAGAGACTAGATGCAGCCATAGCATAGCAATCTGATGCAAAGGAGGTACTATGAGAGCCTGAACGAGTACGATATGACAAAGGTGCATCTAATTTGCTGTCACGCAAAGTCTGCACCAGCCATTTTGGCATAGTTTTTGCCTGTTCAATATCAGCTCTCTCATCAACAAGTGCATCATGTAAATCTGCATCAGAAATGGAATGATCTGCATCATCATATGAAACCTGCAAAGGCTGAGAAGTTGCCTCATTAGGACCAGCGCTAGCCTGTCCACCTGTAAAAAGAGGCATCAAAGTATCATACATGTCTTTGGAGCTAACAGATGTCTCCTTAGTACATGAAAGCAATGGCTGAATAGCATCTTCCACAAAGACAACATCACGGCTAACCAAAATGCGTTTAGTCTGTGGATGATACAGACGATAGCCTTTACTTTCAGAACTGTACCCAACAAAAATACATTTTACTGCCTTATCATCCAATTTTCTACGATGTTGTTCAGGCACTAATGCATATGCCAAACTACCAAAAACACGCAGATGAGCAACAGATGGCTTGCGGTCATGCCAAGCCTCATATGGAGTGATAGACTGCAACGCTTTCGTGGGACACCTGTTCAGTACATATGTTGCACACATGACAGCCTCAAGCCAGAAACTATGTGGTAAAGCCTGACTTTTGACCATGCACCTTGCCATCTCCATGAGTGACCTGTTCTTTCGTTCAGCAACTCCATTCTGTTGAGGTGTATACGGCACTGTACACTGGTGTTTTATCCCACGTTCAGCCAGAAATGCATTAAAATCTGAAGACATATATTCCCCCCCTCGATCAGAACAGAGGGTGCCCATTTTACATGCTGACAGATTTTCAGCCAAAACCAAAAACTGTTTGAAGCACGTGAACACTTCGGACTTTGCTTTGAGTGGATATACCCATGCATGCCTGGAAAAATCATCAATGAAAGTCACGAAGTAAAGGTAATTTCCAAAAGAGGGTGTCTGCATAGGACCACAGACATCACTATGTACAAGCTGCAATTTCTGCATAGCCCGAACTGAACCATCTTTTGGAAAGGAAGAACGCTGCATTTTGCCCAAAATACAGCCTTCACAAACATGTTTTCCAGGTGCCTCAAGTTTGGGCAAAGAGGACACCATTTCAGATTTCTGCAGGCGTAACAAACTAGCAAAATTCAGATGACCAAAGCGTGCATGCCAAAGCTTTGCATCTGACATAGCCTGAGAATCATGAACTGCACATGCCGAATCATTCACAGATTTTTCATAGTCTATGAGCTTATACAGCCCATGACATAAAATGCCAGAAGCAATAATCACATCGCCATTTGAGAGATCATGGACTGTACACCTGTCATCAACGAATTTCACAACCAAGCCAATCTTGGCTAATGCAGAAACTGATAACAGGTTCTTTTTGATCCCTGGCACAAATAAAGCATCTGACAAAGTGAAAGAACTACCATCAGCAGTAGTCAGAATGATCTTACCAACTCCCTTAACAGGATAAGAGGAGTTATTGGCGCATGTGACAGTATTCCCTGTAGGGGCAGGCTCGAGTGAAGAGAAGAAACTGCGCTGCGAGGTAATATGTTTGGTTGCCCCACTGTCAAAGTACCAAACATCTGAGTCTACTGCAGACATGCACTGATCATGAGAAGATGGGTCAAAACTGCAGACAATAGTAAACGCCCATTCTTCTTCCTGCACAAGATTTGCAGACTCTGTTTTTGGTGTAGAGGCCTCTGCAACAACCATTCCAGCCTCTTTCTTCTTTGCCTCTTTAGCAGCCAGTTTTGGACAGTTCTTTATAATATGATCATTTCCTTTACAGTACTTGCAGAACAATTTTTGCTTTTCTGATTTCTTCTCATCTTTATCCTGGTTCTTCGATTGTGCAGCATTTGCAGATTTCTGCTTACTAGTAGAAGAGCTCCATTTTCCTTTGCCCTTCTGACTAGCCAGGAAAGCTTGATCTGCAACACGCATAATGGACCTGTTCTGCCTGGACTGATCTTCCTGCAACAGAACAGAGACTAATTCCTCAAATGACAAGGCATTCGGATTGTCTTTCATCATCAATCGAAGAGTAGAGGCAAAACTCTGATATGAATCAGGAAGGCCATTCAGAACGGTCTGCACAAGTGAGCTATCTGGTATAACCTCATCAGCAGAAATCAATTGTTCCTTCAGGTCTTTGATCTTTGTAAGAAAACTGTCCATCAAATCACCTTCATTCATGTGCTCACTCTCCAACTGTTTTCGGAGGTAAGCAACACGAGCCTCATTCCTAGCCTGGTACAAAGTGGTAAGTGTATCCCAAGCATCCTTTGCTGTTCTGCAAGAGCGAATGTGAGGAATAATGGCACGTTTGACAGATAAAGCTATCAATGCATGTGCCTGGGCATCTCTGCCATCCCAACGAATCTGCTATGCAGTAGGTGCAACAGAAACAGCAGCACGAACAGGAATCTGCGGAATATCATCTTCGACACCATCTTCACAGCTCCAACACCTGTATTTGTAGTACCTGTCGTTACAGGTGTAACAGGACGTCTTTCAACACCCTGCACAATGTTCCACAATCCTTTTGCAACCAGTACATGTCGCATCATATAAGCCCATAATGGGTAGTTGGTACCATCCAACTTATCCTCAACAGCCAACATACGGAATACATCACTGCTTTCAGCCATGGCCGGTGACTAAAATACCTTGATGCAGAAAATTGACTGTATCTCAAAAAGTTGAACAGAACTGCCCAGACGAGTTCTGCTAGACCTGTAGCAGACTTCGAGACACTTAAACTGGCGAACAGAAACTGGTATATACCTTTGGCACAAAAGGACGAAATAGCCTGCACAAGCACTGCGATAGTGCGTTCGGAGGCCGAAACGAGCTCAGATCGCGATTTCGGCACCACAAAGCGAAGCAGTTTTGATCTCGAAAACACCCTGAGTATGCTCACCAAATTTTGTGTGAATCTGAGACTGCAAATGGAGGAGTGTCGACGGCGCCCTAGAAGAAGCAACGACCTGCTCTGATACCAATTGTTGGAGTTAGACGTCTGCGGAAGCACGCGAACAGCACAAGGAAGAAGAAGAAGCTTGGAGCACAACACACAAGACTGAATGTATTACTAGAGAATGTACAAAGATAAGTAGCCCATTAGGGTAATAGGCGTATATACAAGCCGGGGGAAAAAAACCTCCTAAAGAGGGAAAAAAGTGCCCCGGCGGTCCTAGAGTGTTCACACACATCACTACCTAAATATATCAACACAGATAACATTGCTCTTCTATCCGATTTGGAAAGTCCAAAGCATAGACATGAAGTGCAAACAGGGGATGACACAAAGCACAATGTGGAGAAGATTGGTAATGTCAAAGCTTCCAATGGCAGGACAAACATTCTAAGTAAGGTTCTCTATGTACCCACTATCACTAAAAACCTAATAAGTGTAGGCCAAATAGTTGAAAAAGGCTTGCAAGTTAGGTTCACCCAACATGGAGCTTTTGTGGAAAATCCATGTCAAGGCTTCAAGAAGATAGCCAGAGTTTGGAGTGATATTATTCAACTCAGATGGGTTACAGGTTCTTTAATCCTTCAACCAAGCAATTCACTACAAGTAGAGATGTTGTGTTTGAAGAACACAGGTCTTGGTATGATGAAGACAAACAAAAGGTAACACTACCATATGATCTTGACTCTGACTCTTATCAATTAGGAAGCAAGCATGATACACAGGTCCAGGATCCAAGAAGGTACAATCAACGAAGGTATATTCTATCCTTACTCTTCAGATTTGGATATCAAAATATACTCAGATGCAGATTGGGCAAGAGCTAAGGATGATAGAAAAAGTACATCTAGTTACTTAGCATTTGCAGGTTCAAAGCTAGTGTCATGGAGTTCCAAGAAGCAACCAACAGTTGCTTTATCCTCAACTGAAGCATAGTATAGAGGCTTGACCATAGCAACTCAAGAGGCAATATGGTTAAAAGCATTGTATACAGATTTGGGACTTGTGAGTTCCAAACCTCACATATTTGGAGACAATGTAAGTTACATGCATCTAGCAGCAAATCCTATTTTCCATGCGAGAACCAAGCACATAGAAGTCCATTACCACTTCATCAGGGAGAAGCTCATGGCAAAGGAGATTGACATTTCTTTTGTTCCTACTGAAAAGCAAGTAGAAGATATGATGACGAAGGCACTTGATGGAATAAAGCTTTGTAGATTCAAAGCTATGGCAGGTATTCAACCTATCAAAGAATGAAGACTCAAGCATACTTTAGCTTGAGGGGGAGCTGTTGGAACATCAAGCTTACACTATGCTTGAGGTGGATTTGATCTACATCAAAGGTTATCGCGTCGAAAGAATATCCGTTGGAGAGTTCTCTTTTCTTATGCTCATTTATTGTATTTTTTTGAGAGACTTTTGATGGTTCATTTACCATTGTAAAAGCCTTGAGCTTTACACATGTAAAGGTAGAAATATAGAGCCCAAATCCTACGAATTTGTGGTGGTTGAAGTTGCATACAATCAAGCCAGTTAAAGGATAGATGGTTTCGTAAAGATGTGTAGCATATTCAAGATCTCAAGACTTCGAGCTGCTTTTGGGCTATGGACTTCTTAAGAACTTTAGGGCTAAGATTTCTTGAGAGCTTTTTTGGATGGATATGATTATTCTTATCATGATCCTAGGGCCAGGGTTTGCAGATGGGCAACATGGGAGTATGGCTTGGTTTGGGTTTGTATGACTGATGTAGGGATGGTGCCCACATTCCCTTGCCTGAAGAAAATCGAAAACTTGATTGGCTGAAACTCGGATTATTCTTTGATGTGCAATAGTTTTTTGTTGACACATCTAAACCCACTGTCAAAAGATGATTAGATCTTCTATTGCTATGTATAAATCACAGGTCCATTACATCTTCCTAAGGAACCCGGTGCTCACTATGGTGTGATGTCTTTTTGGCTACCCTCCAGGGTTGTCTCCAGGTTTTGTGGATTTTGGACAGCTCTTTGCATTAGGTTGCTTGTTGTCATAGGTTGGTGTTTGCTAAACACAACTTGAGATTTGGTACCCCAAAAGCAGGCCATTATGTTCATGATGTGCTTGTTGCCAAATGTCTATTGCATGGTCGTGACTACCCATGCACATGGGAGTGTGAGTCAAGCCCCATTCATCATGCTTTCATAACATTGGGGCTAATCAGGATAGTTACTTATGACCATGTTCTTCTTCCTTGGGCTAGTAAAAGTTAATATGTGATGAATATTCACTTTTTCATATTATGTAACTTTAAGTTTTTCCTGACCATGCTCCAAGGTTTATTGCAAGTTTTGGGTCCCTTTGCAGAAAAATGAATGTATTTAAAAGAGTTGAACTGAACTACTATGTCAAGTTCTACTAAACCTGTAGCAAAATTTGAGGTGCTTATATTGGGGAATCAAAACTTGCATATATCTTTAGCACAAAAAGACAAAATTTCTTGCATAGGCACAACAAATAGTGTGTTCGAAGGCCGAAACGAGCTCAAATCGTGATTTTGACATCACGTAGCACAACTATTTTGAGATTCTAATTGTCCTGAGTATGCTCAACAATTTTCACATGATTCTAAGACTGTGATCGCAAGGGTGTCGACGATGGCCTAGATGAATCGAAAACATGCTCTGATACCAATTGTTGGAGTTTGAGGTCTATGGAAGCACACGAAAAACACAAGAAGAAGAAGATTCGAACACAACACACAATACTGAATGTATTACCAAGAGAATGTACAAAGATAAGTGACTCATTAGGGCTATAGGAATATATACAAGCCGAGGGGAAAAAAACTCCTAAAGAGGGAAAAAAGTGCCACGACAATCGTAGTGTGTTCACACATCAATGCCAAAATATATCAAGAAACATGAGGTAACTCATGATACTTCAATCATGGCTAGAAGAGAAGAAGAACTTGAACCTATGCCCACTATACCTCTTTCCACTGCTAAGGGAAAGCATCTTAGGGACATGTCTTTGCTTAAAGACCTGAAACCACCTACTTTCATGGGGGATGATAGAGACTGAAACAAGGATGCAGTGTGCACTTTTCTCCAAAAGTGGACTAATTTGCATCAACTTAAAGGAACCCCACCTGAGTATTGAGTGCTCAAAGCGAGTTTGCCGCTTGGACCACATGTATACAAGTGGTGGATGAGTCTGAAAGAGGAAAAATCTATGTAAACGAGACTATAGTGTGGATCATGATTGATGATTCTACAACTCATAAGTTCATAAATTATGGTCTCGTCAAAAAGCTTAAAATTCCCCAACAACCCAATGCACATAAATATGCCATATCTATGATGCAAAGGAATGAAAAAAAAAGTATGGGATACTATGGTATCCAATTTGGAAATCAAGATGCAAGGATATTGTGTACTTGAGTCAAGAAGACTCAAGGACTCGTGCCAATGAAACTGTACCTCAATTGCAGCACAAGTGCATATAGTGGGAAATTAACACACATTTAAATGTCAATCCGATCAAACGACCTAACCAAGTGTATGAGGACATGTGCACACATGATGGAAAATGAAGTGGTTAAGCTTGCATGCATGAGAAAAGACTAATCCACCTCTCACACTTACTGAAATGCTGAAAGTGTCTGCCGCGATACCTCTTACAGTAGTTTTCACAAAATCAAGGATTTCTCCTACCTCCAAACTCCAAATATAGTCAATAGGTACTCGTTTCGAAGCTCTCGACGAGACGCATCTATTGGAAGTGGTTTCACTCGATTCTGACAACTCTGCATCAAGTTATGGCCAAAATGGTGAATGGCGGGAAGCACCCACACTCACGCCACAACTCCTACAAGTTCGCACACACACTGCCGTAGCTCAAAAACAATGGGGAGGGGTAGACAACAGTCCTACACACACATTCCAAGCATTACACACACATACAAGATCAAGGAGAAGATTGAAATCTGTAAAAAAGAGGCAAATTCGAAATTTTTTAGAGCTCCCTCTTCACAATGGCAAAAAGTGCTTACAAAGAGTCACCAAGTGACTTATATACATGTGCCCTAAATTTGGTCCTTTCACACAAGAGACCGGCACTTTATTACTAGAAAAGTGAATTTCCTACTAATTTACAAGGGATATTTTACAACAATTTGGGATTATGCAACTAGAGGACTCCTCTAGTGCATTTACATGGCTTGAGGGAATTCTTGAAGACCTTGAAGAAGAAAAATTATGCCCATTATTTTGAAAATTTTGGGGCTCTTCTCTTATGCTCCTTTGCTCTGCAACACTCTCCCGCTCTTTGTCTTTGTCGTCCCTTGACAGTCTTTTGTTCTTATCTACCTCTTGTCGTCCGCACGCATCTCTTGGTCGGCTCTGCCTCTTCATTAGTCTTGCATTACGTTTTAGTGGTCCTCTGATTTGTCCTGGTTGCACACATCGGACCCTACTGTATTACTGAGGCCTATTTACTTTCTTTCCCCACATGCAACCCTTGGTCAGTTTTGCCTATCTGTTCGACTGGCATTACGTTTTAATGGCCCTGTATGATATTTGTCTTGACATCCTCTAGGCCTGATGCATTTGGTTTGCTTGTTAAATCGGGTTGCCACGCACGCCATTAGTAGACATATGAGGATGTAGCTCTTAAGCCTTGATCTGAACCTTCTGTTGCTCAAGAGGTTGAAGCACCCTCATGGCTATGGAACTGCCTGATATCTTCTTGCACTTCTTCATGGATACTTGTTGGCCCTGGTTCCTCTTTCTAGTTGCATGTTTTTCCTTGGTGTGTGTGCCCCTACGGGGCTCTGTGCAGAGATGGGTGTTGCGCCCCTGCGGGGCTTCTTGCAGAAAGTGGTTCTTTTCATCTTTATTGAGCAGTTTTGGACTTTGATTTCCTTCTTCTTTTCTTTTTGCTTGATTGTCCCTCTACACATCCCTCCTCCTGAACTCTTTCGTCCCCGACAGGCTTTTTGTGGCGACGTGTGTATGTCTGGATGGCCGTTTGCTCTCGTTGATTCAACCGTGACAAATCATGAATTCTTTCCACTGCTGGGACTTGACTCCGTCTTCTGGGGCTTGTCGATGATCCGCAAAGAAACTCGTTTCATAAGCCACCAGACGTGCGTTCAGGTTTGAAGTCATTTTTACAAAAATTTTAGAATCGATTTCAAAGAAGCCGGTGAAAAATGCTTCCTCAAAAGTTTGCATATATGTTGACGGCAAAAACATGAGTCAAGAATAATACGCCATAAGAGTTAAGCAGCTGGGTATAGTGGATAGATAAAAAATGAGAGCTTCGGATCCTTGCGTAATGCCAATGAAATTCAAAAAAGTATATTTGGCATGTTGGAAAACTCTAATGACTATTAGTAGCATACTAAATATTTTATTAGTCATTTTTACAGCTAAATCCGGAACTGTAGCATATCTGGAAATCCAAAATTCCATTGTTTTTACCATATACTCCTCTGTTGGTAGGTAATTGTGTGGAGGGCTAGGTAACAATGGGTAGTTTAGCCACTGATTATTTATGTTGGCCTGGCGCTGTCCTTCCCAAAATTACGTCTAGGAGCGTCTGCGGGGCACGGGACAAAAGGAAGGGTTGACTTGAAGCGCATATGGTGATGCTTCCCACTGTACCCGCAATGTAGGATTATTTTCCAGAATTTTCCTCCTCCAGATGGGATCCGCCTTCTCGAACTCCTCTTGAGTGTAATTGAAAGTATTTTTGTCGAACTGGAGGTTGCTATCGGGTTCTTTATTAGTGGCGGTTCTTATGTAATGCCGCGTTTGTTCCTTTAGAAGACCATATGGTACATTGAAGGTCTTCAAAATTTGTTCTAGTTGTTTGTTTTCTATGTGAGCTTCCTTCATGATCTGTATTATTTGGTCTTCAAAATCAGCAGTGAGTTGGGACACCAGTAGTGCCCTTTTTGGTTGGCTCAATTCTGCAATGTCCCGATTATCATGATCAATGTCGACCTCCTGAGCCTCCCTTATTGGTGAATGATATGAGCGGGGAGAGAGAGGACGTACCTCAGTCTCCACAGTAGCCTCTGTAGCTTGTGGAACTACTGGTGTCCCCTGCTTTGCTTTTTGCTCTAACTGCTCTTGAAGCTGTTTAATGTATTCCTCTTTCTGCTTAATTTCTTCAGTAGCCTTTGCAATTGTGTCTTTATGTTTAAGAAGGTCTTGTGCCACAATATCCATCTGATCGTTGTCTTCTTTACATTGCAGTAGATAACGATTCTCTGCTTTTTTCCATTTAGTTCTTAGGGCAAGTGTGTCCTCCATGTATCTTTTTTCCCAATCTGCAATGACTTATTGCTCCTGTCTGAGCTGATCTTCCATTTTAGTTATCTTTTCTTGCCATTCCTTGATATTCCCTTCTGAGTTGTCAGTAGCCGCTATTGGCTGATCACTGAGGAGAGCTGTCATGAGCTCCTTGTTGCGGTTCCTTAGGTTTTTTGCTTCCTCCATATAGACTTTAAGGTGGGATTCCAAGTTTTTGCTTCGAGCAATTATTCTTGTTGATATATTTAGGTAGTGATGTGTGTGAACACTCTAGGACCGCCGGGGCACTTTTTTCCCTCTTTAGGAGGTTTTTTTGCCCCGGCTTGTATATACGCCTATTGCCCTAATGGGCTACTTATCTTTGTACATTCTCTAGTAATACATTCAGTATTGTGTGTTTGTGCTCCAAGCTTCTTCTTCTTCCTTGTGCTGTTCGCGTGCTTCCGCAGACGTCTATCTCCAACAATTGGTATCAGAGCAGGTCGTCGCTTCTTCTAGGGTGCCGTCGACACTCCTCCATTTGCAGTCTCAAATTCGCATGAAATTTGGTGAGCATACTTAGGGTGTTTCTGAGATTAAAACAGCTTCGCTATGTGGTGCCGAAATCGCGATCTGAGCTCGTTTCGGCCTCCGAATGCACTATCACAGTGCTTGTGCAAGCTATTTCGTCCTTTTGTGCCAAAGGTATATACCAGTTTCTGTTCGTCAGTTTAAGCGTCTCGAAGTCTGCTGCAGGTCTAGCAAAACT
Source organism: Ceratopteris richardii (assembly GCA_020310875.1). Taxonomy (NCBI): domain Eukaryota; kingdom Viridiplantae; phylum Streptophyta; class Polypodiopsida; order Polypodiales; family Pteridaceae; genus Ceratopteris; species Ceratopteris richardii. The sequence goes on from CM035432.1 coordinate 109,536,072, forward strand.
CGTTTGGGCAGTTCCGTTCAACTTTTTGAGATACAGTCAACTTTCTGCATCAAGGTATTTTAGTCACTGGCCATGGCTGAAAGCAGTGATGTATTCCGTATGTTGGCTGTTGAGGATAAGTTGGATGGTACCAACTACCCATTATGGGCTTATATGATGCGACATGTACTGGTTGCAAAAGGATTGTGGAACATTGTGTAGGGTGTTGAAAGACGTCCTGTTACACCTGTAACGACAGGTACTGCAAATACAGGTGCTGGAGCTGATGAAGATGGTGTCGAAGATGATATTCCGTAGATTCCTCTTCGTGCTGCTGTTTCTGTTGCACCTACTGTAGAGCAGATTCGCTGGGATGGTAGAGATGCCCAGGCACATGCATTGATAGCTTTGTCTGTCAAACGTGCCATTATTCCTCACATTCGCTCTTGTAGAACAGCAAAGGATGCTTGGGATACACTTACCACTTTGTACCAGGCTAGGAATGAGGCTCGTGTTGCTTACCTCCGAAAACAATTGGAGAGTGAGCACATGAATGAAGGTGATTCTATGGACTGTTTTCTCACAAAGATCAAAGACCTGAAGGAACAATTGATTTCTGCTGATGAGGTTATACCAGATAGCTCACTTGTGCAGACCGTTCTGAATGGTCTTCCTGATTCATATCAAAGTTTTGCCTCTACTCTTCGGTTGATGATGAAAGGCAATCCGAATGCCTTGTCATTTGAGGAATTAGTCTCCGTTCTGTTGCAAGAAGATCAGTCCAGGCAGAACAGGTCCATTATGCGTGTTGTAGATCAAGCTTTCCTGGCTAGTCAGAAGGGCAAAGGAAAATGGAGCTCTTCTACTAGTAAGCAGAAATCTGCAAATGCTGCACAATCGAAGAACCAGGATAAAGATGAGAAGAAATCAGAAAAGCAGAAATTGTTTTGCAAGTACTGTAAATGAAATGATCATATCATAAAGAACTGTCCAAAACTGGCTGCTAAAGAGGAAAAGAAGAAAGAGGCTAGAATGGTTGTTACAGAGGCCTCTACACCAAAAACAGAGTCTGCAAATCTTGTGCAGGAAGAAGAATGGGCGTTTACTACTGTCTGCAGTTTTGACCCATCTTCTCATGATCAGTGCATGTCTGCAGTAGACTCAGATGTTTGGTACTTTGACAGTGGGGCGACCAAACATATTACCTCGCAGCGCAGTTTATTCTCTTCACTCGACCTGCCCCTACAGGGAATACTGTCACATGCGCTAATAACTCCTCTTATCCTGTTATGGGAGTTGGTAAGATCATTCTGACTACTGCTGATGGTAGTTCTTTCACTTTGTCAGATGTTTTATTTGTGCCAGGGATCAAAAAGAACCTGTTATCAGTTTCTGCATTAGCCAAGATTGGCTTGGTTGTGAAATTCGTTGATGACAGGTGTACAATCCATGATCTCTCAAATGGCGATGTGATTATTGCTTCTGGCATTTTATGTCGTGGGCTGTATAAGCTCATAGACTATGAAAGATCTGTGAATGATTCGGCATGTGCAGTTCATGATTCTCAGGCTATGTCAGATGCAAAGCTTTGGCATGCACGCTTTGGTCATCTGAATTTTGCTAGTTTGCTATGCCTGCAGAAATCTGAAATCGTGTCCTCTTTGCCCAAACTTGAGGCACCTGGAAAACATGTTTGTGAAGGCTGTATTTTGGGCAAAATGCAGCGTTCTTCCTTTCCAAAAGATGGTTCAGTTCGGGCTACGCAAAAATTGCAGCTTGTACATAGTGATGTTTGTGGTCCTATGCAAACACCCTCTTTTGGAAATTACCTTTACTTCGTGAATTTCATTGATGATTTTTCCAGGCATGCATGGGTATATCCACTCAAAGCAAAGTCCGAAGTGTTCATGTGCTTCAAACAGTTTTTGGTTTTGGCTGAAAATTTGTCAGCGTGTAAAATGGGCACCCTCCGTTTTGATCGAGGGGGGGAATATATGTCTTCAGATTTTAATGCATTTATGGCTGAACATGGGATAAAACACCAGTGTACAGTGCCGTATACACCTCAACAGAATGGAGTTGCTGAAAGAAAGAACAGGTCACTCATGGAGATGGCGAGGTGCATGGTCAAAAGTCAGGCTTTACCACATAGTTTCTGGCTTGAGGCTATCATGTGTGCAGCATATGTACTGAACAGGTGTCCCACTAAAGCGTTGCAGTCTATCACTCCATATGAGGCTTGGCATGACCGCAAGCCATATGTTGCTCATCTTCGTGTTTTTGGTTGTTTGGCATATGCATTAGTGCCTGAACAACATCGCAGAAAATTGGATGATAAGGTAGTAAAATGTATTTTTGTTGGGTACAGTTCTGAAAGTAAAGGCTATCGTCTGTATCATCCACAGACTAAACGCATTCTGGTTAGCCGTGATGTTGTCTTTGTGGAAGATGCTATTCAGCCATTGCTTTCATGTACTAAGAAGACATCTGTTAGCTCCAAAGACATGTATGATACTTTGATGCCTCTTTTTACAGGTGGACAGTCTAGTGCTGGTCCTAATGAGGCAACTTCTCAGCCTTTGCAGGTTTCATATGATGATGCAGATCATTCCATTTCTGATGCAGATTTACATGATGCACTTGTTGATGAGAGAGCTGATATTGAGCAGGCAAAAACTATGCCAAAATGGCTGGTGCAGACTTTGTGTGACAGCAAATTAGATGCACCTTTGTCATATCATACTCGTTCAGGCTCTCATAGTGCCTCCTTTGCATCAGATTGCTATGCTATGGCTACATCTAGTCTCTGTGATGAGAATGAGTCTGATTCTTTTGATGAAGCACAAAATTCAGAAAATTGGATGGCTGCTATGCAATCTGAATATGATGTTATAATGAAGAATGGTACATGGTCTTTATATGACTTGCCTCCTGGCAAGAAGGCCATTGGCACTAAGTGGGTATACAAGCTGAAGCGTAAACCTGATGGTACAGTTGACAGGTATAAGGCTATGCTTGTTGCAAAGGGTTATGCACAGGAAAGAGGCATTGATTTTGATGAGACCTTTGCACCTACATGTCGTATGACTACTGTTCGGAGCATTTATGCACTTGCAGCCCATCATGGTTGGAATGTACATCAGTTGGACATTAAAACGGCATTTCTGAATGGTGACTTGCATGAAGAAGTGTATATTTTTCAGCCCTGTGGCTTTGTGCAGAAAGGGCATGAAAACCAGGTGTGCAGGTTAAAGAAGGAATTATATGGTTTAAAGCAAGCACCACATGCTTGGTATGAGAAGATACATGCCTATCTGATTGCACATGGTTTTGAGAACAGTCCAACTGAAAGCACCTTATATGTTAAGCATGCTAATGATGTGCTTCTGATCATTGTTGTCTATGTTGATGACATGCTGCTCACTGGTCCTATTGAGACACATATTGCTGATTTTAAGGCTGATTTGCATGCGTCATTTGAGATGTCTAATTTGGGGCATTTGCATCACTATTTGGGCATTCAGTTTATGCACGTTGATGGTGGAATGGCTTTGTGTCAAACGAAATATATTGACACATTATTGCAGCGTTTTGGCCTTGAAGATTGTAAGCCTATTGCCACTCCTATGGAGACAGGTTTACGATTAAGTCTTCATGATGTTGGAGATGCATTTGATGTTGTTCTCTATCAGCAGGCTATTGGATGCTTGATTTACTTATGCATTACTCGGCCAGATATTCAGTTTGTTGTCTCATAGATGAGCAGGTTTATGCATTGCCCAGGAGTCACACATTGGAAGGCGGTTAAGCGCATCTTTCACTACTTGAGTGGTACTCGGCTACTTGGGTTGTTTTATCCCAAGGGGGGATCACTACCGCCAGATTTGCATGCTTTTTCTGACTCAGATTGGGCTGGTTGCTATGACACTCGTGTGTCCACCAGTGGTTTTTGCTTCATGCTTGGTAGCTCATGTATATCTTGGTTGAGCAAGAAGCAGCCTACTGTGGCCACTTCCAGTTGTGAGGCTGAGTATAGGGCAGCTTTCACAGCGACTGTTGAGTGTGTGTGGCTCAGACACCTTATGGCTGATTTGGGTGTTGGCCAGACTTCTGCCACCACCATCTTCACTGATATTCAGAGCGCATTGGGAGTTGCGAGGAACCATGTGTTCCATGCTCGCACTAAGCACATTGAGGTGCATTATCACTATGTGAGGGAGAGGTTCTCTGCTGGGGAGATTAGCTTGGCATATGTGCCCACGCAGGAGAACATTGCAGACCTTTTCACGAAGGCTCTGCCTAGGGAGAAGTTTGAAGCTTTCCGCAAAGCTTTGGGCTTACTATCTTTTGTGGAGTGATTTCCACATAGCTTGGCACTTCCTTATACATGAGTGCCGGCTCCTTGTTCACCGCATCACTCCCAGGGGGGATTTGTTGATATATTTAGTTAGTGATGTGTGTGAACACTCTAGGACCGCCGGGGCACTTTTTTCCCTCTTTAGGAGGTTTTTTTCCCCCGGCTTGTATATACGCCTATTACTTTAATGGGCTACTTATCTTTGTACATTCTCTAGTAATACATTCAGTATTGTGTGTTTGTGCTCCAAGCTTCTTCTTCTTCCTTGTGTTGTTCGCGTGCTTTCGCAGACGTCTATCTCCAACAATTCTTGCCTTGTCAGTTTCACTAGCTTCATATTTTCTTTGAACTTCTTGCATTTGCGCTTTTAAACTTTCGTTCTCGGTCATCAACACACTTCACTGCTTTTTCTCTTCTTGGACCTCTTTTTCTGTGTTTTTGATGTGCTCTCTTTCTAAGGTCAATTCGGCTGAAAGATTCTTATTCGTTTCCTGAAGCTCATGTTTGTCGTTCATTGCTTGGTTGTAGTCTTCATCAGCTTCAAGCATGAGTTGTTGCGTATCTAGAGCAATTCTAATCATATCTTGTACCACAGGCTTGAGTTTAGCAATGTCTACATTCAACCAAGTTCTTGGTATGCTTGGAGCTTCGCCTGTTTGCACATCTCTTCCCTGCTCCACCTGGATTGTTTTGTTGTGTGGTTGTCTAATTTGTAGCTGTACTTGTGGTTCTTCGTCTTCTTTATCCACTTCAATAGCTTTTGTGGCACTCCCTTGAAATGTTACATCCATGGGGGAGGGTTCTGCCACGACTCTGATAGGCGTGAACGGTTCTTCATCTTCTATTTTTTCTTTTTGAGTCTCCTTCTTTGGTATCTTTATGGACTTCTTACGAGGTGGTGTGGCCTCCTTGATTTGAATGTTGGAAGTTTCATTAAGTTTTATAGTATGCGTACCTTCTTGTTCTGCATTCTCACTTGTGATACTTTGATCAATATGTGTGGCGTGGTCACCCGGCTTGAGGCCTTCTGGTTCTTCCCTGTAGTCAACTTCATTTAACTCCGCCCACTGTCCATCATCCTTCGGTTCGCTTTGAATATCGACATTTAATAATGAAGTGTCATGTTCTTCTTGGGCCTCCGATGATGAACTAGAATTGTCCAATCCTATTTCCCTGTACCGATTTACTTTTGTGAGTTTTGTCTTTGCTTCCGATCCTTGTTGGGTCTGCTGATAGTGATGACCTTGTACAGGTAAGTTTACTTGTCCTTTTGTATATTGATGTGTCTCTTCCAGCGCTTTAGTCAATTCTTCCTCTGTGATTGTTCTTTGCCCTTCAATGGTTGTTTTAGGGAGTACATGGATTCTTTTTGTTGTCGAGGCTTCTTCTTCAACTTGCTTGACTTCTCGGAGTCTCTTCGTGCCTCTCATTTTAGGTTGAGAACTGGTTTCTGCCACTTCCACAATCCTTACCCCTTTTTTCTTTTTTGGTACAGTGGCGACTTTGACGTACTGAGCCAGAGCAGTCGAAGATGGCATTTCCTGCAAGTGTTCTCTTATGCCCAAAGCATGGTAGATCAAGATAGTCAGGGCCATAGTACCATTGAGGAACTTCTTATCATGCCATTGCTTTTTTGCCTCGAATAGTCTTTCTTGCACATAGGGAGTCAGATTAACTTGATTGCCGATTTGCTTTATAGCATGGGACAGTAATTGAACAATGAGCTTTTGGGGAGCCGTGTATTGATTCATGTTTGGGAAGCAGAAGTGTTGGTGAATCAGTCTGACTTCCTCTTCTATATCGACTCTGTTAATGTCGACAAAAGTTCGTGTCTTTGCTCCACGACTCTCTTCCTTTATCATAGTGACACCGTCCTTCTCTCATCCGAATGCTTCCTTAATTAAGTCGTGTGTAAATTGGATGACAACCCATTCATCTCCTTTATCCATAACTCTGGCTTCGGGCACCAATGGATCATGCAGTGCTAGCTGTAAGGTGTTCATTACTTGCGTGCATCTTTGGAAGTCAGGTTTATATATGGGTAATTCAAAATACTTATGAATTCCTGCTTTCTTCATTATGTCGATTGTGGAGGATAGTTCATGTAATACTCTGAAGTCCTGCGACATAATCGGAAAGTGATGCTCTGTGTCCATGATCTTTATGTTCGCCAAGAAGAGATACTCTCCTATTGGTTGCTCATCTCTAAACCAATGCCCCTTGGCTTTTGTGAGACTTTGGGGAGGGAATTCCTGCACCTCCTCTTGGATCGTAGCCTCCGAGTCTTTAGAAGCCATCTGCACTTGTAATGAAAAGTGCATTAGCTTGAAAGGAAGTATAGCAAGTAGTGTAGTGCATTGCAGCGTGTTGTTGTCGCGCATCACTCCGTTTCCCATGATTCCATAGGTGAGATCTCTTACCACATTTTTTTTTTTTTTTTTAATCCTGAAAGAAAACAAGCGTTAGTATAGCCGAAGCATTTATTTAAGTCCACAGTATGTTCATTCCTAAGAGAGTTGAAGCTATGACCTAATCTCACTTGGAGAATGTGCAGCACTAGTTTTAGAGTGCACATCGTGTGCCGAATGCTTGGCCTCGTATTGTGGCCCTATTATGCATACTTGAGGTGCATTGGACACTTCATGAGTGCAATTGGGATCTTTGTTATTTTGCTGGTTAGCTCCTTGCAGTCCCTTGGGTTTCCAAATCCATTTCGTGGATGTTTGAATGGTACATTTTCTTCCTTTGATCTCTCGGTCTGCGGGTGTTGTCTTTGTTTCCCTTAGCGTTCTAGTAGTACTGATGGTTCTTTTCTTGTTTCTGGGACGAATCTGATGTGTTTGTGTCATTCGCTTTTTCTTATGTATTGCATCCGCCTGAGTGCTTATTGCTTGCTTAGCTGCTTGTGTGACCTTCTTGGGAATCCATATCTGTTGGCATGATCTCTGAGCTTCAATCAAAGGCTTGGGGATCCATACTTGCAAGAGTCCTATTGGCGTGGACTTTGATGTAGCTGACTTTTTGATTTCTACTTCCTTTTTAAGAGTGGGTGTTGATTTTTCCTGGTTCTGCACCCGATCCTTCCGTACCCACTTGTATTTGTGTTGCTCTTGATATGAGTATCAGCTTGTTGTTTTCCAGTATGGTGATCTCTTGGCTGGTTGAGTAGGTCCAGGAGAGTGGGTTTCCTTAATGGCCGGCTTTTCCTCCACTGAATGTGATGATTTCGACTCTACTGCGATCATCGTTGGGCTTGAAGTTTCTGCTTTTTCGAAATTGTTTTCGGAGATATTCGCACTAGGATCATTTTTCGGTGTCTTTTCTTGGAACCTCTAAGAACTCTCGACTAATTTGGGTTGGATTAAAGGCTTCTCTTCTAATAAACTGAAAATATCTTTATGCCCTATCTTTGCCAAAACATAACCTTGAGCTAGATGGATGCACACCTCATTCTCAATGATCCAGTCCTGTCCTAGAATTAAGTCTTCTATTAAATCCTCATCTTTGCACACTAAGACTCTTTGTTCCATGGAGGAATTGCCTAGGTGGAGGGGTACATTTGTTGTTCCAAGGCAATCTAGGGTTTGGCCTCCAATTCCTATCAATCGGGCTTTTGTGGAATTCATACTCAGTTGAAGATCTTTTACGACCCTATTTCGTATGCAACTAAATCCTGCTCCTGAGTCTATCAAAGCGTCTATCAATTTGTACTCTGTCTGGCTAATCCCTAGGTTTAGGTAAGGTTGTGTCTTGCACGCACCCATTGTATCAGGATTATGGACTTGGTAATTAGCCATAGGGATAGGCTCCTCTCCGTGGAGATAACGTTCATCTCGTTGCCTAATCCATTCTTTCCGTTTCCTAATGCGTTCCATTGCTTCTTGCCGAGCTTCCTCTCTAATTCGCTCCTCCTCTCTCTTCCTATTTTGGGCTCCTACTAGACGTGAATATTCAATGACTTGGTTTAGAAAGTGAGTGCCTCGATCGCTCACTAACTCTATAGGCAGTCCATATCTTGTAAAGACATTCTCAAATAAGAATTTTGCAGTTGTGTGTGCATCATTCTTTTTCGTGGCTTTTGCCTCTACCCATTTCGTAAGATAATCTGTGGCAACAATAATGTATTCAGCATGTGTACCTTTTGCAGGGGGGTTAATGGGTCCTACAAAGTCTATACCCCACTTAGAAAATGCACGTCCGCCCATCATAGGTTTCAATGGCATTTCATCTCTGCGAGTAGGAAACTGAGTTCTTTGGCACACATCACATCTCTTTACATAGGTATGAGCATCCATGTGAAGAGTGGGCCACCATAATCCTGCAAAGAGGATGGCTTTGATTATCCTATCGGGTCCAAAATGACCTCCTGCAACACCTTGGTGTGCAGTCTCTAGTATGCTCAGATAATCGCTCTCATGAACACATTGTCTTAGATATCCATCTCGTCCTCTTTTGTATAGGTTATCGCCAATAAGTGAATAGTCTTGAGCTTCCTGCTCCAAACTGCGTTGTCGAGCTAAGGTCATGCCTTGAGGGAATGTCTTCGTCCTCAAGTATGTCACTAATGGTTCACTCTAGTCTGGTGTGGGAGACACATGATATAGTGTAGCATGCTCTACTGGTGGTCTTTCACAACAAACATGGCATTCCTTACACAACTTGTAGACATCTGCTTCCATCGTGGGCCAATATACTCCTAATCTATGCAGAGTCTGTAATGTTCGATGTTTTGAATGATGTTGCTTTAATGCACCTATGTGTGCTAATTGCAACCAATTCGCATGTTCTGATTCATCTACACAACAAGCCAGAATCTTTTGATTATCCTGTTTATATATGCTTCCTGCCATTATTTGGTATCTCTGAGACTTGGTAATCTCTCCTTCTTTGATCTTTATCCTAGGATTCTTGGGTCCGTACGTGAGAATAGGGACTATAGGCTTAGCCCATTCTGGTGCTATCTCAAGATTAAACAAGTATGCATCTGGTAGATCATCCGCTACTCCTTGAGGAGCTTCTCCTGAGGTTAATCTTGAAAGGTGGTCAGCTCTAAGATGTGTCTTTCCTTTCCTGACTACTACTTCAAAATCATACTCCATGAGTAATAGAAACCAACGTATTAGTCGTCCTGTGTTACATGGCTTGTTGACTAAATACAATAGGGCTTGATGATCCGTAAAGAACTTGAATTTGTTGGCCAACAAGTAGTGCCTGAACTTCTTTACCACGTAGATCATCCCTAATCCTTCTCGTTCCGTCGTGGTGTAATTTCTTTCTGCTGCGTTCAATTGTCTGCTTGTGTAAGCTATGGGGAGATCTATGTTACCTTCATTCGTGGGTTGTGCTAACACACATCCTATGGCATAATTGGATGCATCCACATGTACATGGAATGGCTTACTCCAATCTAGGGTTGTCAATATAGGTGCTGAGCACAAACGTCGTTTAAGTTCATTGAATGAATTTTCACATTCATCTGTCCATTCAAAATTGGTTAAAAGAGAGTACAAAGGCTTGGCTATGATTGCATACATGTGTATGAATCTCCTATAATAACCGCAATGGCCCATAAATGCCTGTACTTCTTTCACATTAGTTGGTCTAGGTAAATCTGCAATTACCTTCACCTTTTCTTCATCCGTAGAGATTCCATTTTTTGACACAATGTGTCCTAGAATTTTGCCTTGTCTGACCATGAAAACGCATTTTTCTGGGTTCAAACAAACCTGATATTCTCGACATTTGTCAAATATTTGCCTTAACTCTGGGATATGCATCTGTCTTACATTTGAATGAGCACATAAGTCATCGACATATACTTCCAAACTCTTGCGTAAGAATTCCTTAAAAACATGACACATGAGTCGCTGGAAAGTGGCGGGTGCATTTGTTAAGCCAAATGGCATCACACGAAATGCAAATATGCCCCATTCAGTGGCAAATGCCATCTTGTGTTGGTCCTCTAGAGCAATGGCTACTTGATTATAGCCTGAAAAACCATCAAGAAAGCTGTAAACTTCCTTGCCCGCAACTCTTTCCAATAGATGTTCCGTGATAGGAAGAGGATAACTATCTCTAATCGTTGCGGCATTAACTTTTTTAAGGTTAATACACACACGCAATTTTCCATTCTTCTTGGGCACAACCACAATGGGGGATACCCATTCGATATGCTCAATTTCGTAAATGAATCCTGCTTCTATCAAGCGATCTATCTCCTCTTTAATCTTCGCAGCGTAGTTATCATTGTACGTGTACGGTTTCTGTTTTGTAGGTTTTGCATCTGGAGTCATAGGGATTCTATGAGAACATATATCTGGATCTACTCCTTTCAAATCTTTGTAACTCCACGCAAAAACATCTCTATATTCTCGCAATAGGGCAACTAGCTCTTCTTCTTCTTCAGTTGTCAAATCATGCCCTATGTATGTACATTTTTCTTCTTCTCCTTCTATGGCTACTATTATTTTCTTGGTTTTCTCTCGGTTATCATATACTTGTCCGTCATTCGCCTTTCTATTAGGCATTCGTACCATGATTCTTCTATCTTCGATTTCATATTTCTTGAAGTTCTCGGGTACTTCAAATAAAGATTCTTCTTTTTCTGACATGGTTTCTTTCTTCTTTCTTTTCTTGCCTTCACTCTTAGTAGTCACTTGAGTGGCTAACCTCACCTCATTCGTAATTTCTTCGTGTCTCTGAGGGTGAGTCTCTATGAATATTCTTCCTCTGATGCAAATGGAGAGTCCATGATAATTGATTCTAAATCAAAATAGCTTGCATCCTCAAATGCATCAGTGTTAGGTTCACATTCTTCTAAAATTGCATCGCACATGATTGGCTCTATCGTGAAGACTGAAATGTCATAGCCATCCTCGTCACAGTGGGGTGTCCATTGTTCTTCATTGATGGCTACGTCCATGGTTGCTAGGATTTCTGCCCAACCATGGGGTTCAAACTCTTCATCAGGGAATACTACAGGTGCGTAGGCTGGATCTTGAAGGGTTCGTGGATGTTGTTCTGCACCTAAGGTCCTGGCTTCTAATCTTTCTTCCTCTTGTTTGGCTACTTTACACATCCATAAATGAGTATCCTCATGCAACCAAGAAGGATCGGATTCTAATGAGTGCACGAATTCCGTCTCTACTGGTGTCTTATGGATGGTATTCCATTGTATTGGGGGTACGTCTCTATGTGAATAGTCTTTAAGATTGACTTTGGTAGTCACTCCTAAATGTTGCAAGTACAAAGAATTGGTTCCCCAATCTTGTACAATTTGCAACTGACGCATGAATGGTCGTCCCAATATCATCTCATAAGCATGGTTTTTTGCAAAGTCACAAATGGCAAAGGTATGCTCAAACTCCACACCACAAGTGGTGAGAGATATGCCTTCTAGTAAGCCGAATGGTTTTTCTATGTGTCCATCAGCCATTTGTAGCTTCATCCTGGTGGGTCTCAATGCTGGCTTACCCCAACGTTTCCATAAAGCGGTGGTAGCTATGGCTACTCCGGCTCCTGAATCTAAGATGGCTTTCGTGGTGTAGCCCTGATGGGTTATCGGAAGATAAGTGTTACCTTCCTCTCCTTCACTTACATCTCCAATCTTTTCTACGGGTATTTCTGGTACCTTATTTTGTGATCCTATTTGTGAGGGAGTAGTAGCAAGCTCGGGGAATTGATTTGCTACATGTTTCCACAATTCTGGTTTCATCTTCAGCAGCTCCTCTAGAGTGAGATTACACTGTACTTTAGTGTTCTTGATCACTTCCGTGTTTCTAGGGATTACTGATTCTTCATTCCTCACTATTATCGTGGGTGCTCTCATACTAATAGACTTTGCTTCCCAAGGTCCTGTGAACTGAGGTAATTCTTGTAAAGAATTAGATTCAAATCCTGTGTGTTCACTCAGTTGTTCTTCCTCTACATCATCGTATATAGAGGGAATGTCTTGGGGAAATTGTTCTTGCAAGTCGTCTATTTCTTGAATAGGAGGATGGGTTTCTTGTTCCTTTCTCCATTTCTCTTCTTGGATCTCTCTCAAAAATTCATGTGAGTACCTATGTATGGAAGACAGGTTGTCTTGACTTTCTGAGTTGGGTACTTGAGACAGGGATGGTGCATTCCTTTCCTGTGTCTCTGGGACAATAGGGTTCCTAGGCTAATCCTTTTTCTCTTTGCTCTCTATCAAGTATTCTAGCCTCTCCATTAGTCCTTGAAAGTGTAGTTCCGGTTTTGCCATGTTATTCCAATTGAGATATCTAGAGGCTTCGAACAAAGCTTGTGCTAGTTCTACCATCTTCATGCAAAGTTTAGTTCTCTCAATTTCTAGATCAGCTCGAGGGTAGTTTTTACTCATTTCAGCTACTTGAGGTCCCTCTTTTAATCTAGCCTGATATGCACGAAACATCATGTCTAGATTTTCTGGTATGGGTTCCGCTAAAATTGATCCTGATTTCTGAGCTGGATTCTCTTGATTCAATTCTTGTGAAGTCAATTCTTGGATTTTGGCTCTAGATTCCTTTAAACTTCCTTCCAACTCAGTTATCTTTTTACTCCATTTTCTCTTAATTCTTTCTCTAGAATCTTTCCAAGATTTTGTCTTTTTACTGCTAGATTTTGCAACTTCACTGGTTCCGGCTACTTTCTCCTGATTAAGTTGTTGGTTTTGTAAGAGCGCCTGGGCTCTGGTGATAGCTTGGATAGGTACGTATGTAGGGTTGGATCCATCTGCGTTATTTACAATACCTATCACGTTGATCGGTGTCACATTCGAAGCATTAACAGGGTTCTTAGGACAATATTTGATTATGTGCTCCTTGCCACAATCAGCACAAAAGCCTTGGATGTTATAGTACTGTGATTGTCCTGCTATCGGGGGATGTGGACAATCCTTTATGAAATGATCTCCTTGGCACCTAAAGCATGGTCCTCTAGGGCCCTGTGGTCTTTGTTGTCTCAATTGGGGCCGTGGATTTGGGTTTGTGTACATCACATTAGCATAGTCTGGCTCCCAACTAGGTTCCACTGGTAGACTATCGTAATGATATGTCTCCACGTGTTCTGGTGACTCCGTGTAATACGCGGGTGGACTATCTACATGCGTAGAGTCAAAACTGTTTGAGTTTGGGTCACTCTCTGTGATCAAAGGTGAAGAAGGCACTAAAGCCCTACTTAGATTCTCTTCTGCAGCAGCGTATTTGACTGAGATGACATTCGCTGGTGGGGGTGGCTGCTGAGCTAAGACAGGTTGAGGTCTCTGTTGAGCCTGGTATGGGTAGTTCTGAGGAGGCCTATAGTAATAAGGCTGAGCATTGTAATGGCCTTGATACCTACCTGGCTGTGGGTATGCTTGCGGGTAGTTCTGTCTCACGGTTTGTTTGTTGTATGGGCAGTCCTGAGCCGTATGATTCGTGTATCTTGTCTCAATTGTACAATATTGGCCACTAGGGTTGGTTTGTGGTTGTGGTGCATTGGGACACACATTTGCCATATGGTCACCACCACAGGTGTAACAACGCTTGTTTGTTAGCACCCTAGGTTTGCTAGAAACTCCTAGTTTCTGGGCCACTTTTTCTGCTAGGTCTTCTATTGAGCTAGACAATTTTGTGGATGCTAGAGATGAACAGTCTGAGTCCTTATAGACCTTTGAGAGTTCCAACTCGTCTCCTAAGTTGTCCTCAATGTCTATACAAATTCTTACACATTGCTCTAGCGTTCTGGGTTCTTTTAGGTACACGTAGGAGCGTAGTTTAGAGCTCAACAAGCCATCTAAAAACAATGACACTTGCTTGGCTTGTGAGGGTAGCTCTTGCATTGGACATCGTTCAACATATTGTCTAAACCTACGTCCTGCCAGTCTTACGGTTTCCTGAGGGGTCTGTTTAAAGCTATGAATCAACGAAGACGTGTCATGTCTAATCCCACTTTTAGAGAATTCGGTGATGAATGACTCTAAAAAGTGATGGATGTCTCTAAATTGCCTTTGTTGCAAAGGTTGGAACCAAGTTAAAGCGGTATTCTTTAACGTTAGCCCAAATGCGTTGTATTGCGTGAACATGTCTTCAACTTGTTCGGCTCTTAGTACTTGCTTGAATTCTGCGACGTGGTCATAGGGATCTCCTGTCCCATGAAAATAATTTTTCATGGATTTCACTAATTGAGTGGGTCTCAATATTCTTGCGTGTTCACGTGGTCGAGGTAGAGGAAAATCATCTCTACCACATAGTATTCCATGATCTCTTTGTCTATCCGCTCTATTAGTGTCTGTGGTTGTTCTATCTCTCCCTATGGGGTGATTAAAGTTTACTTCCGGTCTCTCTTTATTTCCCTCTCTTTGATTTCCATGGGCTGAGGATGTTCCTGCCCCTTGTTGACTTGTATTCATGTTTGTTCTAGATGGAGGGAATACCAATTCACCTCTCCATGTGTATGTGTTTTTAGCGCGGTCAGGTACCACAAAGACTCTTTCTGAAGTCTCATCCAGGTATACAACCTTTCCAGGTGTATCCGGGTCCTTGAACTCGTATATCGTGATGATACCTACCTCACTAAGTAGTTCGGTTTTGTATCTCCAAAAGGCTTCATCTGTTTCTTTATTTACAAACAACTCTATGCTTCTGTTGTCCTGAGGGATCCATTCCGGGATTAGTACTCGTGTCAGTACAGATTTCCCTCTAGGTGTTCTAGGCTCTTCTAATGGTTCTTTTCCTTGAGATTTTGCTTCCGTTTCTGGTTGAATCACGCCAAACTCGTTGGTATTGTTTGGCTGCATACTTAGGATGTACATTGTTCCTTCTTTGTCTATGTACGCGTCTCTCTCGAATTTCACCACTGGACGTTCCAATCCAATGGGTTGATCGGGGTTGTGCATTTGCACCACTTGCCGTCGCAAACCATCCTCATAG
Source organism: Ceratopteris richardii (assembly GCA_020310875.1). Taxonomy (NCBI): domain Eukaryota; kingdom Viridiplantae; phylum Streptophyta; class Polypodiopsida; order Polypodiales; family Pteridaceae; genus Ceratopteris; species Ceratopteris richardii. Next base: position 109,551,315 of record CM035432.1, read on the forward strand.
ATGCGAGCACCTAATCGGTTGGTTTGGAGAAACTCTAGTTGCGTTCTATAGGGTCCTTCTGGTTTTTCTAAATAGGCTACATTTGACCCTCCTTCTGGTCTTTCTGGGCTAAATGCCATTTCTGATTCACTAGTGTCTGAGCTCCCGTAGGGGTAATTACTATTCAATTGCTGAGCCCACAATCGAGCAGTAGTTCTTACACTTGCCTCTGATGATCTAAGGCTTCGCCGGTCTGACTTGCCTATATGTTTGCCCGATCTAAGGTTCATTAATTTTCTTCCTTGCACACTCAGTACACGCTCAGATCGTCACAGATTCTTTGTTACTACTTTCTTGATTCTTTTTAAATTTCTTTAGATTCTTGTCTTAATGTATGCGTCAGGAATTCGACTTTCCATGGTACTTTGAGTTCTCGTTCCGTCAGACTTAGGTTCTTTCCTTTAGGTTTTCGTGTCACACACCTTTACTTTAGTCTTGACCTTGATAAATTTAACTCTCTTGAACTTGAGGCGTTCCTATCATCTTAATCCACAATGCTAACGTTTATCCTAAGCTAAGAATTGACTGAGGGGGTTGAGTTATCTTCCAACCTCAAGTCAGCTTTTCTGGTTGCTCTGATGCCCAAGAAGCCGCGCTTCCCAAGCTTTATGCCCTTCACAGCCTTGCCTTGGTTGCCTTCGATTGCCCTTGCTAGACCTAGAAAAATCCAATATTAGACCAATTCACAGTTGGATGATCAAGCACTTGAGTATATACACCTTTTAAGTCCCTTCCCTTTTGCCCAAATTTTCAATGTTTGTCCCCTGGCTTTCTAGTCCCAAACTAGGTCAACCTCAAAATAGCTTGTCTAAAAACTAGGTCAAACTAGGTCACGTAGTACTCGTAGAGAGCTTTCTAACGAGCTATTAAGCTCAAAAAACGGACTTCGGATGAAAAAGTTATGACCCTTCAGGCCCTGGGGGGTAAAAACTGACAAACAGGTTTTTCTCCAAATATGAGCTAAGGGGTCTCCTATGAGTATAATCACCCAAAAATTTCCCAAAAATAGCCCCAAAATTGGCCAAAAAATGAAACCCTAAAATTTGCGATGGGGGTGCACAATCGCGATGGTCTGAGATGATCGCGATGGTCTGAGATGATCGCGATGGTCTAGGACCGTCGCGATGGCGTGAATGTGCACCGTCGCGATGGTCTGAAAGTACACAATCGCGATGGCGTGAAAGTGCACAATCGCGATGGTCTGAAAGTACACAGTCGCGATGGCGTGAAAGTGCACAATCGCGATGGCGTGAAAGTGCACAATCGCGATGGCGTGAAATTGCACAATCGCGATCATCTGAAAGTACACAGTTGCGATGGCGTGAAAGTGCACAATCGCGATGGCGTGAAAGTGCACAATCGCGATGGCATGAAAGTGCACAATCGCGATGGTCTAAAAGTGCACCGTCGCGATGGCGTGAAATTGCACAATCGCGATGGTCTGAAATTGCACAATCGCGATGGCGTGAAAGTGCACCGTCGCGATGGCGTCAGTCAACGGTCAATGTGGACAATCGCGATGGTCCAAAGTGAACCGTCGCGATGGTCCAAAGTGAACCGTCGCGATGGTCTGAGCGCGATGGCGTGAGCCAATCGCGATGGTCTGGATTTTTGAAATGTCGCGATGGTCTGAAGTGCATCGTCGCGATGGTCTAGATTGCCACGTGGCACCGTCGGCGCGATGGCGTGAGCCAATCGCGATGGTCTGAGACCGTCGCGATGGTCCGGCCAAGCCCTCGCGATGGCGTGAGCCAATCGCGATGGTGTGACACAATCGTAATGGTCAGAGACCGTCGCGATGGTCCACCAAAATGCAAATTTTGTGAATGCAGCTATGGATTCCTGTAGATGCAGGTGTGCTCTTCACGCTGGTGTGGTCGCCTTCTCCAAATTCCGAACTTTGCAGACCATCGCGATGGTCTGACACAGTCGGAAATTTCTGACAGAAAGTGAAGTTTTTACCTTTTCCAAGCTTTCCTGATGCACTGGAGCTCTGTACCTGCAAGAAAACTCAAGAAAACAAAAGTACACACAAGCACAAAAGCTCTCTCTCACTCTCTCGCATGCACAAATGAGGGGAAATGAGGAGAATGGGTGGATATGGTGAATTTTCTGATTTTTTTGGAGATGAAGATGATGATGCGGTGATGAAGATGGAGTGTGGGGGAGGTGAAAAACACTAAAAACTAAGTAAAAACAACAACAAAAACTGAAATTTTTTACCTTCCAACGCCACTTCTTGCTATACTCTTACCATCACACATTCGTCCTAGACTCGATCCCCGGCAACGGCGCCAAATTTGGTGTTGCTCTAGCACAATGGTGAGAACCACGTTAAGAAGCTTCACCTCCTTAATTGTCAATCCGCGGAAGAGATAGGAGTGATATGAAGATCGTGAATGTGAGATGAAGTGAGAGTGAAGGTGAGAAGCATAGAAATGCACACACACACACACACTACGAAGAGACAAACAAGATACAATGGAAGGTGGGAAATTAGCTCTATTACTCAAGAACACTATTACAAGCTCAAAAGAACTCTAAGCTCACACTAGCTATCACTAACTAACTCAAAAATGAGCTCTCTAGCTCTTTTTATAGTTTCTAGACTAGTTTTGACCGGTTTCACATTTAGTGACCGGCATAGTTAAAAATTAGGTCCTAGATGCTATTTGGAAGGGTAAACGATGTCTAAAAATAACGAAAATTGGTACGCGCATTCTACCTAAGCTCCTCAAGCTCGAGGACTCCTCGGCTTGCACAAAATGGAGCTATGGATTACAAAATGGGGTTTTCTATGTTACATATGTTACAATTAGTGATAAAAATCACTGTTGAATGTTTTGAAAAGTGATAAAAAACATATTTGTTTGAGAAAGTGATCCGACTGGCTCCCTGCTCTGTCGTTACATGCTTCCGTGTCGTCTGTGCCTCTGGCTGCTTCCAACATGGTGTTTCCTTGATGTTGTAGGTATAACGAATCTCTTCCCCAATCTTGTACTACCCGCATTTGTCTCATGAAGGGTCGTCCTAATATCGTTTCATAGTTGTTCGCTTTCTCGAACTTACAAATGGCTAATGTGTGTTCAAATTCTACTCCACAGGTGGTTAATTTGATTCGTTCCAATATTCCTAAGGGTCTTTCCACATGACCGTCTGCTAATTGGAGCTTCATGCGTGTGGGTTGTAAGGCAGGTTTTCCCCATTTTTCCCAGATCTCCTTGGTGGCAATTCCTACCCAGGCTCCCGTATCTAGGATAGCCTTGGTCATGTACCCATTGTGGGTGACAGGTAGACACATATTACCTTCGTCTCCTTCACTAAACTCCCCCACTTTATCAACTGGGATTTGTATTGTAGATTTGCTTTCTTTTTCGTTTCCTTTTGGTTCTAATTGGTTTGCTAACTGCCTCCATAATTGTGGTTTAAGTTGAAGTAACTCTTCCACCGTCAATTTGCATTGCACTTTTGTTTTCTTTAGTTCTGTTAGATTGTGTGAACTCTCTTCTGAGTTTCCTTTTCCCTTCCCATGTACTGTGGGTGCTCGTATTATTATAGACTCCCTTTCGTATTCTCCCATGTAATTAGGCAATGTTGACATGCTCAGGGTTTCTTCTCTACCTCTATCGAGTCTTGATACTTCCTCATATACTTCCTCTAGATTGGGATGGGGTTGATAATCTTCCACATCTATTTCATCAAAAGGATGTGGACTGACTCCACTCTTCTTCCATCGCTCTTCTCGGATTCTATTCCATAAGTCTTTGGGCCAATCTGCCTCTAGGTCTGGTATCATTGACACAGGTTCATCTTGTGCTCTTATTCGTTCACCTTGGTCATCTTCCTTTTTAGGTTCCTTATCCTTGGATTTGATTCATTCTTCGTATAGACTATGTGCAATCCTTGTCTCTGGTAGAATTGGGATAGTCTTTTCTAGGGTTGCTTGTGCTACCTCTATAAGCTTCCTGCATATCGCTAGTCTTGCTTTTTATAATTCCCCTTGAGGGTAGAGTTTTTCATGTTGCTCTATATTTGGGCCCATTTTAATTCTAGCTTGGTAAGCTCTCAACCACATGTCTAAGTCGTCTGGCTTTGGGTCAGCTAGAATTGATCCTGGCTTCTCTACCTCTTGAGTACGTGGTGGCTGAGGGATCTCCTTTTGAGTCCTTTGTTCTTTATGCTCATTCAATTCTTTGGTTTGTTTCTTACGGTCTTGACTCTTATTTCTTGTCCATTTATCTTTGAGTTTTTCTCGTCTTTCCTTCCATTTTTGTACTTTTGTGTTCTGGGAATTCTCACGTGGGTCCTCAGAATCCTCGACTACCTGAATTTTAGGGCTTTCAGTTTTATTGCTCTCTCGTTTCTCTTCTGGTTGTTTTCCTTTGTGTTGCTTCGTTTGGGCTCTAGTAATGGCCTTTAGCAGCACAGCGTACTCCTTATCACTTCCAGATCCTTCTATGACCTCAATCACGTTGATTGGTGCAGTATCTTGGGTTTTCTTTGGATTTTTGGGGCAGTCTCTGAAAAGATGTTCCTTTCCGCAATCACTACAATATCCTTCCCAAATCCTAGGTGGTGGAGGGTTATAAGGTCGAGGGCATTCTCTAATGAAATGGTCTCCTCCGCATCTATAGCATGGTCCTCTCTGTATAGGTGGTCTAATGGGTGGTCTCATGGTTGGGTGTGCTTTAGGAGCCGTATACATTAAGGTGGCCGTCTCTGCTCCATAAGTCTGATCATAGCCTTCATATCCATAATAAGTGGTTGGTGTATTTTTGTTCTATGTGGCAGTACAAAGAAGTCCCTTGTTGTTGCTGCATGTTCTATGGATACATAGGTTGTGCACCAGCCCCTCCTCGTACACACAAGTGTGAGGGGTGATCTCCTCCACATAAGTTACATCTCCGTAGCATAGGCACTCTTTGAGTTGGGTGTTGGTAAGCTCTTTGCCCCTGAACTCCTAGTTTCTTTGCTAATAGCTCCGCTAATTCTTCCATGTTACTGGAGTTGGATGTGATGGTGCTCCTGGAATCTTCTGATTTAGTGAGGCTGGGTGTACTTTTGAGATCCTCGGCTAGGTTATCCTCCAAATCAATGCACTCTTGAAGGCACTCACTCAAAGTTTGTAACCTCTTCACGTACACTAGCGTTCTTAAAGTTCCGTTTGTAAGTCCATCCAAAAACAATGAAATCATTTTTTATTGCGTGGGTCTCTCGGCAATTGGGCATCTATCCACATACTGATTGAATCTTCTGGCCGCCGTCTTCACAGTTTCATTAGAGTTTTGTTTAAAGCTGTGGATTAAAGACGAAGAATTGTGTTTAATCGCTCTCTTTGTGAATTCCCCAATGAATTCTTCAAAGAATTGTTCCATGTTTCCAAATTGATTTGGATCTAAGGGTTGGAACCAAGTTAGAGCCGTCCCTGTGAGGGTGAGTCCAAAAGACTCATACTGCACAAAGAAGTCATCTACTTGTTCTGCCCTTAGAACTTGTTTAAATTCGGCAATGTGATCGTAAGGTTCTCCTAATCCATCATAATGATTTCTTACACACTTGGCCACTTGTATAGGTCTCAGTCTTCTCATTGGTTCAGGCGGTCTCGGCATTACAGGGAAGACAGGGACTACTGGTCTAACTGGGGGCATTCCCGGCTGTCCTCCTACTGGTGGTCGTGGTCTTATGGGTGGTCGGTACTGATTACCTACCCCTGCATGGGCCTAATTATGTGTTTGCACTCCTGGAGTTGCAAATTGCACATGAGTACGGTTGGGCACACTTCGTTGGCTGGTCTGTCCTGATGTGGTATGTTCCGTCTCTTGTTGATTTCCAAAAGGATTTTGTGAGGTGGTTGCCTGATCTCTCTGAGGAAATACAGGTGCACCCATGTATCTCAACCGAGCCCTGTCTACGACACTCACGGGCCAATATCTCCTTTGATCTTTGTCCAAGTATGTGAGTCTAGTTTCATCATCTAGGTCTTGTAGCTCATAAAATGTCATGGGGCTTTCTTCTCTCCCCGGAGCAGGTAAGTCTGTTTGAAGCAATAAGTTTGATCCATGAATCATATAGACTTCCAACAAGTAGTCGTCTTGAGGTATCAAATCTCCTCTCAAGACTCGTGATACTCGGGACCTGCCCCTAGGTGTGGTTACTAACTCTTCAGGGTGTGTTCTTCCTGAGTTTTCTGGGTCCGCGAACTCCCCCCTTTCATTGATCCTCTCAGGAAATTCAATCACAATGTAGATATGGCCAATTTTGTCTACATACGCTCCTCCCTCGTACTTGACAACAGGTCGGGGTACGATAGTGGCATTCATGGAAGTTACCATCCTAGCCACAGATCTATTTAAGCCATCTAGGTAGATGGGGATCTCCTGGGCATTGGTAGACACATACTGTAAGGAAGTACGGTAATCTCCCTCAACAGTAGACATGAAATTCCTAGTTGGTGTTGGACCCTGCATGTCTTCCAAAGCCATGGGTATTTCCTCCTCGGGATCACTAGAGGTCTCTGAGTAGACGGAGTGGTGACTTACCTGGGCAGCACTTCCCACTGAGGATACGACACTTCTTCGGCTACTTAGCACTCTCCTTGACCTCAAGTTCATTCACCCGCCTAAGTCTCTCTCTAAGTCCCAGAGATTCTCCTTGAGTAGCTCTTCCAATGCCTCTAGTCACCTGACAAAATGCTACTACCAATCTGGACTATACCACTTCCAGGCGATACTGCCTTGGCCACGATACGATACTTGAAGTCAACACGATGCGATATTGTCTGTAGCAGGCGATACGATAGGACAATTGCTACGATACGATACCAACAACCCTCCCGATACGATACTAATTTGGTATCGCGATACAATCCCCGATAAGGAGACGATACGATACCAGAACAAGCGGCGATACAATACCACCAGCTTGCACGATACGATACCAGGTATGGTGTCGTGATACTACACCAGGAAATAAGGCGATACGATACCAGAACAACTCACGATACGATACCTAAGATCAAAGCAATACGATACTATTGCTGATCACGATATGATACTTGATTAGTACCCGATACGATACCAAGAGAATGGCGATACGATACCGGTGCGAGTGGCGATACGATATCACCACTTGCACAATACGATACTGATACTGTATCGCGATACTAATTGGGAAGTAGACGATACGATACTGGGTGTGTTGACGATACGATACCACAGCAGGTAACGATACGATACCACTGTGATAAGGTGTGGTCGCGATATCAATCTGACGACACGATACCAAAATCGTATCGCGATACCAGAACTGATACCAGCGGTACGATACCACGGCGAGTATCGCGATACAAGGGAGTTTTGGTATCACGATACCAAATCTCAACCGATCGTGATACTCAAGCCAAAAAGCCTAATTTTTCACAAATTGTTGCACCCCCTTGCTCTCTTTCAACCCCCTACATACCTAGCCTACTGTCTCTTTCCAGAAAGCTCAAAAAGCAAACGGTTCTCCTCCCCACGATACCTAATGTGCACTTAATCACGCGTGTGTGCACTTTCAATGTGTTTTTGTCAGATAAACTTTGTGAAATCTTACCTTGGTACTATATTGCTTGCACCTTGAGCTCAAAACCTAGCGTTGAAGGCTTACTCAGCACGATACTCTGCACACGATACCAGTCGCAGCTCTCGGACGATACCAGAACTCTGTGATGTGTCAAATGAGCCAATTTTTTTGGTTTTTATACCTTTTTTGACAGAATTTGAATCTTGCTAATTTTAGGTGATTTTTGGGACTTTTTTGGTGGTCTCGGCCTACTCCTACTTCACCTCTCTCCACTTCTCCTCTCCTTCTAACCTAACCCTAACTCCACTTTCTCTTCCTTCCTACTAACCCTAAACCTAAAACTTATCACACACACCTCCGGGATGTGAAGTAACAAGTGCTGAAGTGATTGACTACTTGCCACACGACAAATTCACCTCTACAAGTACGATTCTATCACACTCAATCTCTAACCATCACGAAGGCACCTTGGCTGAGTGTTCCCCGTCAACGGCGCCAAAAAACATATGTGCTTGAGTCAAGAAGGCTCAAGGACTCGTGCCAATGAGACTGTACCTCAATTGCAACACAAGTCAATATAGTGGGAAATTAACACACATTTAAATGTCAATCCGATCGAACGACCTAACCAAGTGTATGAGGACATGTGCACACATGATGGAAAATGAAGTGGTTAAGCTTGCATGCATGAGAAAAGACTAATCCACCTCTCACACTTACTGAAATGCTGAAAGTGTCTGCCGCGATACTTCTTACAGCAGTTTTCAGAAAATCAAGGATTTCTCTTAGCTCCAAACTCCGAATATAGTCAATAGGTACTCATTTCAAAGCTCTCGACGAGACGCATCTATTGGAAGTGGTTTCACTCGATTCTGACAACTCTGCATCAAGTTATGGCCAAAATGGTGAATGGTGGGAAGCACCCATACTCACACCACAACTCCTACAAGTTTGCACACACACTACCGTAGCTCAAAAACAATGGGGAGGGGTAGACAACAGTCCGACACACACATTCCAAGCATTACACACACATACAAGATCAAAGAGAAGATTGGAATCTGCAAGAAAGAGGCAAATTCGAAATTTTTTAGAGCTCCCTCTTCACAATGGCAAAAAGTGCTTACAAAGAGTCACCAAGTGACTTATATACATGTGCCCTAAATTTGGTCCTTTCACACAAGAGACCGACACTTTATTACTAGAAAAGTGAATTTCCTACTAATTTACAAGGGATATTTTACAACAATTTGGGATTATGCAACTAGAGGACTCCTCTAGTGCATTTACATGGTGAGGGAATTCTTGAAGACCTTGAAGAAGAAAAATTATGCCCATTATTTTGAAAATTTTGGGGCTCTTCTCTTATGCTCCTTTGCTCTGCAACAGATATGTTGATCACTTGGATTTCCAAATCATGAATATGGAGGTGACTAAATTAATGTTGGGCAAAAAATGGTTATGTGGTTTAGGGGATAGACTTAAACATAGCTATTAGAACAATATTGAATTTGTTATAGAACGAAGTAATTTTTATATTCAAGGTGAAAGAGATGTACCCAGTATACCTCTTATTTCATGCATGCAGTTAGACACTTTACTTGATTCACATGATGCGCAAGACATTTATGCTTTATTTGTATTAGATGCTCATCAGCCCATTGATGATTATGACATTTCAGATGTATCTCTTTTTTAGCATAATGTAATTAAAGAAAAAACTTTCTATTACTCTTTTTTGCATGAAAGTGTAGTTAAAAGTTTTAAGCAAATCATGTTTGAATATAAAGATGTATTTCCTATTGACTTACCGAAAGGATTGCCACCTACTAGGGGAGACATTGACCATGCCATTGACTTAGTGGTTGACACTAAACCCATTTGTAAGCCTCCTTATAGACTTAATTTAGCACAACATCATGAAGTAGAAAGTCAAATACAAGATTCTTAGCTAAAGGATTTATTAGGCCCAATAATTCTCTGGGCATCACCAATGCTCCTACTAAAGAAAAAATACGGCTCTATGTGACTTTGTATTGACTATAGAGCATTGAATAAGGTTAGTTAAGTGGAATGAAAAATTTCCAAGAGTCTTCTTAAGGGTAAGGATATCGGGAAACACTACGGAGAGATGACCATGTACACAAGGTACATGAGATTCAATGGGAACAACTCATATATATATATATATATATATATATATATATATATATATATATATATATATATATATATATATCCTTTCTTTTAATCACCTATGCCTTCTATGGCCAAGTTTGAGGACAAGCCTCAACTTAAGGGGAAGGAAATCTTATAACACCTCTAGGTGTGAACCGCCTCTATTGGAGAGTGGAAGGAGTGAGGCCATTTGGCACTCATGCATCGGTTGCATGGAGTAAGAGAAAGTAAAGGTGACTTTATAATGGAGTTGTGTGGTTGGGAGGAGAATAATAGTTATCTCTCATTTTGTCCTTCTTGAGTTATTTTTTCATCGCCAAGCCTCGTGCTATTTTTGGAGGAGCTTCCTTTCTTGTTAGTTCCCCAAAATTGGAGACTTCTCAAGGACATCATCTTAGAATGGCGCTTGGGGATTGGTACCTTTGCCAAAGGGTAGGAAATCATTACCATGCAAATAGGTATGTTATATGAAATTCACATCAAATAGTGCTTCTCCATAGTATAAAGTATAGTGGTTGCAAAAGGATTCAAGCAACAACGAGTTGATTTTGTCAAAATCTTCTCACTTGTGGTAAAGATGATGAAATTATGCATTTTGGATTAGTTGCAAACGAGGATTTAGAGTTGTTCCAAATGGATGCAAAGATTACTTTCTTGCATGGAGATCTTACAAGAAAGATCTTGTGACTACTTAAGTCCATAGAATCTATTTTTGAGCTCACATAGTAGATTCTCTTTGCCATTAACTACAAAATCAAAAGTTTGATGCATTCATGAAGTCCCAAGGCTATTCTAGATACAATGAGGATCACTTCTGCACTAAGATATGTTCATATGGTAGCATGATATGCTTGATACTTAATGTTGATGGTATATTCATTGTTAGGATGTCAAAATAATTGTCTAATTGTCTCTTTTGAAGACAAATTTGAGTCAGAATTTTGACATGAATTATTTGGGAGATGCCAAATATATACTTGGCATTAGCATTACTCATGATAGGAGTAAGTGATGCATATATTTGTCTCAGACTGAGTACATAGCCAAAGTACTCCATAGATTCAATATGCATAGTGGAAAGGCATTGAGTACATTGTTTCCTACATATGTGAAGTTGAGCAAGGATGATTGTCCCAAATCTGATAAGGAGAAGGAATTCATGAACAAAATTCTTTAACAATGTATTGTTGGTAATCTCACATATGTTGTGGTAGCTACCATACTAGAAATTGCATTTGCAATAGGAGTTGTGAGTAGATTTATGTAGAAGCCTAAAAAGAAGCATTGGGAAGTGTTCGAAATGATATTGGAATATATGAATGGCACTAAGATATGTGTCTAGGCTTGGGTAGACATGATGCATCCATTGTTGGATACACAAACTTTGACTATTTTTGTTGTGTAGAAAATAGGAAGTCTACTTTAGGCTACATTTTTCACTTCATAAGGGGTGCCATTTCTTGGGGATCATGTCTTCAAGAATGCACATTTGTTTCCACTATAGAAGGATAGTACATTGCAACTAATGGGGCATGTAAGGAAGCATTATATCTTTATAGATTGGCATGTGATATGGGCATACCCCAACATGTACCTCATTTACTCGGTGATAGTGAGAGTGCTATTGCATTGGCTAAGAATCCAACCTATCATGCAAAGACCAAGCACATTCAGGTGCAATACAACTTTATTCACTATTGCTTAACCATTGAGCACATTTTACTTGAGAAAGCTCATAGTCAAGAAAAATTAGCAAGCCACAACTTTTCTTAATCAATTACTCTATGGAGAGAAATTTGATTGCCTCTCTTTAATGGCCTAGGCATCCTAGAAATTGTCTGTATTATTTGAATAGGATAGTCACCTGGTTTGAATTTGGCTAGGTGTTCATATCGAGAGCTAAGTCCACTAATCTAGAGCTAATACAAGATGACTTCGTGAATCATGTATTTGTGGATCTTTGAATTTTTATATGTGAAGATCTTGATTCCCAATCAGCTAAAAGAAAACAGTAATAAACAAAAAGTAAAGGTATAGAATTGAATTCGACCTCACATCACAATGTATCACTCTCGTGCATGGGATACCACAACAGTGTCAGATGCGAAGCCATGTAGTGTGGCCTTAATTGGATGCATACTTGGTGCAAATGATCTTGGAGTGTGTGCAAGAGGAAATGTTGTGAAATGAGCACATAGATCCTGCATGGAGAGACTGGTCTTGCTCTACTATAATGTCTCCATAAAAGATAGACAACATAATTTTGGAGTATTGGGTATTATGATACTATTGGAGAGGATGACTGTGGCTTAACAAATCATAAATATTGTCGCTTTGAAGTCTATGGTGCACTCACACAGTTTCAATTTATCAATCCCCAGAGAGTAGACCTCAACCTAGTTGCAGTCGATGGCATATACGGATGAGAAGGATGGACATCAAGTCAAGTAGTAGAAGTATGATCTCATGCTAGCCTCAAAGAAGGTCCTCTCATGACCATTTCACAAAGTTCCACAAGTACCTAAGTCCTCAATTCCATGATCCTTCCTTTCATGGATGATCAAAAGTGCACAACGATGATCACAAGTGCAACCAAGAAGTGAACAAGTCCACTTCCCCATTAGTAGTGGACTTGCATATTTGCACACCATGATGTTTTAAAGGCCAACTACAAAAGAATGTGATCACAAATGAAAAATCATATAATCCATGGGTAGCATATTTATGATGAATTTACCAAATGCAATCTCGATGTAGTCAAGCACATGCTTTCCCAATCAAGTAGGGGCATCCACTCCCAATCAACTATGCACATCCACTCTCGATCAAGTAGCAAGGCTGAATCACCAAAATGTTTATATCCCCCTCATGAATTATTAGTTTGTGTATGCTATCACTCATTTCAAAACTCTCAAAGAGCCCTAAAAATTGAAATAGGTTAGAATGAAAAAAAGGTAGTTTAAGAGCCCTATACAAAGTTGACAAACCTACTGAAAATCCACCTTCAATTTCTCGAATCACCTAAACAAGTGTTTAATAATGCAAAAGTGCTTCAAAATGATGCAAACATGATAAATAATACTTCCACAAGCTTCAAATTAGTATGACACACCCAAAATAAGCAACGTTCACACTCAAAATGCATGATAAATCTCAAATGCAAGTTTGTAAGAAGAGAGAGTTTGTTGGGCAGTGGGGTGCAACAATACTTAATTTTTGTAATTCTTTTTTGTTTTTGGTGAAACAATTTATCAAATCATTATAACTCTTCAAATGAATCTATTAATGAAACGCATGTTTTCAACGAGAGGGGAAGTGAGCTTACAACTTGTGGTGACTCGATCGGCCTGCAGAATCTCGATGTAGAGATGTGTTCCTTACATTCGGTGCATTCTGCTCCTTTGTTTTGTCGATTGTCAATGAAATTTTGTGTGATAAGTGAAGTTAACATTACAATGAAGCTGATGCGTAAGTGATTCTGTACACAATAAAAATTGTAAGAGGTATTATGATAAGTTTGCGCTGAAAGTAGTGACGAGATTTGCAAAATTGTTAAGTTATGGGTGTGAAGTGGAAGTACAGTATTAATATGTTTGTCTGTAATATGTGAGTGGTAGTGGAAAAATAATACAATCTACAATGATTATCTGTATGGATGCCACCCAAGAACCTATCTTGTAATCCTTGTTTATGGTTGTAAGTTGTCAGTAGGACAGTGAGATTAACACTTTGGTGATCTTGCTAGGGAGTGGAGACCGTAAGAGTAGAGATTGAAGGGATTGGAGATTGTAAGAGCAGAGATTGAAGGGAGTGGAGACCATAAGAGTAGAGTTTGATAGGCGTGAAGATCGAAAAGTGAAGATAAGAAGGTTAGTTTATGCCACTTCTATGCTTTGATGTAGAATATTTTTAGTATTGGCAAGATAACAACCCATACGAGTCCCAACATCCATTTTCGAATTTGACAAAGGAAGGATCCACCGAAAAGTGCAAGTGAAGAAGGAAGGATTATTGACAAAGCGATAGAGATAAAAGAGGAGCCAATATTTCGAAGGAGAAAGTTTTGAAAGAACACTTTAGATTCCAGAATCTATTGGCATATGAAGGACATAACCAAGAAGAGTCCATAGATCTTACTAATATTCTGATGCCAAAATCAGCATAAAGACTTAAGTGAAGGCAAATGACAAGTGGAAGGAGGAAAAACTTTTGGAAACCGAACACCTCCTGAAAGAGTAGGAGAGCATCTATCTAAGTGGTTTGGAATAGGATGCTCAAAGAAATTTGAAGCAATTGAGACTTTAAAGTAGTGGCAAGAAGAGAATTAGGATAAAGAATCACTGGAATCACCAGTAATAACCAGCACTAGCAACGAAAACTTTCCTCTTATGGTGGTAAAATCCCGCATTAAAAGAATGGAAAGTGATGAACACAAAAGATATTATTCAATGGAAGTCACTTACACCAAGTTTGGAGGATTCCCTGGAAGTGATCCAAATTCTCTCGTACAAGCATTTGAAGTTAATTTTGATGTCTTTGAAAGCATGAGCAATTTTACGTTGAATGATGGAGGCAAAGCCTGGTTTTTTCAAAAAAAGTTAGTTAATGAAGCAGGGACGTGGCTGGAAGAATACAACATAGAACATTTCACGGAGTACAAAGCTATCAAAGATGCATTCATACAAAGATTTCGATCCAAGAAGAATCTGGCCTAGATTTTTGACTTTTTGCAAACAATAGGCAAAAACCCAACCAGACATTCCAAGATTATGCTATAATTTTCTGAATGCATCTATGGCAATTACCAACCAAAAGTTAGTTACCAGATGATGTAATCACACAATGGTTTATTAATGGTTTAAATCCACAGTTAAAACAAATCATGATCATCGAAAGCACCAGAGGACTACCCCTAGATACTATAGTCGACCAAGCTTTGCATCTAGAAAACAAAGTCAGCAGCTTTGCAGACCTCGAATGGGCTCCAGTTTCAAAGGATAAAGGTACAAGTTTATCCAAACAAGCATTCAATGTGAAATGTAAGAGTCTGAGCCACATTGCAACAAATTGCAAGTTGAACCAAGTGCATTGTGCCATCTGTAATATTGACAACCATGACACCATATATTGTGTGTATAATGCCAAGGCTCAGAACCGAGTAACCGTGAATGCAGTAGTTCAAGAACAAGCATCCTCTAATACCTATGTACCACCACATATGTGCAACACCCAATATCAAACGTATAATCAGCCAAGGACACAACAAGGTATAGTACAACACCCCACATGGTCCTAGGCTAGAATGTCCAATTTTGTACCTCGAGAGCCTATCAGATGTTACTTCTGTGCTGAATTGGGCCACATATGCCAAATTTGCAAAGAAGCATAGAGGTATGATAAATGACAAAAAGATAGATAAGCACCAATGATGAACTTAGTAATAATCACTGAAAAAGAACCGCAGATAGCTTCACTTCAGACTTGTTACGCATCTGTGTCGACTACCGTAAGTTGAACAAGGTCACTATACAAGATGTGTTTCCTCTACCCTTCCTTAACAATATGTTAGATGACATTGTTGGTCACGAAATTGATTCCTTCTTAGATGGCTATAGTGGTTATAATGAAGTGTGCATGGTCGTAGTCAATATACCGAAAATGCCCTTTATTACTTCTTGGGAAGTTTATGCCTGTATTCTGATGTGGTTTGGTCTTAGAAATGCTCCTAACACTTTCCAACATTGTATGCTAGATATTTTCTCACCATACTTGACCACCTTCATGCACGTTTTTTTGGATGACTTTGTTGATATATTTAGGTAGTGATGTGTGAACATAGTGGGACCGTCGATGCACTTTTTTCCCTCTTTAGGAGGTTTTTTTCCGGTTTGTATATACGCCTATTGCCCTAATGGACATGTGCTTCCGTAGACGTCTAACTCCAACAATTGGTATCAGAGCAGGTCGCCACTTCATATAAGGCATTGTCGACACTCCTCCGGTTGCAGTCTTAGAATTGCATGAATTTTGGTGAGCATACTCAACGTGTTTTTGAGATAAAAAAGACTTTGTTGTGTGGTGCCGAAATCGTGATCTGAGCTCGTTTCGACCTCCAAATGCACTATCATAGTGCTTATGTAGGCTATTTTGTCTTTTTGTGCCAAAGGTATGTATTAGTTTCGATTCGCCAGTATAAGCATCTCAAAGTCTTCTACAGGTTTAGTAGAATTCGTCTTGGCAGTTCTGTTCAATTTTTTGAGATACAATCAATTTTCTGCATCAAGGTATTTTAGTCACTGGCCATGGCTAAAAGTAGTGATGTATTTTGTATGTTGGCTGTTGACAATAAGTTTGATGGTACCAACTACCTGTTATGGGCTTATATGATGCGACATGTATTGGTTGCAAAAGGACTGTGGAACATTGTGCAGGGTGTTGAAAAACGTCCTATCACACCTGCAATTGTTACAACTGTAGGTACAAACACTAATGCAGAAGGTGTCAAGGATGATGATATTCTGCATATTCTTGTTTGTATTGCGGTTTCTGCTGCACCTACTGCAAAGCAAATTTTTTGGGATGGTAGAGATGCCTAGGCACATGTATTGATAGCTTTGTCTGTCAAACGTGCCATTATTCCTCACATTCGCTCTTGCAGAACAGCTAAGGATGCTTAATTACACTTACCACATTGTACCAAGCTAGGAATGAGGCTCGTGTTGCTTACCTCTAAAAACAGTTGGAGAGTGGGCACATGAATGAAGGTGATTCTATGGACGATTTTCTAACAAAGATCAAAGACTTGAAGGAATAGTTGATTTCTGCTAATGAGGTTATACCAGATAGCTCACTTGTGCATACCATTCTGAATGGTCTTCCAGATTCATATCAGAGTTTTGCTTCTACTCTTCGGTTGATGATGAAAGGCAATCCAAATGCCTTGTCATTTGAGGAGTTAGTCTCTATGCTATTGCAGGAGGATCAATCCAGGCAGAACAGGTCCATTATGCGTGTTGCAGATCAAGCTTTCCTGGCTAGTCATAAGGACAAAGGAAAATGGAGCTCTTCAACTCTTAAGCAGAAATCTGCTAATTTTGCACAATCGAAGAGGGAAGACAAAGATGGAAAGAAATCAAAAAAGCAGAAATTGTTTTGCAAGTACTATAAAGGAACTGATCAAATCATAAAGAACTCTCCAAAATTGGCTGCTAAAGAGGCAAAGAAGAAAGAGGCTGGAATGGTTGTTGTAGAGGACTCTACACCAAAAACAGAGTCTGCTAATCTTGTGCAGGAAGAAGAATGGGAGTTTACTATTGTTTGTAGTTTTTAACCATCTTCTCATGAGACGTGCATGTCTACAATAGACTCAGATGTTTGGTACTTTGATAGTGGGGCGACCAAACATATTACCTCGCAGTAGAGTTTCTTCTCTTCACTTGAGCTTGCCCCTGTAGGGAATACTATTACATGTGCCAACAACTCCTCTTATCCTGTTATGGGAGTTGGTAAGATCATTTCGACTATTGGTAATGGTAGTTTTTTCACTTGGTCAGAGGCTTTGTTTGTGCCAGGGATCAAGGAAAATCTGTTATTAGTTTTTGCATTAGCCAAGATTGGCTTGGTTGTGAAATTTGTTGATGACAGATGTGCAGTTCATGATCTATCAAATGGCAACATCACTATTGCAAAATGTAGTGTTCCTCCTTTCCAAAAGATGGTTCAGTATTACAGCTTGTACATAGTGATGTTTGTGATCCTATCCAGACACCTTCTTTTGGAAATTATCTTTGCTTCGTGACTTTCATCGATGATTTTTCCATGCATGCCCGAGTATATCCATTGAAGGCAAAGTTCGAAGTGTTCATGTGCTTCAAACAATTTTTGGTTTGGCTGAAAATATGTCAACATGTAAAATGGGCACCCCTCGTTCTGATCGAGGGGGGGAATATATATCTTCTGATTTTAATGAATTTTTGGTTGAACGTGGTATAAAACACCAGTGTACAGTGCCGTATACACATCAACATAATGGAGTTGCTGAACGAAGGAACATGTCACTCATGGAGATGGCGAAGTGTATGATTAAGAGTAAGGCTTTACCACAAATTGGATGGTAAAGCAGTAAAATGTATTTTTGTTCGGTATAGTTCTGAAAGTAAAGGCTATCGTCTGTATCATCTAGAGACTAAATGCATTCTGGTTAGCCGTGATGTTGTTTTTGTGGAAGATGTTATTCCGCCATTGCTTTCATGTACTATGCAGACATCTGTTAGCTCCAAAGACATTTATGATACTTTGCTGCCTCTTTTTATAGGTGGACAATCTAGTGCTGGCCCTAATGAGGCAACTTCTCAGCCTTTGCAGGTTTCATGTGATGATGCAGATCATCCCATTTTTTATGCAGATTTACATGATGCACTTGTTGATGAGAGAGTTGATATTGATGAGGCAAAAACTATGCCAAAATGGCTGGTGCAGACTTTGCGTGACAACAAATTAGATGCATCTCTATCATATCATACTCGATCAGGCTCTCATAGTACCTCTTTTGCATCAGATTGTTATGCTATGGCTGCATCTAGTCTTTGTGATGAGATTGAGCATGTTTCGTTTGATGAAGCACAAAATTTAGAAAATTGGATGGCTGATATGCAATTTGAACATGATGCTATAATGAAGAATGGTACTTGGTCTTTATGTGACTTGCCTCCTGGCAAGAAAGCCATTGGCACTAAGTGGGTATACAAGGTCAAGCATAAACCCGATGGTATAGTTGATAGGTATAAGACTAGGCTTATTGCAAAGGGTTATGCGTAGGAAAAAGACATTGATTTTTATGAAACTTTTGCTCCTACTTGCCGAATGACTACTGTTTGTAGCATCTGTGCACTTGCAGCTCATCATGGTTGGAATGTACATCAGTTGGATATCAAAACAACATTTCTGAATGGTGACTTGCATGAAGAAGTGTATGTTTTTCAGCCCTGTGGCTTTGTGCAAAAAGGGCATGAGAACTAGGTGTGCAGGTTAAAGAAGGTATTATATGGTTTAAAGCAAGCACCATGTGCTTGGTATGAAAAGATGCATGCCTATTTGATTGCACATGGTTTTGAGAACAATCCAATTGAAAGCACCTTAGGTGTTAAGCATGCTAATGATGTACTTCTGATCATTGTGGTTTATGTTGATGACATGTTGCTCAATGGTCCTCATGAGAGGCATATTGCTGATTTGCGTGCCTCATTTGAGATGTCTGATTTGGGGCATTTGCATCACTATTTGGGCATTCAATTTATGCATGTTGATGGTGGAATGGCTTTGTGTCAAAGAAATATATTGACACATTATTGCAGCGGTTTGGCCTTGAATACTGTAAACCTATTGCCACTCCTATGGAAACAGGTTTACGACTGAGTCTTCATGATGTTGGAGATGCATTTGATGTTGTTCTCTATCAGCAGGCTATTGGATGCTTGATTTACTTATGCATTACTTGGCCAGATATTCAGTTTGCTGTCTCACAAATGAGCAGGTTTATGCATTGCCCAAGAGTCAAGAATTGGTAGGTGGTTAAGCGCATCTTTTGCTATTTGAGTGGTACCCGACTACTTGGTTTATTTTATCCCAAGGGGAGATCACTACCGCCAAATTTGCATGCTTTTTCTGACTTTGATTGGGTTGGTTGCTATGACACTAGTGGTTTTTGCTTCATGCTTGGTAGCCCATGCATACCTTGGTTGAGCAAGAAGCAGCCTACTCTGGCCACTTCCAATTGTGAGGCTGAGTATAGGGCAGCTTTTACAACGATTGCTAAGTGTGTGTGGCTTAGACGCTATGGATGATTTGGGTGTTGGTCAGTCTTCTGCCACCACATCTTCACTGACAGTCAGAGCACATTGGCAGTTGCGAGGAACCCTATGTTCCATGCTCGCACTAAGCACATTGAGGTACATTATCATTATTTCAAGGAGAGGTTCTCTGCTATGGAGATTAGCTTGGCATATGTGCCCACATAGGAGAACATTGCAGACCTTTTCACGAAGGCTCTACCTAGGGAGAAGTTTGAAGCTTTTCGCAAAGCTTTGGGCTTACTTCCTTTTGTGGATTGATTCCACATAGCTTGGCACTTCCTTATACATGAGTCTCAGCTCTTTGTTCACCGCATCACTCCTAGGGGGGATTTGTTGATATACTTAGGTAGTGATGTGTGTGAACATACTAGGACCGTCGAGGCACTTTTTTTCCTCTTTAGGAGGTTCCCCCCCCCCTTTGTATATACGCCTATTGCCCTAATGGGCTACTTATCTTTGTACATTCTCTAGTAATACATTCAGTATTGGGTGTTGTGCTCCAAGCTTCTTCTTCTTCCTTGTGTTGTTCATGTGCATGTGTAGACGTCTAACTCCAACAGACTTCTTAGTGTGAGGCTAAGTTACGCATCTCCCAGAGTTACAGTTGTGCTTCAAAAAATATCGAGAGCATCAGTTGTGTTTAAATCCAATGAAATATGTGTTCCTTGTCCAATGTGGTAAGCTGCTTGGTCATATTATTTTGGGCCAAGGAATTCAGGTCGATCATGATAAAGTCAAAGCCCAGTGATGTATTTTGTATGCCGACTTGTTGAGGATAAGTTGGATGGTACCAACTACCCATTATGGGCTTATATGATGCGTCATGTATTGATTGTGAAAGAACTATGGAATATTGTGCGAGGTGTTGAAAAACGTCTTATTACATCTACAAATACAATTACTAAAGGTGATGCAGATGGCATTGAAGATGATGTTCTTTAGGTTCTTGTTCGTGCTACAGTTCCTGCTGCACCTACTATAGAGCAACTTCGTTGGGATGGTAGAGATGCTCAGGCACATGATTTGATAGCCTTGTCTGTCAAACATGTCATTATTCCTCATAATCACTCTTGCAAAATAGCAAAGAATGCTTTGGATACGCTTTCCAATTTATACTACAAAAGGAATGAGGCTCCTGTTGCATACCTCCAAAAATAGTTGGAGAGTGAGCACATGAATGAAGGAGATTTCATGGACAGTTTTTTGACAAAGATCAATGATTTGAAGGAGCAGTTGATTTCTATTGATGAAGTCTTGCATGAGAGTTCACTTGTGCAGACTATTTTGAATGGTCGTGCACATTCATATCAGAGTTTTGCTTCTACTCTTCAATTGATGATGAAAGGCAATCTCTTGTCTCTTTCTGTTCTCTGAGTACTTTTGTGTGATTTCATTTATGTATTGTCCTCTACATTTGTGCATTTGCGGGATTAGAAGGACAACATTTATATTCATCTTTTCAACTACATCATTCAGTACTAGGGTATAAGGAGCTCTAAGCTCTCTTCATATTCCTTTACACTGGCAAAAATGGTCGAGTTCATGTGAGATATACTCACCACTATTATCTCAATGTAAAGCCTTAATGTAGTTCCCTTCTCGGTCTCTACTGAGGCAAGCTAATTTTTGAAAGTAGGGAATACCTCATATACTTGATAGGATAACTCAACATTTTCTAGAAGTTTCATCTATGAAAGTGACAAAATAGAGAGCTCCAACTAATAGCCTAGTGGATGTAGGACCATACACATCTATATGAACAAGATCTAGTGATTGAATTAAAGAGTGAATTTGCATTCTATCAAGGACATTCCTAGTTTTCTTTTCATATTGACAATGCTCAGGAAATGAAAAATCAAAGAAAGATAACACAAGTAAGTAGCTAGAATGAGGAAGAATTTTCATTCCACTATGAGATATGTGGCACAAATGTTTATGCCATATTCAAAACATATGCTTTTCAATTATAGATAACAAATGTTCTTTCTGAAACACAAAAAATGGGTAAAGTGAGGTAACTCTATGTCCTTTAACAATAACCATATTGCCCTTTGAAATGTGAAAGGATTGAGCATAGAAGGTAAGGTCATGGAGCCAACCAACTGACATCAAACTGCATGAAAGCTAAGGCACAATGTGTACATTATGCATTGTAAACTATGAATCATTGACAAATTGGACAATCACATCTCTAATCCAAACAACATCGCATTGGTAAGAATGAACAAGCCTCACTATACTAAGACTTTTCCACATAGATGTTATCGTTAGTGTCCATATGAAAGGCCAAACGGCCACCAGACACTTTTGTATACATTCTTTAATAAAACATATAGTGACCTGGTTAGCCACAGATTGTAAGTTCGATCGCATTTGTAACACCTAAGAAGTTTGTGTTCATGCTCCCTATGTACTGTGTTTTTTTTTGTGTATTTTGCAGCCTCTATGCAGAGTACCATGTACGACACTTGGAGCTCAGTTTTCTACTATGAGGATATCATCGTGGAGCTATTGAGAAGGTGAGCACACTATGGTGCATTGTCATAAAAATACTTCATTGGTATCAGAGCGTTTTGATGCAAAAGCTTTGTTCCTTTTGTGTGAGTGAAGCGAGCACCCACCCACCCAAGGCTTTCTCTAGGGCTTATGACTAAGGTGGTGATCAAGGCATAGACCTTGTCATCCGAGTCGCTGAAGTCACCATTGGCACCCTTGGCTACGTGCGAGGGTGGACCTCAACGATCAAGGAAGACGAAGGTTCTCGGTACTTCCCAAGAGATCACCCATCTCGATATTGCTCTCCTCAGAGCTCGCTTAACCGTGGCAATCTCTTTCCACTAAGCTACACTCTTGTGGTGACTGAAGAAGGGGAAAGACTAAGGTTCACATTATCTTCAACAAGTTTTGGGCCCTCAAAGCTTCATTCATTGCTTTCAAAGCCTATTTTTGAAGCTTTATTGGGGTGACTTTTGGAGCCATTTTGGAGCACTTTCATGCATACTTCTCTGCATAAAGGGCCAAGAACATCAAGAAGAGTGTTCTTTGTACTTCTTTCACAACAAATGTTCACCTTCTAGGCTATTTTTTCAGCCACAATAGTTAATCTATAGGTTTCTTGAAAGGTTTTAGTTGTGGTGGGAGCAGCCCCTACAAGTATATGTAGGTTTTTGCACCTAAAGAACAGAGTTGACAAACACTTGAATGTGTTGTTGGCCAATGTTTGGATATTGAATTCATCTTTTCAGTGCCATTTTACTGCATACATTGAGCACATACACACTATCTACACTTTTGTGGACACCGCTTATGTACATCCATGTGGTCATTGATATAACGGATACATTTTTGCATAAAGCCTTTTATGTTTGATAAAAAGGGCCGTAGGGAGGTTTTCTTCATTGGGAGACACCCAGATGTCGGGATCTCTTTGATGATGTAGGTGGAAGACTTACCTAGCCTCACCATAGGAGATGTATGATAGTTATTCATAGGTGCTCACTAAGCCTAGTTGGCTTTCAATTCTGTACCATCATGGCATCAAAGGTCTCAGACACATTTGGTGGATCAAGTTCTAGTGCTAGTGTTTCAATCAGGAGCTATAACTTGTAGGGCAAAGACCATTTTGAGATCCAAAAATTGGATGGCACAAACTTTGCTCTATGGAAGAATCACATTAAAGATGTGTTGATTCAGAGGAGACAATGGAAGCTAGTAAATGGAATCTCAAAGAAGCCTGCTAGCATGGATGAAAATTATTGGGATGACTTATATGAAATGGCTAGGTCTACCATTCAATGGCACCTGACAGATAACGTTTAATTTACAATATTATATTGTGAAAGTGCGAAGGAGCTTTGAATGAAGTTATGCAATACATATGAAAAAGAGATGGTTGTTTATAGGCATGTTAAACAACTACCTACACCATCTCCTTCGACTATGAAGATTGAAGAAATTAATGCTATTTTTGATAATGCTGATGTGTTGCCACTTGATAGCACTGTGCCAACTGAGGCTCTTATGGTTGATTCTCTTTCCCACACATGGCTGTTAGATTTTGGTGCTTCTTTCCATGTGACACCACACAGAGAATGGTTCTCTAATTATGCAGCAAAGTCTCTTGGTACTGTGAGATTTGGTGACTCTTACCAATGTGACGTTGTGGGGATTCGAGATGCGGTTGTGCAATTCATTGATGGTTCAAAATTTACTATGCATAATGTATGCCACGTACCTCAGTTATCATGCAATTTGATTTCAGTTGGTCAACTTGATGACCTTGGTTACAAGGTGATCTTCTACGCTTAGTCCTTTTGCATAATGGGAGGTATAGTTTGTATACTTACACTCAGGTATAGTTTGTATACTTACACTCAGGTATTCTTTATCATTCTTCATTTTTTTCTCCCATAGTTACTTTGGCCATAATGGTCTTTAGTGGGAGATTGTTACTGTTAGTGTCCATGTGAAAGGCTAAATGGCCATCGAAAACTTTTGTATATGTTCTTTAATAAAACATATAGTGGCCTGGTCAGCCCACAGACTGTAAGTTTGATCGCATTTGTAACACCTAAGAAGTCTGTGTTCATGCTCCCTATGTACTTTGTTTTTTTCTACGTATTCTGTAGCCTCTATGCAGAGTATCCTGTATGGCACTTGGAGTTTGGTTTTCTACTCCAAGGATATTGTCATGTAGCTCTCGAGAAGGAGAGCAAATTGTGGTGCATCACTGTTGAGAATTGGGGAACAACAAACCCTAACCGCCTCACATGGAAGTGAGAGGTTTTTCCAAGTTGGGGCAAAGAATGAGAGGAGTTTCACCCACGCTCATGGAGCAATGGCAACAATGGCCAACATCACAAGGAGCAAGGGGAACATCCTCCCAACCATGCACACACATGCAAATCCATACACCAAGACCAACGCCATTGCACACAAGGAGGCAAGAGAGTAACAAATGACACCTTCTTCCATTAACAAAAATGGAGGCCAAGGCCATGGCCAAGGGACCTCCCTTTTACAAATGAGGCTCTTCTTTATATAGAGAAGAGAGGCATATGTGAATAAAAACATGTGGTCAAAAGACCACATGTGCTAAATCAAAAAGAGAATCTTTATGTGATATGGGACTAACCACCTAGAGAGAGAGAGAGCGCGTGAGATTTCCTACGTGGGGATTTTGAGTTTGTGCCAAAAAGCTACTTCATGGAAAAAGGCTTCAATACTTTAGACTAGAGGAAATATCAAAAAGGGGTTTTAGGAGAGTGTTCATATGGACATCTCCTAATTTACAAAAAGAAGGTACTTTCATGAGGGCTAAAGGATGCCATAGCATGAGAAAAAATATGGGCAACCCTTGTAGCAACACCCTCCTCCTACTAGACTTTGTCGCCCTCGACAAAGCTGAGAAATGAGACGCATATATTGCTGGACTGGTCCAAGTTTTGAGTCTTCCGCTCAGCTACTCTGCAACTGTTCAAATCTGAATTGTGCAAAGCTGCAATTCTTTGAATCAGCAAGTCGTCAATCTTCAAGTCTGCAACTCCATATTGCTGAGCGACACAATCCCCTTGGGGGGCAGTCAGCCGAGCATTCCTCCATTGTGTCTTCTCTTCAAAGCTTCAATACCTGAAATTTAACATACATAACAAGTAGACTGATATTGAAAAGAACCAACCACAAAATTTCATTTTTAGTTTCCACTTTAGAGACATCTTTCACTTAAAACTTGCTCTTCTAATGAGAAGAGCTCCTGAAAATCTTCTTATTTTTGCAATCCAACATCAGTTATCTCCAAGTGAGTGTGACATATCACATTTCATAGCATGAGATGAATATGATATCATGATTAATGTACATTCCTACCCTCATTTAAATTATGCTCCTAGTCAATCTTGCAATTTAACATGAGTTTTATGTGCTCATAGAATGAACAGACAATAGTGCAACATTGAGTCCTATCATTTTACAAGCATTCAAGAAATTAAAATCAGCTTATCCAACACTATTCCTGCAAAGCACAGTTGCAAAACATCTAAGTGTGTTTGCCTGTATTGCTAAATATTCCTTTGAGCAATGTGGAACTAGGGAGTTACTCCCCTAGCAAAAAAAAACAATTGCTCAAACCCTTATGATTTTCACACTAATTAAGTGCAGAACAGGTTGAAAAAATGTCAACCCCTATGTGCCTGTTCACCTGCAACCATCTTTTAGAGAATACATGCTCACATCATAAAAGAATGTTTTGTAGCACAAGCATTATGCATCCAATGTTCCATATATTTAACTCATTGTCATGAAGTACACTGAGATGACCACTCCAATTAGATCAAAGCAAGTGTGAAAAAGAGGTCAATCATGTACCCAGCTATTCCAGAAATATCTACTTGAGGTACCAATAGTAGTATTGCAAATTTTTATAAGCAGAAACATTTACACAAGTATATAGCATGACTGTCACACATAGGATGTGGAACCCTCAAGTTATGGAAGTAGAGTTTATGGTCATAAAATCTTCCAAGCAGTCGGGTCTTCAGGTGCTCCAAAGAGTATACCACACTACCATCTATCCAGAATCTTGTTGGTTGTGAAGTCGCTTACCTGCAACCTGTCATAACGTGATCTTTAGAGTAGAAATGCGGGACAAATCATGAGTCAATAGATGATTGGGTAATCAAACAAAGAGAACAAATCATTAGAATCACCCCAATTCCTCAGATGTGAGGGAAGTGGACCACTGTCCGCTCTGAAAACATCTTGCAAACATACGATATGACTGTATTTCAAAGAACGCTACCTCAACAAAAAGCAATTGTACCAAGGATTTCAAACAGAGTATTTGTCCATACTGGTTGTGATGACAAAAATAAAAAATAAAAAATTCCCATATGATGCCATCATCTACCTTTCTACAAAACATACATAGCAGAGCATTTGAACACACAAGACAATTATTAACTTCTATTTGTAGTAGCCTCCTTCAACGGGATCAGCAGAAAAAATCCCAACGACAAAGAGTCAACCATCCATCAGAACTTGAACCTTAAGATTTGTAGTTCGACTTTCATTCAGATGCACGTTTCCTCATCTATGTCCTTAAAACTCATATAGATGTTATAGAACGCACTGAATCATGAGGTGGGAAAGTCTCAATTAGTGCTTTCTACAAATGTCCTTGAGTTTTCCATTGATTTAGAATGTGTGGTGCAGACATTAATTGGTAAAAACAACACATTATCTCAAATGTAAGTTAGCATATTGCACATAGAACACTGTGAGGGCCACAAGTGGGGTGGGAATGTGATGAACCCTGAAAATCCTTATCAGAAGGTGGATAGAAACTTCCAATTAACAACTAATATATTGCATTGGCAAACCTCCCAAAAGAGAACAACTGCTTCCTTCAAGGTGTGGCAAGCATCTTTTGGTTAGGTGATATTTGGACATGTTTCCCTTGAGGTCAATCGAAAAGACACCATTCCTTGTATATAGGAGCCACACAAAACCTAGCCCCCAGCTTTGGAGCATGATATCTGCCCACAAGCTGTTTGGTCCTGAAAAACAGTCTGGAGAACAAATGCAGGCAAGAAACATGAGCCAATACAGATGTTAAACTTAAGATCTTAGTTCCCTAAGAGCCAGGTGTTCTTTAAAAAAAAAAAAAAAAAACAAGGAAATGAAATTGCTCATAGTCCCAAGCTGCATATCATATGTTGCACCACAAGTGCAAGGATGCTTCTAACTCTTCAAGAATATGTATGAACTCTCCAAGCCATTACAAGTCTCACATGAATCTGAACATTATGGGGCAGTGATTACCCAAGCCTCTCCTTCAACTTACATAACCACAACAGACTTTTACACATCCAAACAGGGACCCTGCAAGCCTTAGCTACTATTCTTACTTCTATACTGATCCAGGATACTCAGGTTTCAATTTCGTGAATGTTACTTGGACATCATCCTCCTATGCGGTCATTGCATCAGGTTTTCCACCGAGGCTGTACTACCCTATCATCCCAAGGAACACTATGGAGTACACTTAGAAATTGAGAACCTGATGGGACACGGAAATGACCGACTCTAGCAGGTATAGCATGCATCTTCTTACCAACAAAGTGTTTGTAAAAGTTTTAGCAATCATCTTAGACTTGCTTATCTATGAATGATGAGTTCAGGTGCATCATGAACAACACCAAGAGAAGGTGGAACATAATTCTGTCGCACATTCACCCAAAAGAACATTACAATCAAATTAAAATGTCATAGAATTGATTACCATAACGAGATCTTTGTAGTCTCTTAAGATGAAGCACCCCAGCACAATGTAGGAGTAACCTGCAAGAATACATCCTTCTGAGCATGATTTGAAAAATTAACATCACAATGCAGCACAGGAGATCATGGGTTGCTTCAATCCAGCATAGTTGTGCTAATAAAAGGAAGAGAAGAGGCAAGTTGCCCCCATACTCCCCTTCATACAAAAATAGCCATGAAGTCACAGAAACCTCCATGCCCACCTCACTAGATCATGAACTTCTGGCAGAGACAAAATCAAGAGGACAATCCAAGATTTAGTCATTCTTATATTATATTACCATTACAACAAGACCCATGATTCTTTCAGTAAAACAGTTAAACAAAAAAGAATTCCCCAAAATCTGCCTCGTGCAAAGAATTCCATGTTAGCTTCATATGCTTATCCACCATCTTCCACAATTCTGGGGCAGCTGCGAAGCGTGGCTCCACCTTTATTCATCTCATTTCCATTGGGCGTTGGAGTTCCTGAAGAGAGAAACGTAAGAGTCCTCGCGCAACTCTAGGTGCAGAGTCGGCACCAGACGTCCGATGGAGAACAAATGTATTCATAATTTCCCCTGAATGCAAGGACCACAACATCACCAAAATCATGCACACAGTCATCGATAGAGGGAGGGGAGAGGAAACTCCAATGTTGCCAGGCGGTGGAGACAGATATAGAAGAAGCACCAAGATTTCGACCCTAAGGCCTAGAAGGGAACCAGATGGCGTGCTCCTTTTTGAGAACTTCAACTGAACAGGGAAGCGAATGACAAGTGCAGTAGGCATACTGTGGAATTAGGGTTTGAAGGAGCTCGAGGAAGCTATCAATACATAAACCCCACATAAGAGCATACACAAGATGAGAGAAGACTACGCATGTGGTCGGAAGGGTCAATCCTATCCCGAAACACACCCCAACCGGCAACAAGGCAAAAAATTCCATCACACACATCAAAGGATGAAAAGGGAGTTTGAAGTGCATTCGAGCTTCCCCCAACAGTAAGCGATAGGTACCTCGCACAACATCTGTACCCAGGCTTGACGATGAGGTTTCGTGATTATCTATTCATCAGTCGGGGGGAAACAGCCATGATGCTTAACTTTGAGTGATAAGAATTGACATCAGATGAGCTTCGTGGGGAGCTTAGCACAACCCACATAGCCATGACTCAATAGGAGGCAGAAGGGAAGAAACCGCACAACCCCGCAGTAGATCTAGAAAAGGGATCCAAGCTAAAATCTGTTCCTCAGAGCTGAGTGGTGAATCGAACGCTTCAACAGATGCAACAGAAGAGCCCGAGAGGTTCCAAGGTGACTAAAAGGATGCGCAGAGCTGGGATCCCAACCACGAACATTTTGCGAAGATGTGGGGAGAACGTGACTCAACCCACATGCCTTTACATGCAGAAGGAAGCCATGGCTCCGCCTCCCCTGATCCTTCCACACAGACGAAAGAGGGGAATGCCCAACAGGCTTTGGCGTAGTTGGAAAGAGGGGGAATAAATGATAAAGCATATGGACCTGCCTCCATTGATTGAGAGAGAAACTTGGACTCCCAACACCTGTGCTTACACGGTCATGAGTGATGATAGTCAATGTTCACACCTTTTCTAATGGGTGTGAATGCACGGGGTTCAAAGAATGAGGAAACTCATGTTACGAGCTCTAAGTATCAACCGTTCGTTCCCCAATTAACACTTATAGAAGTAATAAAAACTTTCTTTTTTGAATTTGTTTTGATGTGGAGAGATAGGAATCCAAAGATAACATTACGCATTCGAACTTTTATTTGGTTTTCTTGAAATGAAGAGAGGGAGGGGTTAGAGGGGGTACTACCCACCCCCCTATTCAAGAACATCACCGAAAACGAGAAATGAAAGAGAGATGGAGGGTGATGCTTGAGTGAGTGTGTTGGAGTCTCTGTGTATGTGAGAGAGGAAGAGAGAAGAGGGAGTTAGGGGTGGTTTTCTTGTGAAACAAACAAAAATAAAGAACAAAATTACTCAAAAATTAAAAGACAACAGGTACCCTAGGCCAACCGAAGGCCACACGTATTCATCCTCCTCCAAGTGTGAAGGTGCATCTCACGAAGTATGGACACGCAAACTTGGAAAAACCAACGGCTAAAGGCCGACGTCCCCGACAACGGCGCCAAATTGTTGAGAATTGGGGAACAACAAACCCTAACCACCTCACATGGAAGTGAGAGGTTTTTCCAAGTTGGGGCAAAGAATGAGAGGAGAGGTTCGCCCACACTCATGGAGCAATGGCAACAATGGCCAACATCACAAGGAGCAAGGGGAACATCCTCCCAACCATGCACACACACATGCAAATCCATACACCAAGACCAACGCCATTGCACACAAGGAGGCAAGAGAGTAACAAATGACACCTTCTTCCATTAACAAAAATGGAGGCCAAGGCCATGGCCAAGGGACCTCCCTTTTACAAATGAGGCTCTTCTTTATATAGAGAAGAGAGGCATATGTGAATAAAAACATGTGGTCAAAAGACCACATGTGCTAAATCAAAAAGAGAATATTTATGTGATATGGGACTAACCACCTAGAGAGAGAGAGAGCGCGTGAGATTTCCTACGTGGGGATTTTGAGTTTGTGCCAAAAAGCTACTTCATGGAAAAAGGCTTCAATACTTTAGACTAGAGGAAATATCAAAAAGGGGTTTTAGGAGAGTGTTCATATGGACATCTCCTAATTTACAAAAAGAAGGTACTTTCATGAGGGCTAAAGGATGCCATAGCATGAGAAAAAATATGGGCAACCCTTGTAGCAACAATCACCATCAAAATACTTCAATAGAGAATTACCATCTATGTGGTGCCACATGAAAAGAAGCACCAAAATATAACAACCATATATGTGAAAGGGAATCAACCATAAGAGCCTCATTAAGCACAATATTATAAGATACAACACATTAAGATCATCAAAATAGCGTTCATTTCTTCTATCTTTACAAATGAAGTAGATGGCATAGGTAGATGCTTAACATGCTCATCAACATATTGCCCTTTAACTTTGATATTCTTCAAAGCATAACTATCATTCTTCATATGTCCTTTCTTATGGCAATGATAGCATTCAATATCCCTTCTTTTACTATTGCTATGTTGACCATTATTTTCTTTGTTCTTTCTCTTGCCACATGGTTGATTCTTTTGCTATTTAGAATCACGAAAACTTAATGCTCTTCGAACTATGTATGGAAGCCATACATTTCTTATGAACCTCTTCAATCAAAAAGTGCACCAGAAATGTCATTATATACAAGGTTGCTTAGAGGCACAATATTACTAGTGGCTATGTAGAAAGTATCCCATGAGGTTGACAATGTCCATAGAAAGAGTACTGCTTTGGTCTCATAATCCATTTCCATCTTTTGAGCTTGCAAATGAGGAAAGAATGCATCAAAATCATTCAAATGAGAAGCAACACTATCTCGGTCTTTCATTGGCAAGTTATAGAGCTTTCTCACCAGATGGACTTTGTTACAAGCATTCTCTTTCTCATAAGTTTTGCAAAGCTTCTTCCAAAACTCCTCTACCATTTCACAATCCTAAACATTGAAATAGACACTATTAGCAAGATGTAAACAAATAGTAGATATGGCCATCTGATCATGCTCATCCCATTCGTCATCATCCATATTAGTAGGTTGCTTTGTAGGGCCAGCAATCAACTTCCAATGCCTTCTTTGAATTAAGACATCATGAATCCAATTCTTCCATAAAGAGAAGTTGGTGCCATCAAACTTGTAAATCTCAAATTGGTCTTTTACTTGCAAGTTATAGCTCTTTTTGGATCTAGTTACACTAGACTGTGATCCACTAGGTGTGTCCAAAAACTCTGATGCCATGGTGAGAAATAACTAATTGGAATGCTAATGAAAATAGAAATGACCAAGCAACATTGATAAAACAAGCTGACAAGTGTCAATGAACTACTGATGAATGATGACTACTCCCACCACAAGCGAGACTTGCTCAAGAAACCTCTAATTAGTTTGATATGGCTGAAAAGAATTCCCAAAGCTGAGCATTCATTGTTGAGGAAGCACAAATAACATCCTTCTTAAAGTTCCTGAACCTATGCAAAGAGAACTATGAACCAAAGAACATTGATAGGGGAGCACTAGAGTGTGCTCTCTGACTAGACGAGACAAGATCTCGGAAATACACTTCTGATTGCAAGAACAACCACAAAGGGAAAATGATACAAGAGTATGTGATGGATACAAGAAGTCCCACAACCCGGCACTGATAGGTATGAATAACTGGACTAGAGATGATACACAAGATCCCACACCCCAGGACTGTAGGTATGAAACAAGATATCTTGATTACAAGAATTCCCTTCAGGGAGATGAACTAGATACAATAAATAACTAGAAAGGATCTCATACTATGAGATTACAATAGGACAAGAAAGGATGTCCACGATAAAAGACTAGACAAGACTAGAGCAAGAGACAATACTAGAACTTGAAAGTACTTACTTGGTGATCAGGATCCCTTGAGCTCCCAAGGCTGGCATTGGCAAGACTGAGGATAAGAGTGGTGAGGCCCTCCTTATATAGGTGTTCAAAGGCAGTGCTCTAGCAGTTACGAATTGATGATGTCATGAATCCAAAATGGGACCTTCGAATATCAGAATCGAGCTAGTAGACAATCGATCTTAGGGTTTTGGCATGTTCCGGATGCAATGGAAGCATTAATTTCTCTGAATTCTTAACCAAACATGAGATATAGAAAATTCACATGGAATCTAAGGTTTAAGAAGGTTTTGTTTGTGTCCATGATATCACCTCCCCCTCAAGCAACGAGTTCCACGAGGAGCAACCATGTTCTCTAGCTTGGGTTTCATTGGATTCTTCTTATGGATTTCACGAACCTTGAGTTTTGCTCTCTGAAGAATTTTTGTAGGTTCCTAAGTACGATCATCGATGTCATACCCTTTCCAATGAATAAGGTAATCCAATAGTCCTCGAGGGATTCTTGAATCTAAGACATGATCAACCTCAAATTCTTCATGATCCTTAATCTTGAGTAGTGGTGAAGGATTGGTCTCCCTTGACCTTCCTTGGGTTCTTCATGCAATAGATCCTTTGAGCTTCTACTAGTACATTGCGGTCTCTCTAAGACCTTTGATGGAGAGCCTTGATTAAGCACACCTCCTTGATTAAACACGAACTCCTTGTCCTTTACCTTCTTGTTATCTTCATAATATGTATCCTCCATATAATTTGTAATGACATCTAAGGCTTCAAAGATTCTTGATTCGGATTCTTGAGGAATAGTGTCTTGATTATTCAGCACTTTTGACTCTTGGACTTGATTTCTTTGAACAATTGACTCTCACATTGAATTGCTTGATTGATAACATCATCCAAGGTATGTCCTTGAGGCATGGATAGCAAGAGATACTTCACTTCATCTTTGAGGCCACTTTGAAATCAATTAACTAGATAGTCTTCTTGATATGTGGATCCTTGAAATACATTTCTAAAGTCTGATGCAAATTCTGCAACTAAGTGATCACCTTGTCGTAACCTCCTTTCAAGACCTTCGAGTTTTTTATATATATCATTCAAAGTAAACTCAATATTTCTGAGTATGGATATGGAGTCCATGATCCTTGACACGAACTTGATGTGGATAGTCTTGCCAAAATGTAAGGGGAGCACTAGATTGTGCTCTTTGACTAAACTAAACAAGATCTCGGAAATACACTTCTGATTACAAGAACACCCACAAAGGGAAAATGATACAAGAATATGTGATCGATACAAGAAGTCCCACAACCCGAGACTGATAGGTATGAATAATTAGACTAGAGATGATACACGAGATCCCACAACCTGGGACTGTAGGTATGAAACAAGATATCTCGATTACAAGAATCCCCTTCAGGGAGATGAACTAGATACAAGAAATAACTAGAAAGGATCACGTACTATGAGATTACAATAGGACAAGAAAGGATGTCCACGATACAAGACTAGACAAGACTAGAGAAAGAGACAAGACTAGAACTTGAACTAGAACTTGAAAGTACTTTCTTGGTATCAGGATCCCTTGAGCTCCCAAGACTGGCATTGGCAAGACTGAGGATAAGAGTGGTGAGGCCCTCCTTTTACAGGTGTTCAAAGGCGGTGCTCTATGGCAGTTACGAATTGATGATGTCATCATGATGTCATCAATCCAAAATAGGACCTTCAAATATCAGAATCGAGCAAGTAGACAATCGATCTTAGGGTTTTGTCACGTTCCGAATGCAATGGAAGCATTAGTTTTTCTAAATTCTTAACCAAACATGACATATAGGAAATTCACATGGAATCTAAGGTTTAAGATTGTTTGTGTCCATGACAAGAATCACCCAAAGAACTGCTTCAAACAAGCTCCACAAGCAAATAAGGAAGCCTTGAAGACTCAAATCACACTCAATGTAATGCCAAGTTTAGGTTTCCCCCCTCCTTAATCACCACATGGGTGTAGCTTAGTGGTAAGAGATTGCCAATTAAGCGATCCTTGAGGAAAACAATATTGTAATGCGTGACCTTCCCGAAAGTATTAGGAACCTTCCTCTTCCTTGATCATTGAGGTCCTCCATCATGCACAAACAATGGTGCCAATGGTGACTTTAGTGACCCGGATGACAAGGTCTATGCATTGGTCATCATGGTGTTGTGCAAGTTGCAATTTTTAGTTGCACTATGCAAACTGGCAACAACCTATGCATCCATGTGTGAAATTGCTCTGATACTAGTGAAGACAAGTTTTAGAGCTCCTCACGGTGCAACTTATCTTTTTGGATGGTACTGTAATGCTCCTTTGTATGTGTCTATGCAGATCTGCAAAAATGCAAAAAATAGAGAACTCGACAACACACTATTATCCACCTTGAAACAATTTTGGGGACCTCCTCTCCTTTGATCATGAAGAGGCATGATTTCATGATTTAGGACTCAAATGGTGTCATTGAACATACTGAGGTGGATATACAAACCCTTAACGAGGTGAGAGTTAACAAACACAATTGACTCCCTACCTAAAGTTAGGATGAACCCTATGCAAACTAGATCAAGAATACATTCCCCGATGCCTTAAGGAGTTAGAATTTGGCAATGGATTCTCTAAAATGGTATCAATCCTATGGGGCATGCCCCAACTCAAATCAATATCAATGATAAACTCTTGTCCCCCTTTGCACTTAAGCCTCTTTGCTATTTATCTCATTAATCTCATCTGTTTGATGGAGGAGCATGTTCATTTCGATTTTACTTCCAAAGAGCTTACTCTAAAAGAATCTTAAACTATTTAAAAAGAATAAACATGGATCATAAAAGTAAGCCACCTTTTGACTACAAAATCATCCTCTTTGCCATTCTCTCAACAATCTCAATTTCCAAGATGGAGGAGCATGTTCATCTGGTTAATAGTGCTTAAGTGCTTACTATATAAAAATTCTTAAAATTTGTAAAAAGAAGAAACATTGGCCATAAAAGTAAGCCATCTGTTGATTGACTATGCAATCATTATATGACAAGACAACAAGACAACAAGCTTAAAAAGAAGTGAATGCCAAATGAAAAAGACGAGGCTCCTAACCTTGCTTTGTAATACTCCTTAGCTCTCTTATACCTTTTTTCTCTTCATATAGTTTTAACCTTCTCTCTGAAAAAAAATCAAAACTTATTTATCATTATAAAATAACTTAATTAAAAAATAAAGAGAGTGAAGAAGACTTAGTTCGAGACTCCGAGGGGAAAAAATTGAAGGGAGAAATCGATTTAAACTTTGCACCGTCCCAGATACGCTCATAAGCAATAAGCTACGAATAATCAATTGTACTTGTCAAGGGACTAATGGATTTGCGAGGCGATCCTGCCTGATAGAAGCCCAAGGGGCCGAAAATGTCGATGCATGCAGCTTGCAGGGTTCTGGCGGAGAGTAGGGCGTCTTTGAAACAGGAGGAGATTACGCAGGGCATGTGCAAGGAGTGGATATGGGAGTTCATCTTGAGGCACTGCTGCGATAGTCGTCTCCTCAGAGCTATGGCGCTCGCCTATCCTGTTCCGGAGAGTCGTCACTTGAAACGGCTGCTTCTCCTTAGAGCACTCTCCTTTGATATCTTAGAAAGATGCTTCACGGATCGTACATTTGAAACCATGTCCGCTCTTTATTCTCTTTACTGTTCGGAGGGCCATCGCAATTGTTATCAAGTCACCCGTACGGACAGTGCTGGAAAGAGCTATCGCCATCGATTCGAGCTGTGGATGCTTTGCCTTGCAGTTCGTCTTGAGTGTACTGTACAGTATCTTAGACCAGAGTCTGATGATTGGCCTAAATTCTACGAATCCGTGGAAAAATATTGGGGTGATCTTGCCCAGGACACAGAGGAGCCTGAATTTAAAGATGATAGTTACAATCTGGACAATGGAAGCTATTCCCAGTTGAAGGATAAATTGTGGGCTGTTCTGAAACAACCTGAGCTCAGGCATGATTTGCTTAGACAGCACAAACGCGAGGATGTAA
Source organism: Ceratopteris richardii (assembly GCA_020310875.1). NCBI lineage: Eukaryota > Viridiplantae > Streptophyta > Polypodiopsida > Polypodiales > Pteridaceae > Ceratopteris > Ceratopteris richardii. Next base: position 109,587,807 of record CM035432.1, read on the forward strand.
TAGAGATGATGGAAAGCTTTGTCTCTGCTGCATGGGAAGATGTGAGGGTGACCTTTTTGGAATCTGTTGCACATAGTATTGAGAAGGGCCTTTATGTCTCTGATGGGTTACCACAGAAAAGTGATTGCAGAACAAAAGGTGTGTTGTTACAGATTGCAGACATTTCACCAGGTACTTCAAGGCATGCTTTTGATTCAAACTGTGTGGCAGGCTGATGATGATCAACCTGCAGGCAAATATTTTTTGGATATCTTAAGAAAAATACCTTCCTTTGTCTTGTTTTCAGGCAAATCTTTTCATGCCAGAAAACAGAAAGAGGAAATTCAAAATTCAGCATTTGTTCTCGAGACTGGGTCTCCAGATCCGAGAAAAAGCATACCCATGCCTCATGGCTCATTGTTGCACCAGGATACAGGAGATTTATCTGCTCCCAAACACGGGCATGACAGACAACCAGGCAGCAGTGTCGGCTCAACTTCAAAGGAAGTAGGGAAGGACTTGCCTTCATCTGGTGGGCATACTTTTCAAAGTATGACAAATATCAGTGATGGAGGTATCTTTGTGAGATCTGCAATCAAATTAGACAATGAAAGTACAGTTTCCTTGCACTCAAGGAGAAGAGAGATGCCAGCTTCTCTTCTGGAGGGAAAAACTGGTTTGATGCTGCCTAATTCCAGCACAAATAACCTGCAAACAGAGAAAGCAAGGCAATTAAGAATGGATCAGGAGATACCCATGCCTCATGACTCATTGTTGCACCAGGAATCAGGAGATTTATCTGTTCCCAAGCATGGGCATGACGGACAACCAGACAGCCTTGTTGGCTTAACTTCAAAGGAAGTAGGGAAGGGCTTGTCTTCACCTGGTGGGCATACTTCTCAAAGTATGATAGGCGTGAGTGATGGAGGTACCTCTTTGGGATCCGCAATCAAATTAGACAATGAAAGTACAGTTTCCTTACTGTCAAGGAGAAGAAAAATGCCAGCTTCACTTCTGGAGGGAAAAACTGGTTTGGCGCTACCTAATTCTAGCATTGATAACTTGCAATTAGAGAAAGCAAAGCAATTAAGAATGACAAGGTCATCCTCAACTGAAAGCCCAGGTGCAATGGAGATGTCGTTTGAAAACTCTGACAGATTAGCTGCTCAATGTCCCATTTTAGAGCCACATACAAAGGACTTTCATGCAGATCATGCTGAAGAGACTCATCAGAACACAGAAAAGAAAGATGAAGGGGAGGATTTTCCGAGTTCTGAGCAAGAACAGGCTCACTTAAGCCCTCCTTTACTGGCAGGTGAGTGTGAATGGATTTTGTCAAATTCTATCTATATATGTCTGGAGTGATTGCATTGGATGCTATGAAATATGTATCTGGCTCATTGAGCATTTAAAAATTTTGTTCTTTTCTTTTACCTCCTCTAGTACCTGTACTGTGGCTATGGCTTGGGCTGGAAAATAAAAAATTGCAATGTATATAGTTTTTGATATTCCATAGTTGACTATGTTTAAAGGATAAAGAACAACTTGAGTGGTCTTTCTTTTCCTTTGAAATAACGTTTTGCCTCCCTTTCTTGCTTATGGGTAGTGCAGGTTTGAATGGCAACATAACTATACGCAAAAAGCCTTCAGTGGCTTCGCTTCCAGTTGAAACTGATAGAACAATAGACACAAGTTTTCAGAAACAGGGTCTCAGCACCCCTGACATTGTGAAAGCTCAAACAGAGCTTAGAGATGGTCAAGCAAATTTAAGTGCAGCAGTGCATGACCCTCTTCCTGAAGCTGTGCAGATAGCTGAACAAGTTGCAAAATTCTGTAACACAGCTGAGCAAGAACAAGCACTGGTGGCTAATAATGGTATTGAAGTCATGGAAAATTTACCCAAAAAGCTAGACTCTTCTGACCTTTTAGAAAAAGGTGTGCAAGGATCTCACGAAACTTGCAGAAAGAGGAGTATTATGGAACGGAATCCCACTGCACATACAGTTGAGGTGATTTTATTAATGTGAAACCTGTTGTTATTTTTCTGATCATCTCTATATTTATGCGTTTCGAGTGAGGTAGACAATTAAGTAGATGGTGCATGTCACTACTGGTTTCGTTTGATGAAAAATAGTAAAAACATTATAGTAATAAGTTATAAGTCAATAATATCAATCCAGGCAGGCCAAAACAACAAAGGCAGGCTGTTAGCTGGATTTATTTTCATTTTTAGCTAGCATAAATGTATCTTTTATAATCTCCCTCTCTAAGCTTTGTATTTGTCTTTCTCTGTATGTTTGCATCAATGTATGTGCATCTGCATGCGAGAGTGTGTAACCATATGCAATCGTATGTGACTATTTATGGAAAATGTGCAAAATGTACATAGATACACATATATTTATCTTATGTCATGCTAGGCTATGCATGTGTGTAGAAATTTAGAAAGAAAAATCAATTCAAAGTTCAGATAGAGACGATATGTTGTATGCATGCATGTGCACGAAGTATGTATGTATGCATATATTTATGTACATACATACGTTCAAGCATATGTATGTATGTGTTTGTGTGTGTATATGTACAGATTTATGCATGTGTGTATGTATGTATGCACACATGCATAAATCTGTACATATACACACACAAACACATACATTGAAATGTATATAAATCTGTATGTATGTTGTAACTTGTTATCATTGAAATAATTCATGCAGTACTGAGCTACGAGTATGATTCTCAGTTGATACATCATACAGCATCATGACAGAGATATGAATTGATGGTGAAAATGCTACAAACTTTGAAGAAAAATATGTTTAGAGTAATCCATAAAAGCTGCAGAGGATGAATATTTCGAATGAAATCTTCACTGTTCAGTGAATAATCAACTTGGAGTATGATTCTCAGTTGATACATCATACAACATATGACACATATGAATCGATGGTGAAAATGCTACAAACTTTGAAGAAAAATATGTTTAGAGTACTCCATAAAAAGCTGCAGAGCATGATCACTTTGAATGAAATCTTCACTGTTCAGTGAATAATCTTCTTGAGACTTGGACAGGTCCTTTGATACCACAAGAGAAGCAAATAGCCACTTGAAAGAAGAAGATGTATGGTGTATCATCATTCATGTGTTAGCATTTATGTATACATCCTACATGATTTCAGGCTTCAGTTTATAGATGCATGATGTATATTTGGAATTGATTACATTTTTCATGGTAATGCTTTTGCAAATTACTCGAAAAGCTTGGGGTGAATGGGAATATGTGAAGAAAGTAAAATCTTTGCTAGAAGTGAATTGACAGTAAAATGTAGATTTTGCTATGATACTTGGGAGGGGGAGAGCTAATAGTATGAGGGCCCATGTACTTGGTTTGGAAGGGTATGGTGTTGACAAATGTAATAATGCTCTAGAGCATGTTAGAGATGCATGCAAAAGAATACAAGGTCGATCGAGCCAATACAGAGGCTCTACTTTTGAGATGAATTTACAAGAAGAATTACGTGCATACACTCTAATAATGGGAAGCATTGGAGAGAGATGATATCGGAAATGAAAACTATTATGTTGAAATTGCTTGTGGAGAATTTTCGAGTATGCATGCAATGAAAAGAAAGAAAAATTCGTAGGGATGTTTGCAAAGGGCTTGGAAGTCCAAAGCAAGAGATGAGGCAACCAAAGCATTAAGGAATTGTTCCCTTTTTAGAGATCATTCCTTTCTGAAAAGTAAGGAATCCTTACTTTCTTGATATGGTAAATACAATTGGATATGCAGGCCCTTCTTTCAAATCTCCCTTGTAACATCATGTTCCACAAAGAGTTCTATGTTGAGATGAGGTGCATTGAAAATGGTTTGCTTCAAATTCGTGAGAAGTGGAAACAATTTGGATGCAACATATTATGTGATGGTTGGTTTGGTACAAGAAAATATACTAGTCATAAACATAATCGTCTCATGCATTTATGGCATGATGTTTTGAAATCAATTCACACTTCATGCCAACTCTAATCTCGGGAGTACAATTTTGAAATTTTATTTTGAAAGATGAAGTTATGGATGTTGGACCTAGTAATGTGGTTCAAGTATGCATGGACAATGTCTCCAATTGTGTGAGGGAAGGTTACTTGGCTGAGCAAGAATGGTTCCACATATTTTACACCAGATGCACATTCCATTGTGTTGATCTTCTCTTTGAAGACATTGGTGCACTAGCATAGATGAAGATTGTTTTGGTGTAACTTTTGTGATGATGAAGCCATCCATCCTTGCACTCTTTAGGAAATATAGTGCCAAAGGTTTGATAAGATGTGTGCAAACTAGATTTGTCTACATGTTCATTATGCTTTCTAATCTACTTGATGAAAGAGTATATAACGGCTTTCTATCTATGGTTGTGTCTCTTGAATATGTCAGGAAGAATGTATCTAGGGCACAAAAAGAAAGAGGATGTTTCTTCCATAGTGTTAAGTGCTCCCCCCCCCCTTTGAGGAGTGCACTTGAATTAGTGTATGTGCTCCAATCTTGCATATTTTGCGTTTGACTTATCGAGAAGGATCTACCCATGGGGACTCATATATGAGTTTATAGATAAATTGATAGAAAAGTTTGGAAAAGTAAGATGTGAGGAAGTGAAACCATTGTTCATTGAGAGATGGGATATGCTACATTCTCCTCTTTATGCCTCAACATATATTTTGTATCTTATTTGGAGAGAGAAATGTCTTGAGAAGGATCGAGAAGTAAACGATGGATGTAATTGAAAGATATATGCATTGTGATATTGATAAACAAGGTGTATTATTGGATGAGTTACATATATATAAGTCTATGTTTGGGACATTTGGAAGGCAACTTGCTAAAGGTAAAGTAGGAATGCATCATTGATGAGGTGGGAGTCTTTTGGGGCACATACACCCAATTGTAGACATTGGCTCTTTGTGTTACTTCTTCATCGCCTTGTAAGAGAAATTGGAGCACATTTTTTTTAATCCATATTAAAAGTAGGAATAAATTTCTCCCAAAGAACACTGAAAAATTGGTTTATATTTGGACAAATCTTCGGCTTGCAATGAAAATAAAAGAAAAGGGTTATGAGATGCAGAAAGTTACTTCAATATGATTGAAAAGAGCATGATGATGAAAGGTTGCTTGCAATGCAAAAGACTATGGAGGGTGACTCCATTACTAAGAGATATGTAGATGCAGATGAGGGTCCATCTACACATGACGATGATGATGATCATGGTGATGAAATTGAAGAGATTGGTGATTGATCACTTTTATTATTTGTTATTTTTGATGTTATTGTCATTATATGATAGTTTACGTGTCGTGTGCGCTTTACATAATGTCAAATGTTATTCTAGAGTTTGCAATTTTCAATTCTAGTGGCTTTGTTTTTGTTAAGTTTTATGCTATGTATACAATATATGTATGTATTTCATATTTTTTTGGGAAAAAAACTAGGTCGCATCAAAAAACATTAAAAACATTTTTCTTAACTTGTCGCAAGTCTTAGAATCCCGTCAGTAACAACTATGTATACATGCACACACCACACTTACACATACATACATTACGTACGTACATACATATGTACATATGTGCATACATACATACGTCCATACACACATACATATGTGGTTGTTTTGGGGTGTGGTTGTTTTGGTCTGACACATGAGGCATTTTGAGACGTGTATGGCCTTGGTCATTATCGTGCCAATTTCAAATTTCAAAGCTTCAATGATGAATGCTTGTCATGATTCACCCATGATGAGCAATTTCATCATTCATGATATATCGTCACATAGATAGAGATTGTAGTAACTACATTACACATGGAACATATGATTATGCACATTGCACAAGGCATACAAAAATCATATATATGTATATGATAAACATACATACATACATCATTGCACAATGCATATAACATGTAACCTAGAAACTTGGCTTGGTGGCTTTCTTAGAAGTCTTTATATGAAGAGTTGCTTTACAAGGGCTTGTAAGTTGCATCTATTCTAGGGCATTGATGACATAGTTTTGTCATAGCTCCTCGTCCAGACTATGCATGACGGAAATTAAAATTTGATACACCAAGAGACACAGTGCATGGAGTAAGTGTACATGCTCGTGTGCATATGTTTGTGTGGTATATATGTATGGGAGCATGCATTCACACCCCCGGCCCACCGGAGGACGTTATGTTTTGATTTGTTTATTCTTTATATACTTAATGATATGTCCTAATTAGGAGACTTTGGAACTCACTTTTGATTTTTACTGATGTAATGTAAGACAGGCAAAGTTTTACTACTTTCTGATCCTTTCAATTCTGAATTGAAGAATTGTCTGCAGTTGATGAATGTCTTTTTGGAAACTTACATCGTATATCATTGTAGATGTTTTCTCATTTGAAGTGAATGTAGTGCTTTGAGGGATTTGTGTGTTAGAGAGTCTTTTTCATTGATGACTTTGTTGCTTTGTACAGATACCCCCCCCCCAAAAAAAAATAAAAAAAATAAAAATAAAATTCTTGTAGACCGTGCTGCAAAAGAAATTATGTTTACCCCTTTTGATTTTCATGTGTAGTGGGAAACCAGTGACGATATTGCAGACAGTTCAGATGATATATCACCGTCTCGTTCAAGGCACGTGAAACTCCCAAAATTTCAGACCAGGCAGAGCTCTTGTAATGCTAGCAGAAAACCACTTCACGTTGAGCCAAAAAGGCGCAAATTCAAGCGATGGACTGTAGAGGAGGAGAATATTCTCAGGAAGGAGGTGGAAAGGTACTGTTTTTCTTGTATTGGAATAATCCCATGTAATAGAAGTGCTTTATTTTATTTTTGATGGTTGGACTCACATATGTTTCAACAGTTTTATTTATTGAATGCAGATTTGAATCCCTTACTTATTTGCATATATTTGGCCATTTTCTACTCCTGGAATAGTGACTCAGGCCTAATTCCTTAGGAGCATTCTATCACTGTTATCCTTTTGCATTTTTCATTATTTTGCAAGATTTTGTCTTGAATTTCCTTACAGGGATAGTATATGTGTCAGAGGTCTTTTTGTTTGGGGTCACCTTTGGGGATCATGTACGATATCCTTATGCATGTATAGTCACTCGTTACTGACTTAGGATTTTGAAGACAGATTAAAATTGGAGAGAAATTCTTACAAGAGGTAGAAACATCTTCTGGAAAGTTGTCAGACTTTCATCATTTGAGACAATCCTGCCTTAGAGAAAGATAACAGAGTTTCCTGTAGTTGAATAGACGGTTTCAAAAAGAGGGAATAGCTTTAAACTCATGGGATTGTGCCATTTCACTGTTTTGATTAGTTTTAAATATCTACTTCTAATTGAACCAGGTATGGTAAAGGAGTATGGAAGCACATTCTTTCAAAGCACAGGGATGTGTTTGAAGGCCGCACTGAGGTAAGCATGCTTAAAGTCCGTTTTTGGATGAACCTATATATGCTGTTTTTTAAGTTTCAATGTTGCTATGAACATGAATGGTACATTCTTATTTCTGCAGGTTGATCTCAAGGACAAGTGGAGGAATATTGAGAGAAGGGAAGGTATCTTGTAGACAATCTAGATTTTGTTGGCAGGACTTACCAGTTCAGCATATTCTTATTGCATCATTGAGAATCACTTGATGCGCAGGATAAGAGGATGCTTTTAACAATGGGACTGCTAAAACTAAACATTATAGTGTTGCCATCATTCACCTTTGTAATCAGTAGTGCTTTGGAACCTCTGATGGAAGCCATGTATTTTGACCTTATTTTATTGGCCATGGTACTGGGTGCTAAAGCGAAGCATTGTAAAATACCTGGGCCATCTTCAACCATACAATCAACCCCCACATTACTTACATGAACAACTTTAGGGTCAGCTTGATTTGGTACTGGGGGTTACACATTTTACATGTACAGTAAGATTCATAGGAGATTATTTTGATTTTGTCATAGGATCATTGTTGGCTTTGTAGCACAAAACTGCTATTAAATAACGTGAATCCTGGTAATTTGTCCATTTACATTGCATTTGCCAAGCTGCCTTTTCCAGGCATTGTGAAGTGGTACCTTGGGCCCTTCAGCATACATGCTGTGTTAACAAGTTTCGTTTGATGTCCGTGTGGCTAGTTTGAATCAGATTGTTTGTTTGACTCGGCTGTGTTTAATGTATCCTGTCCCTGCTCTTTGGCTTAAATGGAGTTCTCTTATGTCATCACAGCTTGTGATTAATAATGGAAATATATCTAATGTCCCTGTTCTTTGGGTTAAAGATAGGTCTCTTATATCATTACAGCTTGCGATTAATGATGGAAATATATCTAGCGTTCTATAGTGGAAGCCTTATCTGGAATCTCAAGAATTTATGATGCCATCTTCTGTTGATTACAAGGATTTTATGTCAAGGGAACGTTAGGATCAAAACAAAAAAAGAAAGAAAAAGTTCTTTGTAATGGCCACAATGCCACGAACATCTGTGGCCCTCAGACTGGACTAAAGTGCACACACGCAAAGGGACAAGGAAAGCACACAAGATTGACAAAGCTTGTTTTTTTTTCTCATTAAGAAAAGAGAGTATAATTTTGCAAGAGGAGCTTAAGAGTATAGGATGGAAGGCAATGCACACTTCACAAATGGTGATATGATCACATTTGCCACAAGCATCTGTGACCCTCTGACTGGGACTAAAAGTGCACACAAACCCAAGGGACAAGGAATGCTCACAAGATCGACAAGTTGTGTGTGTGTTTTCACATTAAGAAAAAGAGAGTATAACTTTGCAAGAGGGGCTCAAAAGTATAGGGTGGAAGGCATGCACACTCGGCAAATGGAGAATTACAACTGATCGAATCACCATTACCCTATGTAGTTGTGTTAAATTGCTACAAGGCATGTCTGATGAGCACCAAAGAAGTTGGATACTCTATCTCACTTGGTTTGCAAAACCCAAGATGCATCCGTGATTGATCTGCCATGCCACGGCATAAAATATCATTGGTCTTGTGTGCTTGGCATCACTTCATTATGGTTTCTCGTTTCTAAGATGGTCCATCCTTCTAGAGTAGGGAACATGCTTGTAAGTTGTTGTAGGTAGTGTTTGGCTTGGAGCACTTCAAGAGACTGGCATGGAAATCCTCATCATTTTGAACATTGTTTGGGAATCAAGTGGACATATAACTTCCTCGATAGTGTATATATGGCCAGTACTGCCTGTAGGTGAACTTCGGGGTGAGATTGTGAGGGATGGAGATGTTTTACGAGCTGAACATTGTGGTCTTCTTTTCAAACGCTTTGGTGGTGGAGCATTGGTGGTTAGCATACTTGACCATGTGGTCTTTGCTTGTCTAAGCTGATTTCGACCCATTGGAGCTTCCTTTTCCCTTATTGTAAGGATGTGCCACACTTGGGGTTTGAGCTGTACAAGGTTAAGTTGCTACGAGGCAAGATGGGGTATTGACTTCTTTGCCTGTGGCAATCTCAGAGGGAGCCCTGTTTATGCAAGATTGGTTGCTGCATTGTAGTGGAACTTCAACATGTCAATGCATTGGGCTCAATTATTTTGGTCTGCTTGCACATTTTTGTGAAGGTAGTCCTTATCGAATTGATTGAGGTATTCAGTTTGCCTCTTAGTTTGTGGATGATAGGCCAAGGAAAAATTGAGTTGGGTTCCCAAGATGTGAAAAAGGTAAAAGTCTAGAACCTGCTCGGAAGTGGCCGATGCAGTCAATTATGAAAGTGAAGGAGAGGCTGTGATATTTGACCACATGTAAAGAAAAGAATTTGGATAACTGTGCTTTGGAAGTGGCCGATGCAAATCAAGGATGGAAGTGAAAGAGTGGCTGTGATATTTGACCACATGTAAAGAAAAGAATAGTTTGGGTGACTGTTTTAAAATTGAGGGGAGACTCATCAAGTATGAATTGGTCCTATTTGGAGAAGTCAATCACCACAAGAATTGAAGTGCATCCTTGAGAAGGGGGAGCTCTGCTGTGGAGTCCATGTTGATCATATCCCATAGTTGATTCAGAACTCGTAGGACTTGGAGGAGGCTTGTTGATTTGATGTGGTCTTGGTGAACAAGTCAACATGTGGGGCAAAGTGTTGACATATTTGGTAACTTAGTCAATTTTGCCTAGTAAAAAAGAACATGTGGAGGGTTTCATAGCTGTATCGTTGATCCTTGTGAACTTCCACCTTGCAGTCATGTGTTTCCCATAAAAGTTTTTGACAGAGTTTCTAGCCAAGGGGAATGTAGAGGTGGTCTCTATGGTATAAATTCCCATTGAGCAGGGAATACGCTCCATTGTGATCATGATTTGCTTCCAGGGTCTGGACAAGTCCTTGGAATAGAGGGTCTTGTTGTTTGACCTGCTTGATCTGATCCTGGGGCATACTGTGATGGTAGACGTGGAATGGATCTAAGTGGAAGCTCAATGCATCTACTATGTTCTGTTTCCTTGTGAAATGAATAATGTGGATGTCGAACTCCACAAGGGAAGTCTTGTCACTGAGCTTGTTTGGGGGTTAGTCTAGGTTGTGGAGAAGTAAATAAGCGAGATTTATCCCTTAGAGATTTTCGTATGTTTTTCTTAAATATAGTGGAGCCACTTGCAAAGCAATCGACTACAAACATTTCATTTTCATTTATGCTCATTTTGAGTCTGGATCCTGAACTTGTGTGAGATTCATATGTGAAAAGTTGCACCTCCTGCATTAAGATGCTATGAATAGCAGTATTTGAGATCTTGAATGGTTCATTTGATTCGGTAAGTTTCTGGATTGGGGTATTGCACATTGCCGGTCTTCAAAATGCGTTCTTTTCTTGGCTACCTTAGGATCATTTGTCTTTGCCTTTGCTAAGCTCAATAAGCAGGTTCGGAATTTTATTGAGATTTTAAATGAAGTGACGTGAGAACCAAAAGAATCCACTTTCTTAGGGTTGACATGAGTGCATTGGTGAGACACGATGAAGCTAGGAATCCAGCCTTCTTTATGGAGAACTCACAGGCATTCAGTTCGGGATAGAGTTGTTTGTGGTGGAGTTGGAGCATGGCCTTTACATGCTTTATGCTCATGTAAGGTCTCACAAGGCTCCTCATGCTCGAGTCAGGCTGAAGACCATGATTAGTCATTTGTAGCTAGTAGCAAGTGTAGACCACCAGCTTTTCAATATCGTCTTGGCCCACAATGATTTGATGGTAGTTTGAGCAAAAGTCAATGCGAATGAAGCATTTAGGGCAGTCATGAGGCAATCTAGGAATGCCTTCATGATGGGAACACACTACTTAGTCTTCTTCACTGTGAGTTTATTGAGGGTCCACTAGTTGATGATAAGCTGGAGAGATTCATCCTTCTTGATGAACAAAACGGGAGCACCATTCGGCAGATTTAGCCTAGCCGCAAGTTGTTTCTTGAGTCTTTTGAAATTTGATTCATTCATGCAATATGCTGTGTGTAGATGGATGGAATGTGCTCAATGATGCTTTTGATGTAGTGCTGCACATTTCAAATGTGGG
>CM035432.1:109604347-109626847 GCA_020310875.1 Ceratopteris richardii
ACAGTCTCACACACTCTCACACGTAAGGAGAGGAGCACACAGATTGAGACAAGGAAGAATTATCTTCTTCTACTTCTTCTATTACATAAAGATAATATACAAGAGTTACCTAATACAACAATATAACAAGTACAATATATAAAGAGCAATATGTAAAACAAACCCTAATGCCACCAATGTAAGAAAAAAAATGAAGAATAATGATGGACTAGTGGTGCAACTCCAATACCATGTAGAAGTTACCACAACACACATATAAGATCAAGGTTATAGAGAAAGAAAGATATAGCTACTCATTGGAAGGACATAAGAGATGTGATTATAATGGAGAGTGAACTCAAGATGAATAAAAGATGAACTCGACTTAATTCAATGCCAACTCATAACTATAATACAATGGAACTCAAAACACTACACAAGATATACATGGTTTTATCCACCCATGCACTCCCTATATGAATCTTAGATGGTGATATAGATAGAAACTAGGTAATGGCTATAGGCTAACACAATGGGTACCAACGTGGACACCGTAATGGTTCCAAACACCACAAATTGTGATCCTACATGGGGAGGGGACCATCCTCATAAGGTCCTCCAAGCCTAAGTCATACTATCCATGTACTATGGTCGTGGTAGCTTGATCCCTACCCAAAATAATCTCCACCATTGATCTATAGGGTAAATCCAATGGTAGAAAGGTAGGATCAACAACTATTTGTTTATAGCACTTGATCTTGATTAATCCACACTTAGGATCAAGTCTAGATCCAATGGCCCACATCAAATAAACCCTTTCCCAAGTTAAGAAAGCTATTTTTGCTTTTAGCCCTTGATTTAGGTGATCCTCACATAGGATCAATCCCAAATCCAATGACTTAGAACTAACCTTCCTAACTATCCATCTATAGTATACTCTAGACCTCATCTGACCTCAAAGTCAGGAACCTACCAATGTCTAGTGCTCTAACATGGCTTCTCCTCATAATGGGGGACTTATAATTTTTATGAGTGTCATGGAACAATGGTGCTACATAAGGGTGATACATTGAGCATATTTAACAGCCCCCTCAATGTCCACCTGAAGGTGAAATTCCTTCTTGGTATGATGCCAAGTACTCCATGAGGGTGGAGCATTGACCATGTCTAACACCCTACCTCAATGTCCACCTAAAGGTGAACTACTTCCTTGGAATGATGCCAAGACTTCCATGAGGGTGGAGCATTGAACATGTCTAACACCCTCCCTCAATGTCCCCCTAAATGGCCACCCAAAGGTGAACTACTTCCTTGGAATGATGCCAGGACTTCCATGAGGGTGGAGCATTGAACATGTCTAACACCCTCCCTCAATGTCCACCTAAAGGTGAACTACCTCCTAGGACCAACACCAAGTCTTCAAAGATGTATCTAGAATAGATCCTTTGTAAGCATTTTTGTGAAGGTACTTGCATCTTTCTTGGGTGGATAATGGTCTATTTCCACCATTTCTCTCAAGTGTACTTGTTTGCCAACTCTTGAACGTCCTTCATGAGGTTTATTTTCAAACCTAATCCAAATTTTAATGGAAAAATTGAGATAATGTATAATGCTCCATAAGTAGATAATACTAACAAAAATATTCATGTAGCTCTCAATGTCTATCTACTAGTACAATGATCTTGGGGTTTGTTTCATCACATAGGATGCCTTCTTCAATTTACATAATATGTCATTGAATGTGGAGCCTCAAACCCTAGTGGCTGAGACACATGTACCCCCTCCTTGAGTTAGACATTTAGAAATTCTAATTTGACATGCAACATGAAAACTTCCTACTTTATGTGAGCTATTACTATTATTACGATGCAAATAGTGATCATTAGAGCAAAGCATTATTGAAAACCAAAACCCTCCACTAGTGAAAGTCCTTGTGCTATCAACTAGAATCACTTGGGGCTAGTGACATCCCATGCTCCATTCTTCATTAAGCTATCATAATTGGCTTGCATAGCCTCCATCCATGCTGGATCTGCAAGTGCTTCATCTTCAAATGTCTTTTGCAAGCTTCTCTACTTCCAATTGATTTTCTAAATTTTGAATGTATGTTTGGTTATGCACCTCATAGTGACTCCTCAATATATCCAATGCCTCACTTGCCTTGGATGAATGTTGAATAAGAGGTAGAATAGAGTCCACACAATTGCTCACTTTAGCATATAGTGAATTTGCATTCGTTATCTTTCAAGCTTGTAGAAGCTTTGTGTCTAGGATTATCACCATATTCGGATCCAGTGGGTCGAAGGTAGCTTGCAACTTTTGCTCAATTCCCACAACGATCTCCAAAAGATCACAAGAATGAAGGATAAATGTAATCTTGAACTTCCAAAGAAAATAATTTGTGCCATATCATTTAAGGTGCCTGGATGAGACCATAGTGTTTGCATTGACAAATCGATTGCACCAACTCCATTTCCACTTCCACTTCCAGATGATAACACCTCTATACTGTTGACGCCTTTATGTCCCATGAGATTGAACCCTTGAAGCCTCTTCCTCCCTTGGACTCTAGTGTTGAAGATTTTAGCTCTTGAGAACTTTAGTGTTGAAGCCTTTAACTTTTGAGAATTCTAGTGTTGAATCCTTTGCCTCCCACAAGCTATAGTGTTGAACCCTTGCTTCCCAAGAACTCCAATATTGAAGCCTTCATGTGTCAAGGAACTCTGGAGTTGAAGCATTTACCTCTCACAAGCTTGAATTTTGAAGCATTCCTTCCACAAATGCTAGAGTTGAGTCCTTGGCCTCCACGATCCCTCTGATCTTCTATACCTTCCTAAGCTCTGGTACCATGTAAGAAAAACAAAATGAAGAATAATGATGGACTAGTGGTGAAACTTCAATACCATGTAAAATTTGCCACATCACCTATATAAGATCAAGGTTAGAGAGAAAGAGATATATAGCTACTTATGGGAATGACACAAGAGATGTGGTTATAATGGAGACCGGACTCAAGATGAATAGAAGATGAACTCAACTTAATTCGATTCAAACTCATAACTCTAATACAATGGAACTCAAACACTACACAAGATATAGATGGTTCTATCCACCCATGCACTCTCTATATGAAGCTTATATGGTGATCTAGATAGAAGGTAGGTGAAGGGCTATAGGCCAACATAATGGGTACTAAGATGGACACTCTAATGGTTCCAAACACCACAAACTATGATCCTACATGAGGAAGGGACCATCCTTATGAGGTCCTCCAAGCCTAAGTAGGCCTACCCATGTTGTAGGGTCATGGTAGCTTGATCTATGCCCAAAATAATCTCCACCATTGGTCTATGGGGTAAATCCAATGGTATAAAGGTAGGGTCAACAATCATTTGTTTGCAGCCCTTGATCTTTCTTAATCCACACTTAGGATCAAGCTTAGATCCGATGGACCGCATCAAATAGATCCTTTCCCAAATTAAGAAAGCTATTTTTGCTTCTAGCCCTTGATTTAGGTTGATCCTCACATATGATCAATGCCAAATCCAATGGATTATAAATAACCTCCCTAACTATCCATCTATGGTCTACTCTTTACCTCATTTGACCTCAAAGTTAGGATATACATACATCTATATGTACATACATACATAGATATATTCATATGCCCATACACATGGGCATACATACACATACATACATGTTGAGAATTAGGGTTCAAGCAGGAAAGCTCAAGCTTATCCAAAGCACCATAATCAAATAATAAATCTCATATTAATTGTAAAGGTGTAATAAATCCAAAAATCTATGATCTTATCCAAAAGAGGTCAAGAGAGACGGAAAGCCACACATTGGGGGGCATGAAAAGACATTTGGCAAGGATAAAGGTCACAAAGGATGCATTCCATGCGGAAATCACTATATATAGCTCATTATACTTGTGCAAGAGTGGAAGAAGAGTATAGACAGTTAGTATACACAAGGAAGCCATAGTTGTATAAGAAAGGTCCCCCATATTCCACATTCTCTCATATAACTTTTTGAATTAGTGTTTCTCCTGATGTTGTGCATTTGTGCATGTGTTTGACTAGGTTGATGAGATGTGTTTGCATACTCATTAAAAGTAAATATAATCTTTTCTCATGATCAAATGTCTTATCCTCTTTCTCTATGAGAGTTGAAAATAATTGAGAAAACACTATCCATGTGTATGCATCTTATCTTATGTAGTCTATTTCATAATAATTTTTACAAGAGCTACCAACATTCAAATCATGGACGAGATAGGCAATTTGAAATCTAGTACTATTTATCTTTAATGCATAAAATATAAAATTCATTGGAATTCCCATGTGTTTATAATCAACAATCTAGGTTGAATATGTTTGCTTAAGTATTGATACTAGAACGACCCACTTCTTTATTGCCACATCTTGAGGCAGCATTTATTCCATTGGTGATATTAATGCATACAAATACTTTAGCAAAGTCCAGAAGAAGGAGAAATTTCCAATTGAAGATTGGATAATAGTACAAAGAAGCCTACTTATTAAAAACGAGGAGAAGAGGAGATTGATTGCTTGAAAGAAGCAATATATGTTTACAAGACTTAGCATACCAAATGGGTGTCCCCCATTGTGTTTATTCCTAAAAAGAACAATAAGTTGCATGTGTGCACTGACTTGAAAAAAGTTAATGCAACCACCTCAAGGGATACCTACCCCCAACACATTACCAAACACCTATTAGAAAAAATCACCAACAAGGAAGAGTGTGTTGGAGTTTGAGGTCTACGGAAGCACATGAACATCACAAGGAAGTAGAAGAAGCCTGCAGCACAAGCCAGGGGAAAAAAGACTCCTAAAAAGGGAAAAAAGTGCCCCAACGGTCCTAGTGTGTTCACACACATAACTACATAAATATCAACAAATCCCCCTTGGGAGTGATGCGGTGAAAAAGGAGCTGGCACTCCTGTACAAGGAAGTGCCAAGCTATGTGGAATCAATCCACAAAAGGAAGTAAACCCAAAGCTTTGCGAAAAGCTTCAAACTTCTCCCTAAGTAGAGCCTTCGTGAAAAGGTTTGCAATGTTCTCTTGTGTGGGCACGTATGTCAAGTTGATCTCTCCAGCAGAGAACCTCTCCCTAACATAATGATAATGCACCTTAGTGTGAGCATGGAACACAGGGTTCTTTGCAACTTCCAATGCACTCTGGCTGTCAGTGAAGGTGGTGGTGGTAGAAGACTGACCAACACCCAAATCAACCATAAGGCGTCTGAGCCACACACACTCAACAATTGCTGTGGAAGCTGCCCTATACTCAGCCTCACAACTGGAAGTGGCCATAGTAGGCTGCTTCTTGCTCAACCAAGATATGCATGAACTACCAAGCATGAAGCAAAAACCACTACTAGACACACGAGTGCCCAATTAGAGTAAAAAAAAGCATGTAATCTGACAGTAGTGACCCCCCCTTGGAATAAAACAATACAAGTAGCCGAGTACCACTAAAGTAGCAAAAGATGCACTTAATCGTTTGCCAATGCTTGACACCTGGGCAATGCATAAACCTGCTCATCTGTGAGACAACAAACTGAATATCTGGCCGAGTGATGCATAAGTAAATCAAGCATCCAATAGCCTGCTGATAGAGAATAGCATCAAAATGGATCTCCAACATCATGAAGACTCAATCGTAAACTTGTCTCCATAGGAGTGGCATTATAGTCTTCAAGGCCAAAACACTGCAATAATGTGTCAATATATTTCCTTTGACACAAAGCTATTCCACCATCAACTTGCATAAACTCAATGCCCAAATAATGATGCAAATGCCCCAAATCATACATCTCAAATGAGGCATGCGGATCAGCCTTAAAATCGGCAATATGCTTCTCATGAGGACCAGTGAGAAGCATGTCATCAACATAAACAACAATGATCAAAAGCCCATCATTGGCACACTGAACATATAAGGTGCTTTTAGTTGGACTGTTCTCAAAACCATGTGAAATTAGATAGGCATGTATCTTTTCATACCAAGCACGTGGTGCTTGCTTTAAACCATATAATGCCTTCTTTAACCTACACACCTAGTTTTCATGCCCTTTCTATACAAAGCCATGGAGCTGAAAAACATACACTTCTTCATGAAAATCACAATCCAAAAATGCAGTTTTAATGTCCAACTAGTGTACATTCCTACCATGATGAGCTACAAATGCACATATGCTATGAACAATAGTCATTCGGCAAGTAGGAGCAAAGGTCTCATCAAAATCAATTCCTCTTTCCTAAGCATAACCCTTTGCAACAAGCCTAACCTTATACTTGTCAAGTATTCCATCAGGCTTACGCTTCAACTTGTATATCCACTTAGTGCCAATGGCCTTTTTGCCAGGAAGCAAGTCACACAAAGACCATGTACCATTCTTCAATATAGCATCATATTCAGATTGGATAACAACCATCTAATTTTCTGAATTTTGTGCTTTATCAAATGAAACAGGCTCATTTTGTCACAGAGAATAGAGGTAGCCATAACATAGCAATATGACGCAAAAGAGGCACTATGAGAGCATAATGAGTACGATACGATAGAGGTGCATCTAATTTTGCACACAAAGTCTGCACAAGCCATTTTGGCATAGTTTTTTCCTCCCCAATATCAGCTCTCTCATCTATAAGTGCATCATGTAAATCTGCATCAGAAATGGAATGATGTGCATCATCACATGAAACCTATAAAGGCTAAGAAGTTGCCTCATTAGGACTAGCACTATCCACCTATAAAATGAGATAACAAAATATCATACATGTCTTTGGAGCTAACCGATGTCTCCTTAGTACATGAAAGTAATGGCTGAATAACATCTTCCACAAAAACAACATCATAGCTAAACGAAAAACATGCAGATGAGAAATATATGGGTTGCAACCATGCCAAGCCTCATATGGAGTGATAGACTGGAGCGCTTTAGTGGGACACTTGTTAAGTGCATATGTTGCACACATAACAACCTCAAGCTAGAAACTATGTGGTAAAGCTTGACTCTTGACCATACACCTCGCCATCTCCATGAGTGACTTGTTCTTCCTTTTAACAACTCCATTCTGTTGAGGTGTATACGATGTTGTACAGTCAGAAATGCATTAAAATCTGAAGACATATATTTCCCCCCTCGATCAGAACGAAGGGTGCCCATTTTACATGCTAAAATATTTTCTGCTAGAACCATATCTGTTTGAAGCACATAAACACTTCAGACTTTGCTTTGAGTGGATATATCCATGCATGCCTAGAAAAATCATCAATGAAAGTCACGAAGTAAAGATAGTTTCCAAAAGAGGGTATCTGCATAGAACCGCAGATATCACTATGAACAACCTGCAATTTTTGAGTAGCTTGAACTGAACCATCTTTCGAAAGGAGAACACTAGGAACGCTACACGTTTTCCAAAATACAGCCTTCACAAATATGTTTACCGGGTGACTCAAGTTTGGGAAAAGAGGATGCCATTTTAGATTTCTGTAGGTGTAGCAAACTAGCGAAATTCAGATGACCAAAGCATGCATGCCAAAGCTTTGCATCTGGGATAGCTTGAGAATCATGTACTGCACATGCCAAATCATTGTCAAATTTTTCATAGTCTATGATCTTATACAGCCCACGATATAAAATGCCAGAAGCAATAATCACATTGGTGCATGTGACAGTATTCCCTATCGAGGTAGGCTCCAGTGAAGTGAAGAAACTGTGGCAAGGTAATATGTTTGATTGCCCCATTATCAAAGTACCAAACATCTGAGTCTACTATAGACATACACTGTTCAAGTGAAGATGGATATCAAAACTACAAACAGTAGTAAACGTTCATTCTTCATTCTGCACTAGATTAGCAGACTCTATTTTCGGTGTAGAGGCCTCTGCAACAACCATTCCAGCCTCTTTTTCTTTGCCTCTTTTGCAGCCAATTTTGGATAATTTTTATGACATGATCAGTTGCTTTACAGTACTTGCAAAAAAAGTTTTGCTTTTATGTTTTCTTGTTGTCTTTGTCATCCTTCTTTGTTTGTGTAGAATTACTAGGATTTTGCTTACTACTTGAAGAGCTCCATTTACCTTTGCCCTTCTAACTAGCCAAGAAACCTTGATTTGCAACATGCATACTAGACCTATTTTGCCTGGACTGATCTTCCTACAACAAAATAGAGACTAACTCCTCAAATGTTAAGCCATTGGATTGCCTTTCATCATCAAATGAAGAGTAGAAGCAAAAATCTGATATGAATCGGGAAGACCATTTAGAAGAGTCTGCATAAGTGAACTATAAGGCAAGACTTCAACAGTAGAAATCATCTGTTCCTTCAAATATTTGATCTTTTTCAGAAAATTGTCCATAGGATCACCTTCATTCATGTGCTCACTCTCCAATTGTTTTCGGAGATAAGCAACACGAACCTCATTCCTAGTGTGGTACAATGTGATAAGTGTATCCCAAGCACCCTTAGCTTTTCTGTAAGAGCAAATGTGAGGAATAATGGCATGTCTGATAGACAAGGCTATTAATGCATGCACCTGAGCATCTCTGCCATCCCAACGAATTCGCTCTGTAGTAGGCGCAATAGGAACCGCAACAGAAATAAGAATATACAAAATATTATTATCTTTGATGCCATATGCATCAGCTTCAGTACCTATATTTGAAGGTGTAATAGGATGTTTTTCAACACCCTACACAATGTTCCACAGTCCTTTTGTGACCAATACATGACGCATCATATAAGCCTACAATGGGTAATTCTTATCATCAAACTTATCCTCAATAGCCAACATACAAAATACATCACTGCTTTTAGCCATGGCCATTGAATAAAATATCCTAATGCAAAAAAATGACTGTATCTGAAAAAGTTGAACAAAACTACCCCGACAAGTTCTGCTAAACCGGAGCAGACTTTGAGATGCTTATAGTAGCAAACCAAAACTTGTATATATCTTTGGTACAAAAAGACAAAATAGGCTACATAAGCACTATGATAGTGGGTTCGAAGGCCGAACAGAGCTCAAATTGCGATTTCAACACCACAAAGCAAAGCTGTTTTGATCTCCTAATCACCGTAAGTATGCTCACCAAATTTCATGTGATTCTGAGAGTATGACTGGAGGGGTGATGATGACACCCTAGATGAAGCGGCAACTTGCTCTGATTCCAATTGTTGGAGTTTGAGGTCTACGGAAGCACGTGAACGACACAAGTAGAAGAAACTTGGAGCACAACACACAATACTCAATGTATTACCACTAGAATGTACAAAGATAAGTAACCCGTTAGGTCAATAGGTGTATATACAAGCTGAGGGAAAAAACCTCCTAAAGAGGGAAAAAAGTGCCCCAACAGTCCTAGTGTGTTCACACACATCATTATCTAAATATATCAACATAGTACAACATCCTTGATGGATTTTTAGGCTACAACCAAGTACTAATTTCTCCTCAAGACCAAGTTAAGATGGTCTTTTTCCACCAAGTGCAATATATACACCTTTAGGGTGATGTCTTTTAGGCTCAACAATGCTCTCTTTAAAGAATTTCCGTAGAACAATTTAGAAGTGTATGTCGAATATATTTGGATGCATTCAAACAAGTGAAAAAAATACTTTCTTAGAGACTATATGACCTAATTTTAGGTCATATAGTCTCTAGAAATAGAATTTCTACCAATGAAGAAAAGATTAAAGCTATAGTGGAGCTATCCTGACCCAAGAACATCAAAGAGGTACAAGTCTTTATCGGCCATTGTGGATATTCTCATAGGTTTATCAACATGTATGCAATTATTGAAAAACCTCTTTATGGTCTTTTGAAAAAAATTTATTGGAATGAGGAATGTGAGAAATCCTTCTTGGAACTCAAACGCTAGTTATGTACAGTACCAATAATAACGTAATCATAAACTCTTGAAGGAGTCACTAATTTCTCTCCCTTAGGAAATTGAAATAAGCATTTTGTATCATTATGTTGAATGGAATAAAGTTCATCACTTAGAGATTTATCTCATTTCTTGGTACCATCCACCCTATATACCTCTTTCATGTAAAAATCTTTTTTGCATCTATTGACAAAATCTCTAATTTGGGAAAACACCTATGTAGAGGATCGAAACATGTGTATATTGCCTTAGTTGTTGACACCTATCCAAACCATTGGACTTTTTAGGCAGAGTTCATTCTAATTCACTTGTGAATTGATTTCTAGATCCTCGCTTGGATTCATTTATCAAAACCTAAGGGCCTTGTCTAACAAAATTTCAATGAAAGTCCTTTAACAAATAAATAACGTCTTGAGAGTCTAAATTTTCTATTTTCGCCTCCTTGGCTAACTATGTGTGCATTTCTAGTTTGGTTAAGATCACATTTCTAGTTTGAGTATGTGACCTAAATTTTGGTTTCCATAGATTTTAGCCAAATTGTATATTTATACAATAGGTGAGAAAAATTCACTTCTTGGACCTTAGGTTTAGATTTTGGCATAATTTCTTGGAAACATGAACATGTTATTTGTATTTGAATATCCATACTTGATTATGATGAAATATTATTTTTCTCCGTAGCTTTCTATCCACCTTCAATTATTGGGCCATACTTGACAATAGATTTATTAGATGAACTATAGTGAGAGTTCCTTTAACACAAATATTCTTGCATCAAAATTTTTTTAATACAAATTAAAAATAATCACTCTTGAGTAGTCCTTTTCATGCATTTTGCTACATCATCTTGGAGTAATGTGCATGAGGTTTTGAGTTGATGTAGAATTTTCTTGGCTTTGTAGAAGTTCTTGAATTCTAAGATTGTACATTTGCTACCATTATATCATGGAAGAACCCTGAGATTTTTTTCCCTTTCTATTGTTAGCACTCCAATCCAATCACACATCCTCCTTGGAATTCAGAAAAGCCAACAACTTTCAAGTAGCATCATCAATGAATATGAAAAAATATGCATCCCAACCTAGTGATCTTGTAGGCATTTTCTTATTGCATTGAAAATAATAATCAATTGAGCTATCAAAAAATGGTATATATTTGAAGTATCCTTGCCTATAAATATCATATAAACCTCCTTTAGACGTATCTAAGTCTTTCTCATTATAACTCTAGTGATGATTGATTGACGATTGCGAGTAGATGTGCACGATTTACACATAGTGGGTATAAAGGGGCCCATATTTTTCCTCGTATTCAATTAGCATCAATCAACCACCATAGGACACAATCAAGTTGAGGAATGTGTTGAATAATTTTCATCCAAAATCTTTATCTATCCAAAAACTTGAGTCTGGCAGCTCCGATTCTATCTACATCTAGTTTATGCATATCACCAAGTAAAACTATGTAATGAGTGTTGGAGTTCGAGGTCTATGGATGCACATGAAGAGCACAAGGAAGAGGAAGAAGCTTGGAGAATAACACAATATAGAATGTATTACCAAGGGAATGTACAAAGATCAATGATCCATATGGTTATAGGTGTATATACAAGTCACGGGGAAAAACCTCCTAAGAAAAAAAGTTTCTTCCTGGTGCTGGGTCTATTCACACACATTAGTGCCAAAATATATCAACAAATCCTCATGGAAGTAATGCGGTAAACAAATAGCTCACACTTATGTACAAGCAAGTGCCAAAATTGATCCACAAAAGGAAGTAAGCCCAAAGTTTTGCAAAAGGCTTCAAACTTCTCCCTATGCAGAGCCTTTGTGAGAAGGTTTGCAACATTATCCTATGTGGGCACATATGCCAAATTGATCTCTCTAGCAAAGAACCTCTCCCTAAAATAATGTCCGGTACCACCCAATGAGCGAAAGATGCACTTAACCCCCTATCAATGCTTGAAACCTAGGAAATGCATAAACATTCTCATCTAAGAGACACCAAATTGACTATCAAGCCGAGTTGTGCAATAAGTCAATAAAGCATTCAACAACATGGTGATAGAGAACAACATTAAGTGCATCTCCAACATCATGAAGACTCAAGTGTAAACCTTTTTCCATGGGAGTGATAATAATCTTGCAATCTTCAAGGCCAAAATGCTCCAATAATGTGCCAATATATTTTGTTCACACAAAGTGGGATGCAATACCCAAATGCTACAATAACATGTCAATATATTTTGTTTGACACAGTATTGTAATACCCAAAAAAGAGATATGAAAATCAGCCTTGAAATTAGCAATATGCTTCTCGTTAGGACCAGCGAGCAACATATCATCAACGTATATAACAATGATTAGAAATACATCATTTGCATGCTTAGCATATAAGGTGCTCTCAATTGAATTTTTCTCAAAACCATGTGCTAGCAAGTACACATGCATCTTCTCATACCAAGCATGTGGTACTTGCCTTAAACCATATAGTGTGTTTTCCAATCCACACACATTGTTTTCGTGCCCTTTCTGCATAAAACCATGGGCATAAAGTACATACACTTCATCTAAATCACCATTCATAAATGCAGTTTTGATGTCCAACTGATGTAGATTCCAACCATGCTAAGCTACAAGTGCACAAATGCTATGAACAATGGTTATTGGGCATGTGAGAACAAAGGTCTCATCAAAATCAATGCCTCTATCTTGAGCATGAACTTTTGCAATAAGCGTAGCCATATACCTATCAATTTCTACATCATGCTTATATTTCAACTTGTATAACCATTTAGTGACAATGTTCTTTTTGCCTGGAGAAAATCACATAAAGAATAGGTATAATTTTTCACAATAGCATCATATTCTGATTGCATAGTAGTCATCCAAATTTTTGAATTATGTTCTTCATCAAAAGAAATAGGCTCATTCTCTTCAAAGACTAGAGATAGCTATTGCACAACAATCCAATGAAACGGAAGTACTATGAGAGCCTAAACAAGTATGATATGAAAAATGTGCATCTAATTTGCTCTCTCTCAAAGTATGCATCAACCATTTATGCATATTCTTTGCCTCTTCTATGTTAACCCTCTCAACAACAAGTGCATCATGTAAATATGCATGGAAATGGAATGATCTACATCATCATTTGGAACATGTAAAGGCTGAGAAGTTGCCCCATTTAGAGTAGCACTTGATTGTCCATCTATAAAAAGAGGTAGCCAAGTTTCATACACATCCTTTGACCTAACATGCCTCCTTGGTACATGAAAGTAAGGCCTAAATTGCATCTTCCAAAAAAAAACACCATATGGAAAACCATAATGCATTTAATTTGTGTATGATGTAGAGAATATCCTTTGATTTCATAACTATACCCAACAAAAATACATTTCATTACTTTATCATCTAGTTTTCTATGTTGTGGTTTAGGCATTAATGCATATGCAAGACAACCAAACACATGTAGATGAGCAACAGATGGCTTGCAACCATGTGAAACCTCATATGGAGTGATAGGCTACAATGCTTTGATGGGACACCTATTAAGAACACATAATGCACACATAACAACCTCAAACTAGAAGGTATGTGGTAAAGCCTCACTTTCAACTATACAACTCACCATTCCCATGAGAAATTTGGTCTTTCTTTTAGCAAATCCATTTCTTTGAGGTGTATATGGCACTGTAAACTTACATTTTATCCCATGCTCAACTAGAAATGCATTAAAATCAGAAGACATGTATTCCCCCCATATCATAATGGAGGGTGCCCAATTTACATGTTGACAGATTTTCGACCATACCCAAGAACTATTTAAAGCACATAAACACTTATAGCTTTTCTTTCAATGGATACAACCATGCATGCCTATAAAAGCCGTAAATAAAATTAAAAAAGTATAGGTAGCCTAGATAAAGGTGTTTGGAAAGGACAACAATCATCATTATGAACAACTTGCAATTTATGAGAAACTCTAACTTAGTCATGTTTTGGGAAGGAGGAATGCTTAGCTTTTCCAAAATATAGCCTTCATAGACACATTTAGAAGGTGCCTCAAGTTTGGGTACAACCGACACCATTTTAGATTTCTACAAGGGAAGCAAACTAGAAAAACTCAAATGACCAAAGCATGCATGCCAAAGTTTTGCACTTGAGATAGCCTGAGAACCATGAATTGCACGTGTTGAATCATTCATAGATTTTGCATAGTTTATGAGCTTATACAAGCAATGATATAAAATGCCAGAAGCAACAATAACATCACCATTTGATAGATCATGAATTGTACATATTTCATCAACAAACTTGATAACCAATCCGATCTTGGCTAATGCTAAAATTGATAACACATTCTTCTTGATCTTTGGCACATATAAGGCATCTGACAATGTGAAAGAACTACCATCACTAATAGCTAGAATTGCCTTTCCAACTCCCATTGCAAGACAAGAGGAGTTATTAGCACATGTGAAAATATTCCATGTGGGGTAATATGTTTAGTTGCACCACTATCAAACTACCAAACATCTGAGTCTACTGGAGACATACACTGCTCATGAGATGGTCATAGTTGCAAACGGTAGTAAGTGCCCATTCTTCATTCTAAAAAAAAAAGATTCATAGACTTTGTTTAAGGTGTAGAGGCCTCTACAACAACCATTCTAGCCTTTTTCTTCAATTGTATTTGTAGGTGTAGTAGGACGTTTTTCAACACCCTATACAATATTCCATCGGCCTTTTGCTACCAATACATGACAGAGCATGTATGCCGACAATGGGTAATTAGTACCAACTTATCCTTGTTGAGAGTATGAGAGTGCATCTCCATTTTGTATCTAGGAGACACTCGATTTCTAATTCATTTCCATTTTATATTATACCTTGTTTGTATTTGGGTAGCTTGCCATTTGCTTCTACATGTGTATTCATTCTCCTTTAAGGGGAATTATCTCACATATGATGTACTTTGGAGAGCCTCCTCCAAATCTATATAAGGAGGAGCTCTCCCCTTATTTGTACTTGGTTAGAAGCTTGAGGAACTTACTCGATGATCTTGGTGAGCTCATTTTAATTTATGTGAGTCTTCCCATTTCATAGTCTACTCACTTTTGAGTCTCACACCCTTTCATTTTGTGAGAACACTCTTCTTTTCATTTTGCTTCTCTGCATGCACTCTCTACATGGTATCAAAGTGCTAGGTGGAGATCTTGCTGATGTGTTTGATGGTTGTTTTGATGATGGTGCTGGTAGAGCTTGGTGGTGCAGCTCTCCAATCATTGGGAGAGGTCCATTTTGCCATCATTTTGTGCTTTCTTTGGTTTTACATTGCCCATTTCAGTTGGATTTTATCATTTGGCATGGCCATTATGTGGAGTTTCTAGCATACCTCATCTGCACTGAAGTGTTTATAAACACGCTTGGACTTGTGTTTGTGCCATTTGATGGTTTGTCATCACCTTAGTAGTCATGTCGATATAATTATTATTGCATCTTAAGATTATGTGGTGTTCACACACACGTTTGAACTTGATTTTTGTGATTTTAAACAATTTCTACTAGAGAATGTACATTGCAAATGTATTTTCACATAGAATCATGTGTGCCAGCATGACATTTTTTCCTTCCTCGTGATCTACAAGTGTTATGGTCATTACTTCAACATCTCATGCATCCATGCCAGTTACTTGTTATGCGCAAACTTGCATCTTTTGAACATCGTACTACCCATGGCTTGACAAGCACAATTTGTATCCTATGCATAATAGATTCAGCCACGCTTCCATCCAGAAATTGGCTTGACAAGCACAATTTGTATCCTACGCTTCCATGGCTTGACGAGCACGGCATCTGAGCTTGGTGGTAGCGACTAGGTGCGGTTTTCTTTTAAAGCTCAGATTTTGGCAAGCATGTGTTCTGGATCTTGTTGATGGGACTGTTCACTATTCTCTACATGCGCCAGTTGATGGACCGGCAAAGCTGCATAGTAGGGCTCTAAGACCGCATCAGACACTTGAGGTGAGATAAAAAAATGAAGGACACATCGCTTAGAGAGAGGCAAAGAGAGAAATATGCCTCTCTGTACCCTAATTTTTGCGCATCCCTGCAAGGAACAGAGAAACACAACATAAGCCATATTGAACTTCAAGTGCCGTGGGAATGTTCTGAAAAATCGCACTGGTGAGACGGTCATAGCATTCTGCTAGAGAGCGATACGCTCAATAGAACTCCTCAACCAGATCTTGAAGATTGGACTGGATCGATTTAGGGTATGCCTTGTTGGAACCTGACGTCTGAAATTAGAATGCAATAACAAATTGCTCTAGATGTTGTGGCCTGCACTCGATCTAAAGTTGGATTCCTAAACTTATAGGATCGATGATCGGAAATTACCTCTAGGAGAGACTCCCTGAAGGCAATGGTTTGCTTCCATCTTTGCTGATGAATGAAGATCAGACGACGCCACGTCTCCTGAATTGAAGCAGCGTCTAGTGCAGAAGATTGTCAAGCTGCTTAATCAGACATTGAAATAAGGGGAATGCATCTCCTCGGCAAGATTAGTCGGGACTAATGCGAAGCAACCCCTGTACCGTGTGTGCAGAGAGAGAGAGAGAGAGAGAGAGAGAGAGAGAGAGAGAGAGAGAGAGAGAGAGAGAGAGAGAGAGAGAGAGAATATTATGAGTTCAACTCTCCGAATGACGTTGTTTGGGGACTGAAGCTACGCCTGATAGACTCGCGTACTGCTCATGTGCTTGTGCCAATGCACCTTCGACCTCATCATCTCAGAGCTTCCTCTATGACAACACGTGCAACAGAGAAGTGAATTAGGCGATGTGGAGCCGGATTGAGTAGGGATCACATGGTTTCTTTGCTAGTCTTCCAAATTCCAATCGACACAGCAAGAAATATCGAGAAGCCTTCACGATTGGTGATTAACATTGAAAATAAATGACATCACAAATGACTCAAATCGGCTTCATGTAATCTGTCTATGAGCCACCACGTGTGCAACTCTTCTATGAGCATTCTTGTGATAGCTAACATTTCCACGTGTGCAACTCTTCCACACAACTCAAACTCGAGGCAAACATCAAGTCTCCTTAGCAATCATATCAATCCAACTATACTCACCTCATTTACCTTTTAAAAGTCTAACTAACCGAATCTACCTATTCCATCCTCTGAAAGATCACTTATGACCAAAAGAGAGCATACCTTAATTTTTGAACTTGGGTTCTCTAAGGCATAATTGTGTGGTATATTTGCACACCTAGGAATTTTTACTTTCGTGCATCTTTCATCATCCTTTTCCATGAGTATACTCCCTCTCACAACTCAATTTCCCAAAACCTCTTACATTGAAGGGTATGTAATAACTCTCTGTATTGCTTTGTAATACCTTGGGGTATCAACCCTCTTTTGGGCATATCTTTTGAACTCCTTATTGAGGTTCCAACCTCTGTATTTAAGAAGACTTTCCAATGTTGTAAAAATCCCTAATTTGGCACACTACTTGGCACTAACTGCCCATCTTTCTACAACAAGAATATAAGAAGATTATTGTGTGTGTGTGTGTGTGCGCGCCTTGGGAGGCTACTCTAAGCTCCCAAGTGTGACTCTCTCATTGCAATTTTGGGCTACTCTAAACCCCACCCCCTCCTCCAAGGTTTCTCTCTCATCATCAAGTGTAGGCTTACTTTTAATTTTTGCACACAATGTGTCTTTGGCATGTGTTACAAAACACTTTCAAAATGCCATTTTTTTCACTTGAAGGCATAGGTAAACATGCTTTTTAGAACTTCTTTGTGTTCTCTCTTGTCAAGGAAGCCAACACTTGGTGCTTATTTTTACAACTTTCAAGCACAAGTTCAAGTATTCACGCATTTGTTTTGGTGTTTCTACACACCCTCTCATCCTTTATAGCACAACCTTTTTGTTTAAGCTTCAAGATCATCCCCAAGTTTTACAATGTCAAAGAAAGAAGCAAGTTCATAGTCCATGGCAGGTTATTTATCTTCCTTTATGTCTGTGTTTATGAAAAAGGAAGAAAGCTAAGATGGCCAAAACTATAATGTATGGAAAGATATCATGCATCATACTTGTACATGAATCTTCTCCATGAAGTTAGATGTGTTAGAACTTGAACCAGATAGGTCAAGGACAAAAGATCATTAGGTCAAATTATTCTTGCATGTGATGAATTAACAAAGGGTCACATCACTGCCGCTAAGACTTCTAAAGAAGCTTGGGACAGACTAGCAAGTCTGTATGAAGATAAAACTCCTTCAAAAATTTATAATTTAGAGGCAGAATTTCACAATCTCACCATTCATCCCCAAGACACCATCACAAAGGTGACAACACAGTTTGAAGATTATCAAAGAAAGTTAGCTTTTCGTGGATGAAAGAGCTCAAGTGAAGACATGGCCATTAGGTTGTTTAACAAGCTTCCTAGGACCTATGAAAATTTTGTGACGACTCTTAAGAACAGAGGTCAAGAACTCACTTGGGAAGAAGTAAGAAGACTTTTTACTTCTCCGTAATTCCAGTCAAAAGACTCAAGCTACACAAGAAACAACTATGAAGTCCAAAGATACTTTTGACAAGAACAAAGGTCCAAAAGGAGCTCAAGAGTCTAAGGACAAGGAAAAGAAGAAGTTTACTTGCAACTTTTGTGGCAAGCTTGGACACATTGAAAAGTACTGCTTCAAGAAGAAAAATAAGGACAAGTCTAAGTCTACTCCAAAAACAAAGCATCAAACTCACTACAGAAGTGAAGATCTTTTTATAACAACTGAACACAAGGCACTTGTCGCATCCACTCCTAGCAAAGAATGGATTTATTCACTACAAGAATAAAGGGGCATAGTGATGGTTAACACGACACATTTTCATCACTTCGTGATCGAGGATTTCATTGGAGCGGGCATCGAGCAAGTACCATCATCTAAACGACATTAATCTTAATGTTATTTCCGACGTTTGTACCAATGCTAAGAGTGATATAAATATAAGCATTGCTCATTGCACATTGCTTATACGATTTGGTCGTACGCATCGCGCATACGATATATCCGAAGCGTCTTTTATGGGATGCTATTTAATGTCACTTATATGACATGTATGTGTCGCTTATACGATGTGTATGTGTTGATTATGCGACACTATTTAATATCACTTATACGATGTGTATGCATCATTTATATGACACAACCGATTATCGGGGAGACAATAGTTTTTCATTGCTTAGGTGACATTTATAGAAAATAAAAGAAATTAAACTGCTCTTTGATTGTCATTTACATGCATCTGATTGAAGATATCTCCAATGTTCAGATTTGTGCTATGATTACGAGCTCTTTCTGGATCTCTCTCTTTTCTAATCCCTCTCTTATTGTGTGTCTCTCTCTCTCTCCCCTTCTTTCTACCTCTTTCTCTTTTAATTTCTATTTCTCTCTCTCTTTTTCATTTTTTGTTCATCTCTTTTGATCACTCTATCTTCTCTCCTCTCTTGTCTCTCTCTTCTCTCTCTCTCTCTCTCTCTCTCTCTCTCTCTCTTCTCTCTTATTGTAAGTATAATTTTCATTGGTTATATATCATTTAAATTGTTTCAATTTCATTAATTAGCATACTCACACTAACTCATTCATATACACATATATACATATACATGAACATGCACGCTCACACATATACAAACACATACACATGCACATACACACACACATATACATACACATACACTTACACATACACGTGCACATACACACACATATACATACACATATAGTTACACTATACATGGACATACACTTACACATACACATACACATGCACATACATACACATGCACACACATACACATGCATATGCATAAACATATCTACAAACTCATAAAAGAACATGCTTACATACATTATTGCATATAGACATACTCGTACACACATCAACATATACTTATACACATGCATATGCATGTTCACATGCATGCACAAACACATGGATGCAAATGAAGATGCATGCACATGCACATGCATGCTCATATATATACACATGCATATACCTACATATACACATACACACACAACATACATATGCCCACACACACGAACACACACACACACACACACACACACACACACACATATATATATATATATATATATATATATATATATATATATATATATATATATATATATATATATATATATATATATATATATATATATATATATATATATATATATATATATATATATATATATATATATATATATATATATATATATATATGTGTGTGTGTGTGTGTGTGTGTGTGTGTGTGTGTGTGCGTGCACATATATGTAGATACATAAATATACACATGCATATAGACACACGTATTCACATACACTTACACAAACTGCTAAGTCGATGTGTTGTCTTGAGGAATCCCCTCACTTTTGGGGAAGCTTTGCACAATTTACGAGGAAGGTCTACTGGCTACAAATACGGAGCAAAGACACGGAGTTCAAAAGCATAAAATGATCCTCCCAGCCATGCACGTATCTTCCTCATGACTCTCTCTCTTTCCATAAATAAGAGTGACCCATGGGTGCCACATGGCATTCATGTGTGAGCCCATTTCAATGACTTAAAAGGTGGTTCACGCCTTTCTAAAGGTTTACTCAATATAACATTTCCTTCCCCTTAACTCCATTTTTGTCCTCAAAAATGGTATTGGAAGGTCTAAGGAAAGAGATAATCAAGGGGAATAGTGCTCCCACTAAATCCCCATGTATAAAAATACATGGTCATGACTCCGTGTTGTTTCCCCATATCCTTCCCCCTAAAGAAGACTCTTGGGAAGGTAGTCTTAAATTGGGAAACCGTCTCTGAAGGGTGCTAACCCGCTCCCATGTGGCAATGTCTTCTGAACTATCTTTCCACTGTACTAGACACTCTTTATATAAGTGACTTCTCGTCCGTTTCTCTCAAGTGCGTAGTATACTCTCTGGCTCGTGTGCAATAGATTGAACAGAAATAGGCTCTACTACCTCACTGTCTAGAATGAGGTTGTCAGATTCACCCAACCTTTTTTTAAGCCGGTTAACATGGAAAACTGGATGGATTTGACTATTCTCTAGAAGTTGGAGCTGATAAGCCATCTTTGCTATTCTCTTAAGTATTTGGAAAGGTCCACAATACCTAGGAGATAGTTTTGGACAAGGTCCCATCTTCATGGTCTCAGACCTAGATGGAACTCTAAGATAGACCTTCTCTCCTACCTCAAAGTTGATATCTCTCCTTTGAGGGTTAGCATAGGCTCTAGCTCTATCCTGAACTCTCCTAATGCTGTCCTTAGCAAGCCTAAGCATATCATTCATCTCTTCCAAGAAGTCCTTTGTAGCTTGAACTTTCTCATTTTGCAAGCCTACTGCATAAGGAGCTCTTGGCTGAAACCCATACATAAGCATAGATGGACTAAGCCCAGTGGAAGAGTGCTTGGCACTATTATATGCAAACTCTACTATAGGTAAGTACTCTTCCCAATTAGTTTGCCTTTCATTCACATATGCTCGAAGCATATCCTCTAGGATCTGATTAACCCTTTCTGTTTGCCCATCCGACTATGGATGCTCGGCCGTACTCATGCTAAGTTTCGTATCCAACCTTTTGAAGACCGCTCTCCAAAAGTGGCTAGTAAACTTCCTATCCCGATCTGAAACTATGTCTAAAGGAAGACCATATAACCGGTATAGATTCTCTACCCATAGTCTAGCCAACTCTAGTGTCTTCAATGTAGTACGTGTTGGAATAAACCTAGCCATTTTGGTTAACCTATCCACAATTACCCAGATCGAGTCGTGCCCTCTCTGTGTCTTAGGTAATCCGACTATAAAGTCCAGGGAGATACTTTCCCACTTCCCATTAGGAATGTCCAATGGGTGGAGTAGTCCTCCAATCCTCAACCTCTCAGCTTTGTTGACCTGGCATTTAGTGCACTTAAGCACATACTCTAGGACGTCCTTATGAAGTCCAGGCCAATAAAACTACCTCTTAACAAGATCATAAGTCTTGTTTACACATGGGTGTCCCACACTAGGTGTGTCATGATACTCGTACAAAATATACCATCTCATCTCAAGATCTCTAGGGACACACACCTTACCTTTATATAACAGATATCCATCATGGACACTATAGTTCTTCCACTTGAATCCTTCCTGAGTACCCGTCGATACTCCATCCTCACTGGAAACTCGTATATCACGATCCCCATTCTCTATGGCTCCCCAAATCTTGGAATATGCAGGATCAAACCTACATTTCCCTCTAAGGGACTCAAGTAGCTCACTAGTGATCTGAGTAAAACTCAGTCCATTGAGCATAGGCATGCGGCTAAGTGAATCAGCCACTACATTAAACTTTCCCTTCCTATACCTAACCTCATAATCAAACTCTTGAAGGGTCTCTGCCCATCGGGCCTTACGACCTTTAAGGTCTGTTTGATTAGAGAGCCACTTAATGCTCTCTTGATCAAACACTATCAAGACTTTGGCACCATATAAATAATGATGCCACTTCTTCAAAGCAT